>OY747132.1:66334215-66788509 GCA_963556465.1 Berberis vulgaris
AATCAATACTTCTACCACAAATGCATCCAATCCTTGCGTCTTATGTTCATTTCCTTCCACACCTTCCAGCACGATGCACCACAAAACCTTCCATCGCGCGGAGAAGTGAGAGGAAGTGGTTCAACATCTTAAGAGGCTCTCGAATGAAACAAGCATTGCTCAATGCATTCCTACACTCCTCAAGAAGTGCATCCACACATCACTAAATGACCTACAATGAATAGAAGATGTTCAGTACTCCTTGAATTTGTCGAGCAAAAACAAGTAACAAAAAGAGCCAGCCACATCAATATCTATTTCTAGATATGCCAACTCGACTTTCAAAAGAAGGCTACTCCACACCTCTATCCACACGAAGGAATGGCCTTCTTCTAAGCCATTGTGATAAAGAAATCATGTACCACACCAAGGAGCATATTGTTTCTGACCAGGCTAGGAAAGCATGAAGAAAGTGAGAAACCCTTAGATCTATCTTTCTTCAAGTCCCATTTATCATCCACATCTTTGCTTGCTATAACATGTCTAATATAGAATGAGAGAAATAACAAGATCTTCCGGGGAAATAGGAAAGATCCTCCATCTGTAAAGAGATCAAGCCTCTCATGTTGTATTAGTGGAATGTTTGGGGTTATTTAGAGGGTATACCTTTTTCATTCTTGTATTTTTGATTGGGCTAGCTTGTTTACTTTGTAATCTTCTTTTTCTATGTTTGTTTAGCTTAGCCAACTCTCTTGTATCGTGACTATCTTAGTCACTTTTTTTTAATGATATTTTCCCGCTGTTTGTCTGATTAAAAAAAAACCATATTAGTTTGACCCTAATTCCATTACTCACTTTCTATCGTGCAACTACACGGGTAGGACACTAGCATGTATTTAGAAAGATATAAGTACGTCCTAGATCACCTTTCTTTTTCATGATTTTGGAGACGAAGGAATGAATTTCATGACCCCTGCTACATAGGGACATCAAAATTCCCATGTTAGTCTATTTCTGCTGTAAAAATATAGTTGTTACAGTTGAGCAATACTGTAATAGTATGCATTCTGGCCTGAAAAATAGTATTTGTGAGTTGACGGACAAGACAAATGGTTAAATTTGATGGACTAGTATTTGGAAGGAAGTGCCTAGTAGCCTTATTTGGGTTAAAAGTCTATGATTATGGCTATAAAACCTTATTTATTCAAAGTTTACGGCTGACTCTGTAATCTGCTTTAGTGTCGGTCTCTATTCCTATTAGTGTGCATGTATATTTATTGGTTTAAATCTCATGTTATCATGTTTACCACATACGTTATGTGTTCTAATTATATTTAGGCTAATATGTTAACAATTCTTACTTTTTCCTAATTTTCTACATGTTACTTGTTTTTTCCACAGTACCATTTGTTTTTCCTGAAAAAATTTCTTTTTGTGATGAGAACTTTTATCAAAAAGTGAAAAAATGGACCTTATTGATAAGTAATTGCTCCAGTGAAGAATCATAATGTATAATTAGATAAAAAATTTCACATTTTCAAATCTGAATTAGATGTTTTCCTTTTTTTTCATGATATGTACTTATATTCCAACAACTCATGTAAATTCATGCATAAAGTATCTTTTGAAAACTGGTGATTTATTCATATATAGCCTAGGATGCACGGACTCGGGTACGCGCGTCGTATCGGATACGGATACGACACGGCGACTCGGCAATTTTCAAAAAACTAGGATTCGGGGACTCGGCGACACGTCAATCAAATCTTATTTATTTTATTAAAAAATTATAAACATAATGTCATAATCCATAAAACAATTAATTACATGGTTTTTTTTATATTTTTATATCAAACTTTAGAAAATTAATTACATGGTTTTTTTTAATCCATAAAACAATTGTCCAGGCAAAATGAAACACAGTTTCACAAATGTTGTTTAAAATGCGCAAAAAATTGGACAAATAACTTGACACTAGATTTAATCTTTGATCTCTGCATGTTTCCTTCAAACAAGCAATGCAAGCACTATGTAAATACGGTACCACAACAACAACCATGTTCACTATTAAGTATTAACTAAGAACACCATTACCACTATTGCCACAAATAATCAATGTCACAAACACACACTAACAAACATCATCATCAGAATCACCACATCATAAAGACCATCAATGACCACTTCCACAGGAATCTCAGTAAGACACAAAAAAAAAAAAAAAAAAAAAAGAAGCAAGAGAGACGAAATGAGATGGAGAGACGAACACGAACATTAGATGCTCACTTCCATTGTTAGATGATTTTGATTTCTCCATCTCATTTTGTCGCAGAGTCATTGAGATTTTTTTTTTGCCAACAAAACACAAAACAGTAAAACACCAACAGTGACAGTGAGAGTCGAGTGAGAGAGTAGAGAGACGAACCTTGTCCTCGGTTCCTCGCCTGAGTCGTCCGCCTCCTTCCTCGGTTCCTCGCCTCCTCTGGTTTCTCGCCTCCTTCCTCGGTTCCTTGCCTCCTCTGGTTCCTCGCCTCCTCGCCTCGCCTCCTCTGGTTCATCGCCTCCTCACCTCGGTTCCTTGCCTCCTCGCCTCCCCTCGCTCTCTGTGTGTTTGAAAACGCAGGCAATAGCAAAAGGAAAAATCGAGATTTAGGTTTTATATTAGGGCTTTTGATCCTGACCGTCCGATCGTATCAAGATCTGAAAAAAAAAAAAAAATTAGCAAACGAATCCGGACCGTGTCCGGACCGTATCCTGACCAGGTCAAGTTGACCGACACGTTGACCACGTGTCGAGTGCGTATCCGACGCGAATCGCACGCGTATCCGTATCCGACTCGCGTTTTCATGTATTCGGCAGGGTTTTTCCGCGAATCCGTGCTTCCTAGTATATAGCTATGGTTTTCCAGTAAAATTGGCTATTGACCACATGCAAAATCACAGTGACATCTAATTTATCTCCCCTTGCTATGATGTTGTATGTTGGGAAACCCTTCAGTAAACATGTCTCGTCATATTAGGATACTCAAAGCTTGCATCATCAATTGTAAAATTATTGTTACAGGTAATTACTGTTAAAATTATTGTTACAGGTGACTACCGTTGGTATTTCTTATAAATTTAATAAATGAGAGAAGTAAACAATTATTTCATGCATAAAATATTCATGTCATTTTTTTTAACAATCAATCAAACAACAAGATATATATTGATAGAGGAAAGGTGACTGATAAAGTCACAAACTATAAGACATGGGCTAGACCCCGAAAAAGAAAAAGAAAAAAATTACAACCTGAAAAGGCTTTCCCAATAAAAAAATATAAACATGAAATTCCAAATAAGAGATAACACCCCACACTTGACCCTGTGCCAAACTAGAGATTTGATTTCTCTACTAAGACTGGGAACATCCTTTTTCTTATCTTTGAAAATTCTGCCATTTCTTTCTTTCCAAACGATTCAGAGCGTGGCTAGTAATACTCTAGTCCAAATCCAAGACCCTTTTATGGAGCAACCATCTTTGTACCAGTTTCCACTTTCCAACCCAAGCTGGGAAGGAATTGCAAAGGAGAATGAGGAATGGGAGCTGAGGATCCAGTACAGATGCTAGACCAAATGGAGGAAGAGAAAGAACAAGAGAAGAAAAAGGTGTTCAATAGATTCAGGATCCATTTCACACATAGCACATCTGTGTGGCCAGCTAAGCCCTTCTTAATGAGATTGTCAATGGTCAGGATCTTGCCATTAGCTAGGACCAGATAAAAAAATCAACTCTACCAGAGACCTCTTTTAACTAGAAAATTTACTTCTAAAGAGGGAAGGGAGGTGGGCACAATTGCTAGAGAAGAGTTGAGATTGGAATTGTTTCTGGTGGTAGCTATGCACTAAAAATCCCCCTGAGCTATCTTTCCAACAACAGTCATCTAAATCATCAAAAATATTGATGCCTTGGAGTAATTCAGTAAGCTGCAATAGCTGAGGGATCTCTTGATCTCTTATTCCCCTTCTGAAAGGGCCCTGATTTTCTCAGAGAAATTCTGTGAATGAGATTGAATTGTTTTTTAAGAGGTTGGCCAAGCCAAGTGTGATCCAAAAATCAGTCCCGTTCCCTTTCCTTGGAACAAAGGTAATTTCTTTCTTGAAAGAAGGTTGACAATAGCCTTCCACCAAGAGAAACCACAGGGCCCAAAAAGAATGAAGGAGAACCAGCCTCTGGATTGTAACCCATACTTATCAGCTACCACTGATTTCCAATGGGAATCTGCTTCTTTGCCAAATCTCCAAAGGCATTTAGAGAGGAGCTTTCTTGAAAGGACTCAATCTTCTAATGCCCAACTCTAATACCCTTAGACTTGCAAACTTCAGCCCACTTGTGGGGGTGAAGATGCTTAGCTTTACCGCAGAACCCTACAAGAAATTCTTGGAGATATTTTCATTCTCATTTGCAACAGAGATAGGCATAGAAATGGTAGATATCTTGTATGCAGAGATACTAGTGAGAGCTCTTAATCAGGGTGACCATTCCAGCTTTTCAAATATAATTGGTTTTCCACATTGCCAACCTAGAATTGGTTCTATCAGCAGTGGACTCCCAAGCTTGCTTGCTCTTGTACTTAGCACCTAAGGGCAAATCCAAGTATCTAGTAGGGATCTTCCCCTCAGCACAATTGAGAATATTAACAAAACAAGAACCAGAATATGAAGAGACATCTCCTACAAGAAGAAGGTTGGATTTTTGAAGTTGATTGCTAACCCATAAACTATTTTAAACCAAAGAAGAACTGAGTGCATAGTTTTGTACGGGTCAGTGCAAGGATCCAGGAAAATAATGATATTGGTATATTGAAGGATGAGAATGGAGGTACCATGAGGATAAACCCTAAATCCCCTAATAAGATAAAGATTGTCACCTCTAAGGACCATTTGAGTGAGGGCCTCTCCAACAAGGGAAAATAATAAAGGAGAGAGGTGGTCACCTTGTCGAACTCCCCTAGAAGCTTTGAAGAAACCTTGAGGGCAACCATTGATTTTGATGGAGAAATTAGCTGTGGAGAGCAGGGTGTGAGAATCCAGGCTCTCCACTTGGTGCCAAAGCCCATCCTCAATAGAAGATATTGAATGAAATTCCAGCTGATTGTGTTCTTGCAAACCACCCTAGGGGTATTGGATTTGGCTCTGGAATCAATCAACTCACTGGCTATTCAGGGACCATCGATCAATTGTCTACCTTCAACTGTTGCAGACTGGAAGGGGAAACCAATTGGGTCATGTAGGGTTTAAGTTTGAGATCTCCCTAATCACATTCCAGCACTTAGAGAAGAACTCCATAGGCTAGGATGCACCGACTCTCCGGAAAACCCCCGTATCACGAGTCAAATACGTGTCGGACACGGATTCGCGTCCGACACGCGCTGGATACGTATTTGACTCGGGGTCAACGGTCAAAATTCGTTGACTGGGTCCGGACACGGTCCAGACTCGGCCAAATTAGTCAAAATTCGTTGACTTCAAAAATGCAAATATATTGCCCGATTCTTCCTCTCCCACAGACCACCGAAAAAACCAAACCCTAACCCTAACCCTAAATCGAATAAATCAGATTTTTTTTGATCGATCGATCGATCCTTCCTCCCACAAACCCTATCCTCTTCGATCTATCCTTCCCCCATTTTTCAAACCCAACTTACAGAGAGAAAAGAGGGGAGAAAAGAGGGTTGAACCAGAGATCGACAGATCTGTCGATCGATCGACAGAGGGAGGGAGAGATCTGTCCAGATCTGTCGATCGACAGAGAGAGAAGGAGAGATCTGTCCAGATCTGTGATCGACAGAGAGAGGGATCGATCGACAGGGAGAGATCTTCGATGGATGGAGCTAGAGAGAAGGAGAGATCGACAAATCTGTCGATCGATCGACAGATCTGAGTTTCTTTGGTTGTTCTTCTTGTTCTTCTTCTTGTTCTCACCGGAGATTTGAGAGATGGCGAAGATCCAAGGCTCCAGGGTGTTTCAGATGCTGCTAATGAATGGGTTTGGTCATCCATTTCTTCCCCCACATTGGTTGTTCTTCTTCTTCTTCTTTATTTGGTTTGGGGATGGGCGAGAATGGGAGAGGGACAGAGTGTGAGATTTTATTTGAGGGTGAGATTTTATTTGATATGGTGGTGGGTTGGTTTTAGTATATCAGATTTTGAATGGGTTGGTTTTATTTGAGCAGGTGAGTGTATCAATTTTGACATAAATATAGTCAAAGTCTCCTAAATTGAAAGCATGCATGAAATTGAAATACTTTAAATACCTCATATTTGAGCTTACACCTATTGGCATGAGAATAAAGAAGAAACTAAAACTGGTTTTAGGCCAAGTAACTGGATTGTTTAATAGTATTATTAATTTATTTATGATTTTATGTTCTTATGAATTACAAAAAAAATATATTAAAAAATTAAGTTTGACCGTGTCGCCGAGTCGCCGAGTCCTATTTTTTTTAAAATTGCCGAGTCTCCGTGTCGTATCCGTGTCCGAGTCCGTGTCCGAGTCCAAGTCCGTGCATCCTTGTCCATAGGGTACCCATCAATACTAGCTGCCACATCATCATATAGCTCATGCATGCTCTCACTATTTCTTGCGATGCATCTATCAAGCTCATCGGTGCCCTGAAGGTCTAGAGTTTTGAAAGCTAGGCCTTGAAGTTTAGGTTTCCAAGTTTCTTTCTCTCTGCTTCCCATTCATCTTGAGATAGCTGTTTGTCTTCTAGTAGATCTAGCTCAGCAAAATCCAGCTTGCCAAAATGTTGGCTATTCCATTGCTTGCAACAATTCTTGAGAAGCTTGACCTTCTTCCACTGCACAAAAAATTTGCATCGCACCCCAGCTTCTGTCAACCATATAACCATATTAAAAAAAAACCAGATCTTCAGACCACATCTTTTCCAGCCTAAAAGGTCTGGGGAAGGGTTCAAGATGGGTTGCTCAAGCATAATGGCATTGTGATCAGACCAAATGAGGAGAGGAGACCCAACCCAGATAAGGAGAGAAGAGACTCCTAGAAAGAACAGTAATGTTCCATCCAATCAGTGGATATCTATCAAGCCTGCAGAGAGTGGGAGCAAGCCTGTGATGAGACCAAGTGAATTTACCCCTCTTTAAGAACAGAGTCATTCAGAGCTAATGCACCGATGAACCCATTGAAATCTCTGATATGAGCAGTTATTCTACCACTAGTGTTTCTTTCATCCATTTTATTTCTGACATTAGTGTCCCCCTAGGACCCAAGGAAGGTAAAAAAGGTCCTGGATAGATTGGGGTTCCTCCCAAAATTGCATTCTGTAACTAAGGTCAGCTGGGCCATAAACATTAGAAGCAACCCAAGATAAATCATCATTGATATTTTTTAACACAATAGAAAGGGAGAATGCACCTTTAAAAGAATTGATAAGGCTGAAGCTACTCTTCTTACAGATAGTAAGAATGCTTACTAAGTTGCTTCAGCTGCAATAAACTCCCATCCGAAGTTATCTCTGCCCCGAACATCTTTAATCAAATCCTCTTCAATGATCCCTTTTTTGGTTTCCTGAATGAAAGAGATATCTAAATTATTTTTCACCACCAAGTTCCTGAGCCCAATCAACTTGTCCAGAGAACTCAAACCCATAGCGTTCCAAGATAGAGCTTTAATCACCATTGTAAGAGATGGATGGCCCTAGTGTTTCTCAATACCATTGATATTACGAAAAGTTTTTCAAATCTCTTAGTACCATTGATATTGTCATCACTTAACCATCCACATGTGATTGTAAAGTTCTTCGTTAATAAGATGTGAACTCAACCTGAAGAATCCTTCGCTTGGACAACTTCCTAAGAGATGCTATATAGACCTTGCTTAAGTAATCACCTCATCTTGGGCTAAGTATATTTCCAATATATTTTATTGGGATTTGGGATGTCATAGCCCGCCATAGCAGACCCATCCTCTCCGATATCGAGTTTATCACCCTACATGAAAATACTGTCCTTACTATGTTTGGCGTACTCTAATACCTTGCCGGGGTGGTTAAGTACGGAAAATGTATGATGATATTGCTTAATTACATTTGCATTTTTTTTTCTAGCATATTTCTATAAGGTAATTGAAAATGTACAATTGCATAAAAACATGAGGACAAAGTGCGTGGTTGCTGTAAGCGGTAACATGCGCATTGCTATGTGCTGAGTTGGTAAAGCACGTGGAAGGTTGTTTATTTATTTGTTTATTTATTATCATTATTATTATTATTATATATTTTTTTAAGATTTACATAATTAGTTGAGTATGCATGGCCATGAGATAATCTTTTGCAAAACCATTTTTGTTAAGAAACCCACTTGGTGTTGCAACTACTGTTACATTCTATTAAAATACTTCGAGATGCTATCTTACTATTATCAACCATCTAGATTAGAAAATATTATGCCCTACCGGTTGAGCCTCCTTAGAGTCAAGTCTTCTGGATATTCTTACCAAAGGATGTTATTCTTTGTAGAAAGGTAACAAATTCACTCTTGTTAAGTCTGTTGGAGTTGTTGAAGCAAGTTTGGATGCAGTATTTGATGTTGTCTTGAGCCTTGACCGACATCAGAGATATGAGTAAGTGCTTGGTTTGTTTTTAAATCATAGGTATCTTCTACTTATATCTATCTAAGAACAATATTTGCAGGTGGGATATGCTGACAGGTGACCTAGAATTGGTGGACCCTGTAGATGGGCACTATGACGTTGTGTATGGCACATATGACCCAAAATACCTAACCCGGTACGTCTTTAAATGTATAGCTCCTACTTTGAAATTCTGGCTACCTAACATTTATAACGTAATGTTACCTATGTTAGATGCATTTCGGTAGTTAATTGCACTCGTATATTCTGTGAAATATAGGGATAAAAAAGATAGCTCAACCTTTCCTACCAATATGCATTTCCAGTAGATTAACATGGGAAAATAGACTAGTCCGTATAAATAGTTCAATTAGTCCGTATAAATTGTTGTAGCGAAACCATTTGGCTCTTCAAGATTTCGAGGGGTGTCTGCCTATGTAGGTTTTTTTTTTTTTTGAAAGCAAGCATGGTTTTTATAGGATCCCAGAACCCATAAAGATGCCGCAAGCTGGGTTTGAACCCATGAACTAGTGGTATCATCCGTCAAGCTCTAACCGTTGAGCTGTCATGCCATTGGCCTGCATATGTAGCTTACATGCTACTCAGCTTTAATTTGGAATTAGTTTGTCTTCCAACAGAGGTAGGGGTCTTGGAGTTGTTATTTATTGGTGATGAATTAAGTCTTATTATGCAAGTGGTTGAGAGACCTGTGACAAAAGGAATAGTTTGTAGAAAGCACCAATTACAACAAATCGGTTTAAACTGGATTCCTTGGAATCCGACTTGTTCTTGTCATCTAGTACGTTTAAGACAATGTCCAAGATGAGTTCTTTTGACAAAGTTAAGTTCTTGTATGATGTTTGGTGTGGGATGAATATTATAAATATATGGTTTTTTTTTAGATTGTTCACTTATTAATGTATTATATGTGAGGAAGCATGGTATTCTAAAAGATTTTCGAGTGTCAAAATGAGGGTGTCCTGCATTGGGGAGCTTTCTCTTTGAGAGAGTTCGTTCACTTTGTTGCTGGAAGGAGTGTTTTTCAGAACTTGTTAAAGTTGTGTTCTTGAAGTGTTAAATGGTTTTATGATGGTATTTAGCATGTATATTATTATATTAGGTGGGTTAGTTTATCAATATTTGTATTAGTAATATTGTTATTAGACCTATTTAGTAATAATCCAAGATAGTTAGGGAATTGGTTTCCAATTAGGTTTAGGTTAATTAGCTTGCCAAATAAGTTAGGAATATTATAAGGCAAGGGATTGTTCCTTGTTCTTCATTTCGGATTGTAACTTCAAGAAAACTAGGGTTCTTTGCATGAATAAACTAGGGTTTTGTTTTCTTGTGTTCAAATCTTGATTAATCTGTTTACATAATGTTATCCACCGGGCCTGATCTATCAATTGGTATCAGAGCAACAATGCTCCTAGAAAGTTTTGACGAGTGTTTCAAACCACACTTGAACAGGGTGAAAAGAACAAAATGGGGAGAGGAAGTGATGCGATGACATCGTCTCGCAAATCCAGAACAAATATGGAGGTCGACTAGAGGGTTCCCTCCCCAAGCTTTCATCGCAATGTTTCGCAAATATTGAAAATTTTGAGTTTTTTGTTTTTCAGCTTGTATGAGTAGTTAGTCATGCCCTTCGGGTTGTCCAACACCTCTTTGACATTTATGCGGGCAATGACACACATTCTACAACCTTTTATTAATAAATTTGACGTCCTTTACTTCAATGACATCCTTATCTTTAGTCGCACAGAGGTGAGAGAACAAACACTTGCAGCATGTTCGTACTATTTTAGAAGTTCTGAGAGACTGAATTTTATTTGAATATGAAGAAATCATGGTTTCTTCGGTGACCTTTTTGAGGTATGTGGTGTCAGGAGGTGGGATGTTTGTTGATCAATCTAAGATAGCTGCTATTCGAGATTGGCCCGTACCCACATGTTCTTCCCAGGTAAGCAGTGTTAACGGGTTGGTCAGTTTTCATCGGCGCTTTATTGAGGGTTTTAACTCTATTTTGGCACCACCTATGCAGTTAAAACGGATGACGGACCCATAACGGTACAGGAGCGTTATAGGTTATAACGGAATATAACGTGATATAACGGAATATTTTGTTAAATATATTTTTAATACCTCCACAAATTATTGATGTATTATTGAGATAAAAAAGTAAATCATGTTTGTAACATTAAATTCAATAACATCAAAACATTAATAAAAAAATCTTCCCTTCGTATGAGAGTGAGATCGCAACAGAGAGTGCGATCGACTCTTTGTTTTCTTCCCTTATTATCTCATTCTCTGTCAATTGTCAACCGACAAGGTCTGGTTCTCTATCGATCGGCTACGGCGAGCTCTGGTCCTTCGATCAAGAATGAAATGGGTGAATTTTTTTTTTTTATATATTAGAAGAAAAGGTTAAAACGACGTTATTGAAAAAAAAGTTATCTCAATAACAGCGTTATATCGGAGCAGTCATACAAAAACGTGATAATCTCATAACCTAACGACTCACCTCCGTTAAGCGTTATATCGGAGTTATATCAGCGTTATAACATTGTTTTAACTGCATAGGGCACCACTGATTAAGTTTATGAAGGGTGTACCTCTTTCTTAGACTAATTGTCAAAACCGCTTTTGATATTATTAAGCTTAAGATGACCATTGCTCTAGTTCTAACACTACGAATTTTGGAAAGACCTTTGAGTTATTTGTGATACATGTAAGACAAGTGTAAGGGGAGTATTATCACAAGAGGGACGACCAATAGTATTTTATAGTGGGAAATTGCAGAAGGCTCAATTGAATTATTTTACGTATGATGCTGAATTATTTGCTGTCATCCAAGCCCTGCATCATTGGAAACAATCTCTTCTATCGCGAGTTTGTGATTCATTCTGACACAACGCTCTCCATTTTCTTAACTCGTAAGACATATCAGTAGTCGAATTAGTAAGTGGGTCAACGAAATTCAGAACTTAACCTTCACTTTAAAGCATGTTAAGGGGTCTCGGAACATTTGTGATTCATTCTGACACAACGCTCTCCATTTTCTTAACTCGTAAAGACATATCAATAGCTGAATTAGTAAGTGGGTCAACGAAATTCAGAACTTAACCTTCACTTTAAAGCATGTTAAGGGGTCTCAGAACAGTGTAGCTAATGCGCTCAGCCACCGTGTAGATTGTTTGGTTGTTGTGCGTACTTTTATTGACAGGTTTGATGAGTTACCAACATTGTTTGGATCTGAATATCTTGCTTGTTAGGCTGCACCCCATATGCAAGATGGTTTCTTATTTTGTGGTAAAGTGTTTTGTATTCATGCCTTTCATATGTGGGAGAAGGTGATTCTTGAGCTTCATAATGGAGGTTTAGGTGGCCACTCTGGTTTTAGCCAGATGTGTTTTTTACGAGAACGCTACTTTTTGCCAATCATGTGATATGATGTTAACACCTTTGTGTAGAAGTGTTATGTGTACTAGACTGCTAAGGGACAATTGACAAACGCTGGTTTGTATTCACCTTTACCCATTTCAAAGAGACTATGGTTGGATGTTTCCTTAGATTTTGTTTAAGGGTCCAACATCACAGGGTTACAATTCAGTTTTTGTGGTGGTTGACCGTTTTTCCAAAATTGTTCATTTTATTCTTTGTCAAAAAACTGATGATGCACGGGGCATTTTTGGAAGACTTTGTGGCAACATTTTCATTGCTATTTGAAGTTCTCTATTGCATTTCATCCGAAGCAGATAGAGACAGTGTTAATAGGAGCTTGGGTGACCTATCGCGTTGTTTGGTGGCTAAGCATAGTGGTTCTTGGCCTTTTGTTTTGCTTCATGCAATGTCTGTGTATAATAATAAAGCAAACAAAAGTACGGGGCATTCGCCTTTCAAGATTGTGTTGGGTTTTTCTCATTTTGTTTATGTTGATTTGATACATGTGACTAGTATGAGCCCGGTGAATAGCGAGTCAAATGTTAAGGTTGAGCAAATGAGTTTGATTCACCGGCAAGCTCCCAGTTGTTTGACTGAAGTATATGATAAACAAAAGGGTGTTGTGGATCGCCACAAGCGCTTTACTTCATTTGAACCAAGTGAATAAGTTGAGAATATTATAAATAAGGCAAGGGATTGTTGCTTGTTCTTCAGTTTGGATTGTAACTTCAAGAAAACTAATTTTTTTACTTGAATAAACTAGGGTTTCATTTTCTTTTGTTCAGATCTTGATTAATCTGTTTGAACCTGATCTATCATTCTACAAGCAGTGTTAAATGGGTCTATAAGGTGGAATTTGAAGCTCCGAATGGTAGAGATTTAGTTGAATTTACAATCTTATCTAGACTCAAACTTTTGACATGGAAAAGGGGAGCCCCACCAAGAGCATTTATATATTTATGACAATAGTATGGAATAAGTTATATTCCAAATTAGAATTAAGTCACTGGGGAATCTATGCAAGCTGGGTGTGTATTCTTTGTAATATAGTATTGAAAAGCATGACCCATCTTCTTCTTCATTCCGAATAAGTGCATATGCCATTGATATATTTCTTTGGATTGTTTGGATTATATTGGGTAATGCTAGATTCGGTCGAGTTGTTGAGGGGATGGAATACTCCAGGAAACCTATCATTTTAAGGAAAATGTTATGGAAGATGCAATGTTTTGCCTTGTGCTGGATATTGTGGTAAAAAACGTTACAACCAAAACTTTCCCAAATTACTATTTGGGTGTGTGGTGTACATTATCCCGAATTTAATAGAACGTTCTTTGATTCATTATATGCTCATGGGTATATGGTAATTTTTTAGCCTTAATTGTACTCACCATCACAATGGTTGACGTGGCATTTTTTGCATCAAAGTCATTAATGTGTTCCTCATATGCCAACACATTGTGACAACCAATTTCTAGATTTCATAGTAGTTTGCCAGTTATTCTTTACTTCATCTTTGTGCTCACTTATGTGCAATTTGGGTGTAGAATAACTATAGCTTTGGCTTTGAAACAAAAAAAATCACTGAGCACTTTTTGGTTCTTTTGTTTCTTAGATGCTTTATTGTTTGCAGGTGGAATAACAAAAGGGATTTTGTTTATTCTAGGCAGTGGTTTCATGGACAAGATGGAACATATAGTAAGTTGTCATTGATGATATTGCCTTGATCACATTACTTCTTTTTTCAGTTTATTTTAGGCAGTGTAAAACCCTTTACTACTGTTCACATTTCTACTCTCAATTGTTCCATCTGCCTTGTACTTGATGACCAAACCCATTTGCATTCCTTTGGCTTCAAACATCTTATTTATTTTATAGAAAAAGGTCTTGCTTAATTTTTCCTTGTTGCCTTGAGTGATAGTCCTTGTGCATTCATTGTTGCAGCTATTTTACAAATTCCTGCCAGTCACAAGAAGCGACCTCCAAGATCTGGCTATCGGCGTAAAAACATAAATCGTGAGGATCTCTTTGTCCTCCATAGATATATATATCAATCTTGAACTGTTTCATTTCATTTTGTATATTTGCTTGGTTAAGATTACCTTAACTTTCATATCTGGGCTTTTATATTGGATGATATAACTTATTAGGATGATGTCTCTTACTGTTTGATTTCATACAGTGTTGATGATGAACTTGACTTTTCATATCTTGTGTTTTACTGATGGAATTTTCTTTTCCTTATATTTTTGGGTGTTGTTTTTTTCACTCCAATTACTGAAAACACCCTATTACGAGCTTATGCTCTCTAAAAACAGCCAAATTACACCCCAACTCAAAACTAACCATTTCCCTTCCTCTTTAACCTAAACTCAACCTCACCTAAACTCAACCTCAGCTGAAACCAACAAACTCTTCTTGCTATCTCTTTCATACTCAAACGTAAAACTCAAATTATTTCATTCCCTTTCATAGATATCCTTTTCTAAGATACTCCATCTTTCTCCATTTTTCTCCATCGCTCTCAACCCTTCCAATTATGGAACATGAGCAAAGAAAATGAGATTTGAAGTTTGATGTTTGATTGTGTATTTGATTGTTTGTTTGAAGGGAGACTAGGGGTCTATAGTTTTTTTTTTTTTAATATCAACTTTTGATTTCTAATCTATAGCATAATGTTCTTATGCTCAAACATTCATTTGATCTCATTAAGTTTCTTCCATCAATGGGTTTGTGGGGTAAACAGGAAATTCTAACATCATCAACTTAGAGATAAGAAATTGATTATTGCTTCAAATTAGTTTTTTGGATTTTTATTTTTGGCTTGTTAATAAGCATTATAAGCATCAATTTGTTCAAATTAAAATTTTATTATGACTATTATTAATTTTTTAAATTTTTAAATAAGGGTTTTGGAACCTTGCTAAATGACCCGTGTAGTCTTTTGAAAATAAACCAATAAGCATTGGAAATTATTTGGACAGGACAAAAGAAATAGATTTAGATTAGTGATTTTTGACAATCAAAAGATGATAGGGGCAAGCATTTCCACAAGAGAAATAGTTCCAGGTTGGTCATACAATGCAAAGGCCCTCAGATTTTCGGATTGAAAAAGGTGTAGCGTGGTTATGGGTTTACCCACATTGGGTATTTGTGATTGTTATACGTTTTCAGTTATTGGAAGTTATTATTATCTTTTATTGTTGGGGTGTGTTTTTAAAAATATTAATTCTAAAAGAGTGTCAAAATGTTTTTTTCTCTTGGGGTTATTTACAACACCCATATTTTTTTGTTGGGGACACTAAAGATGCACCTTTCAATCCTCATTTGGGGGCTCTTGCGTATTTGTTGTGTTGTATGCCCACCTAGAAAAGTTAAAGAAATTTTAAAGGTTGGTCCCATGATTATATATTAATAAAGCACTTCAGATTTTGGCCCCAGGAAGTTGCACTATTTAACTCATGGTCCTAAACCGTGATTTAACTATTTAAGTCATGGTCCTAAACTGTGAGTTGATTGAAGACATTTTTGTCCTGACTCCATAAATTTGCCAATGCGTTGGAGTCAGGACCAGAATTATAATAATAATTATTATTGTTATTATTATTATAATAATAATAATAATAATAATAATTATTATTATTATTATTATTATTATTATTATTATTATTATTATTATTATTATTATTATTTTGACTTGACGAAAGTCTGGATAGTCAACTCACGGTTTGGTGTGGGACCAAACTTTGAAGTGTCCTATTATTAGGTGTGTTCCTTGGCACAGAAAATAAAGATTAGCATCAATGGGAGACTTTTAGAGAGCATGCATGAATGGTTGGGGATTGAAAAACATCATATGCATTGAAATTAGAAGCTCAACCATGTCCATGTTGGCATTTATGCGATCTACACGCTCTCTCATTTTTGTATCTTGGCTGCTGTTGCTGCGAGAGTGGAGAAAATAATGAGGAAATTTCTGTGGAGATCTGCTCCAGGTGTTCAGAAATTTCATTTAATTTCCTGGGAGAAAGTTCGTTTTCCGAAAGCTGATGGGGTTTTGGGTATCGTGTCAGTGAAGTGGTTGCCTTTTTGGGGAAGTGGATGTGGCTTTTCGTCGAAGGTGCTCTGTGGTGATAAATCATCTGACAAATTAGTTTAACTGAAATGAATGGAATTGGAAAACTGGATACATTCCTTTTTGAACGTGCTTCCTGGAAGATAATTTTGAGTTGCAGCGGTTATTCAATAAAGTGAGTTCAGGTCAGGATACATTTTATTAGGACAAAAAGTGGGGTCATAATCTACCTCTTAAGGAGGTCTTTCTGCCTGAAATAAGTGGTTGGTTAATGACTTTTGGGTAGTGGATGGGGACTCTCTGGTTGAAACAGTTCAACAATCGGGCAATGGGCCGTGGAAAGATTTCAACTGTGGACAATCTTGCTAAAAGGGGCCTAATTATCATGGATAGGTACAGTGAGTATGTGTCATCAGATTGATAAGCTCAGTCTTGCCCTATTAAGGGATTGGATCTGGTTTATACTGCTCACAGCATTGGAGAATCTCCAATTGCTGTCCAAATGTTGTTAGAAAAATGTTCATGCTATGGTTGTCTTAACATCCCTCACGAGTCATTACAAAGTTGAACATTTACCAAGGCTAAATGTTTAAGCTATAGTTGTCTAACATTCTTCATGAGCCAGGAGATTCCCATTGTGTATGCAATGTGGAACTATGAACGTTGGCTTAGTAGGCACGCACCGGCTCAGTAAGCACAAGAAGGGTAAATGTCCACTTTCACATGTGGTCATTTTGACATTCCTACCTCACTTTGCAAACTATCATCTCTATCCAAGTTACCTACTTCACCCCTCCTAATACTCTACTTTTTTTCAATAACTATATTTCGGGTATTCTATTAAATGCGTATATAAAATGTCCACACACTACTAAATCTATGGTTGAGAGGTAATGTATAATTTATAAGGGTTCATTATGGCATACGAACAACCCTATTTTAGGGGAATTAGGTGTTTTTCTCTGCACCCTTCCGATGATCAACTCTATATTACTCTCTATTTCATAACAATATCCAAGTTTTCAATTTCGCTTTCTCAATCCCTTTTAGCTTCACACACTTTGGTTTTTTTTTTTTTTTTTTTCAAAACTTTGTCCTCCATTATTTTTTTCACTTTTTATACTCCATTTTTACTTATGAAACGCCCATTCCTATATATCAATTGAGGAGGAGATAAACAATCAACCTATGCTAAACCCTTTCATAATCATCTCACCCACACACCATTTCCATTTAAATTTTCAAATTATCTCACTAATTCACTATTTTTATCACAATCTCCTCATCTATCACACTTTTTCCCATCACACTCACCCTTACTATCTCACTATTCTCCATCATAATCTTGCCAACCACCTTATTATTTTTCATCTCAATTTCCAATCCCATCTCATCCTCCCAGGATGTCATTGAAGGAGAGCGAGCTCACAATGTAAAGCAACAAACAAGAAAGGCTCAAAAGCTACATCATCCAACAATTTTGAATCTATACAAACGAGAATGACTGGGAAGAAATCACTTCACAAATAACAAAGACGTTACATTGTGCATTGCATAGCTTCAGATTACCAAGGATTGAATTATCGAAAAAATCAAGCAAATATTATATATTGACTATGGAGAGGTGTCTATGCAAAGATTTCTTGCCAAATCTGCTGCGTAGAACTTGTGATCCTTTGTTAAGTCAGATGCTTGAAAATGGGTGGCAAAAGATGGAGATTGCAAATCTAAGTGAACATAAGATGCTGACTGAGTAATCATATTTTTATAAAAGACATCTAAGTTGATGAGGTGCAATTGTTTAACTCGAACTTTATCATAAATTAGATGATGACTTATATCCTCAACTTTAATAAACAATTCTACTAGACACTCCCATTGACAAAATTAAGTCATCAAAAATGGATTTGGAGGGGGGGTTGGGGAAGAGGGGTTGAAGCTGCGCATATATGAAAGGTAAGGCAGAAAAGACTTCAATACAACAAATTTTATGCGAGTTTGGGTTGAATGACTCAACATCACGGATCGAAATTACTTTGGTTGGGTTGGGTTATGCTTTGTTCAGAAATGGCATGTTGTAGAGGCAATTGCGTCCGTCTAGTAGCATGCAGTTAGGCACTGCAGTTATCTGGCCCAAAAATCTTACTGGTTGAGGCAAAAATTGTACCCCTGTTGTGTAAGCTATATATTTTACCCCATGTCCACTACCTTTGTGAATGCTCTTATACACGCTATCTATAGGAAAACAACAGAGCAGCAGTGGGCATTACTCTATTGCACAAAGCTCCTAGATCTTTATTTATTTATTTTTTATGAATTCTACACTACGATAAACCTTAAACAAGAGATAAACAAATAAATTTCATTCAATCAATTCCCAACTACAGTGCTCAACTTTATACCTTATTTATAAGATTACTAGCTTCTTTGGCAAATAGTCTAACAATAAACTTAATTTGGCTAATGCCATAATTAATATAGGCTTTATCATTCTGGCAAGTCAACGAATAAATACTATGTAACTATCCAATTAAGGTAGACAGTTAGTCAGACTTTGATTCTTAAAATGTTCTCCGTGTCTGTTGCAACCTGCATCATAATGGAAGTGGTAGTAGGGTTTAAGTCATTGCTCACTAGGGGTGGTGTTAGTGTAGGAGAAACGGGTTTAGGTTGGGGGTAAGAGTGGACATAAGTGTATTGTGGTGTAGTGTAGTAAAAAAAAGTATGAGTTCTATAAGACACCAGTGGATATGGGTACTGATACGGGCTTGGGTTGTGTTGATAAATAGGATAATAAGGGTAGAGATATTAGAAATAATATGGGTCACTCATTGTTTTTACTGTTGGGGTGCTCTTAATGTTTCAAGGGTGCATGTAACTATTGTTGCAGGACCAGGATTGTTTCTATTTCACGATTTTTGGACTGTAGGGATGGATGTGCAAACTCTTATTATTTCAGGGCCTGATTGAAAGACAACCAGAATTGGGGGTGTACACAACCACTTAGTGGGGTGGGGTATAAATAACAGGTCTTAACCAAGGCCTATTCAATAAATTAGGCCAGGGACCTAATTGAAAATTTGCAAAAATATTCTTCTCCAACACAATCTCTAACTGATCCGAAACAGGGGCGTGTGGGTGCTTGACGGTGGCGATCTGGCGACTTGTAGAGGCCGTGTTGGACAGTGGTCAAGGATGAATCTAGTGGCGATGTTGATGGCGGGAGTTTGGACTCTGATTTCCTTTCTTTTCTCTGTCCTTTAAATCTTCTTCAAATGTCTTTGAGTTCCTCATTTCAATTTCTCTTCAATCTTCTCTTCAAGCAATCACTGAAACCAATCTAGAACCGTGATGAATTCTATGTTACAATTAAAGCTAAAACTAGAACTACGATAAACCCTAAATAAGAGATAAACATAATAAGATATTCATTCAATCAATTCCTATCTACAATGCTCAACTCATACGCCTTATTTATAAGCTTAGTAGCTTCTTCGGCCAACCTTCTAACCCTAAACCTAATTTGTCTAATGCCCTAATTAATATGGCTTTATCATATCTAGCCTAGTTAACAAAATGAAGTTTATAATTGGAAACACAATAATATTGTGAAGTTCGGAGGAATTACAAAATCAACAATGAAAAAACTTGTTAATATTTTCTATTTAAATAAAACATAGGGACAAAATTACTATTTTCCAGTTGACTGTTTATTTTTATAGTTTTGGAGGTTACTTGGAAAACTAGTTATGGCAAACTTACACAATATTTAGCAGTGTTCTAAAAAGCGCTAGGCGGTGGGCGGGCGGCGAGCAGGTGCCTAGGCCCTTCACCTAGGCGGTCTTAGGTTTTGTATTATAACTTTAATAATTTACAAAAGTTAAGCATAATACCTTATCAATTAAATCCAATTTAATGCCAATATACATATGCAAAATTTTAAAACATGAAAAATTAACATTCATGAACAAAATTTATTAAAACTCAAATGATTGAAGTTGGTAATGATGGGTACTTTATACAAAGTTGAATTTGTGGACAAATATCGAAACCCACTCTTTTATTTTTCTTCAAATTGCATGAATGACCTCAGTCATGTTTGATAAAATCTACATTACTAAAATTGGTACCGGCAGATCCTTTGAGAATTCCATTAAGTAATCATCCTTTGCTACATTCAGACATATACTGAATAAAAAATAATAAAAAAAGAGGAAAGAAAAATAAAATAAGAACACAATCAGCCTTATTAAAAAAAAAAAAAAACTCGCCCAAACTGCTTATACCCCGTCTAGACCGCCCAGACTGCCCAGACATTATTCTGGGCGTTACTCTAACGCCTAGCGCTAGGCGGCCGTCTAGGGCGATTTTTATAACACTGATATTTAGTTGACTGCATTGCTTGGTGGCTTTTTTGTTTAATGATATGGATTTCATTTTCACACTTTTGATTTTACTTTGTAGCGTCTACATGGGAAATTAGAGGTCTAGATTTAAACAAAGGGACAAAATTACTATTTTTCCAGTAGACTGGTTATTTTTAAAGTTGGAACTTCTTTTGGAGGTTACCTGGAAAACTAGTTATGGCAAACTTACACAATATCTAGTTGACTGCATTGCTTAGTTTTTCTTTTTTGGTTTAATGATATGGATTTCATTTTCACACTTTTGATTTTTCTTTGTAGCGTCTACATGGGAAATTAGAGGTCTAGAGCCATCAACCAGTTCACATGCTGCAAGATCTCTTGTTACACTAATGTTGGAGGTACGCACTAGTGATTGGAGTAGATGGAAGAAAAATCAGTCCGAGTTCGAGAAGACAATTCCTTATGCATTTTTATGTCAAGTAGCAGGTTGGATGTCCTTACTTTGCTTTTTAGATTGCATCTCTTAACTGACTTAACTTTTCACAATATAATACAAATGATTGGAGCTTATATCATCCTATTTCGATGCAAATGATTGATGCACAAAAAATAATAATAATAAATAAAGATGATGCAAATGATTGAAGCCTAAATCGTTGTAATTCTGGGCAACTATTATTTTTCTGTTACAGTATGTGGAAGATAGAATAACTGTTTTCCCTTTTACATGTGCTTTACTGTATAAAGAATAACTGCTGTCTTTTAATACTCTGGCATCCCATGTAAACTGAAGAAGCAATCTATTCTACAGATGCCCCTCCTTTTACATAAATTTTATTCTTGTGAGGTGTGAGAATCGTGAGATGACCTGATTGTACCTGTACTTTTGGTTGTAAATGTATTGCAATGTACTCTTAAAAGATATTTGTAACTAACTTAGAATGTTTGAGATTTCTGGTGCTCACTGATGTCTACTGAAACACGTGCCTAATAGTAATAGGTGTCTTGTATCGAAAATGATAAGCACTCTTATATTGCTATACATAGATTCTGAACTAGAAACATCCTTCCACCTTCTATAATGAAGTCATCCTGTAAAGGGACACCTCTTGAGAGGTGCCATCTTGTACTCACATCTTCTAGCTGGAAATCACAAGTATTTGAAATTCATTGGCAAGAGTTAGACAAAATATAAAATACATTTTGATGTTCCAGTGCTCAAAACACTCCTTAAGGTTTCATTATTAAATGGTCATGAAGAAGAATTAAATGTCTATTAGATTTGGGTTATTTTTCACTTTAGATAATGCTAGATTTATGACTTCTATATGTAATTTCATTATCATGTTTACACGCAAAGAGTTCTCAAGAGATCATGTGAGATTTGGCAACAATAGAATGAAATGTTGTCTCTGTTAGAAAACTTACTTGTAAAAAATCTAATAACATTTGGGTTAGGGTCCCATCAACAGAGTGAGGTCCTGTTTGCTGTTATTTGCAAATACGTAATTATGACTTTTTATTTTATTTAAGTATATCCTTTTGTAGGTGTTCACGCCCTTGCTATTCTACTCCCTGTTAATTCTAATTACCCCACCATCACTTACTACTTATGATGTTGAGGAGGATATTGACGATTATGAGGTTTTTTCTCCCATCTCTAGTTGAGGATATTATGATTAGATCATGGATCTCCAATGATTCTCACCGCCTCATTGACATTGCCATGCTGGACACTTTTTTGTGTTCGAGCTTTGTTGACCACAAAAAGATTGATCATGGGCCTGGTCATCTGCTCAGTTTATCATCAATTGTTATTTATTATTTGAGCCCAAGTTTGAGGTACAATTCAATTTAGTTCTGATGTTTTAGAAGAAAGTGAAAGATTAGGTTTTCTCTTAGGATATGCTCGATTTCATTTATTTATTTCCATGGAAAGCATAAAACATTGAAAAAATAGTGGACAACAGAAGAGAAAGTGGGCAGGTGGGGTGAGGATAGAACTTGTCACCTTCCACCACATCTTTTCTCGAAATCACGGGAAAAAAATTTCTATTGGGGACTCCATGGCAAAACAATCTTCAACATCATGGGCTGAAAGCTTTTCTTACTTTTTGGTCTCCACTATTTTTATGGTTCTTTTGTATTCACTATTTTATTGCCAACCACCTACTGCTTCTAATCTGTTTCAATGGGTAGCTACTTGGAAAAGGAATGACCGCATGACCTCACGGTGAAGGGCCATTGGCTCTGGGACAGAGTCTTGCTTGCTACCATTTGGGTTAATTGATAATCTTTAGCTTTTCATCTCCCACAAAGCTATTTTAGCATTTTCTATCAAAACGCCTATAAGAGTTGCATGCCAGATATGATGAAGATTAATTTTATAATGCATTGTTTCTTTTGAACATTCCTTGCATGCTTTTTATTACAATGACCAATTATTGCATTATTTTTAGTAAATTATGTTTCACACTTGGAAGGAAACGTTGTTTTGGATTTATATTTGCTCAGTTGTGCTTGAATTTCATTTTTCTGTTAACACGATACTTAGTGATGGCAATATGGCAGACTTTAGTAGCAAAATTATTACTGTGAAGCGATAATCCTGACAGTAATTTGGTATATGTTAATCTTAGTCCCGTTTTCTATTTCATTTTTCAGGTCTTAGAGAATACTTTGGAGCAAACCCAGCACTTACATGTGCTAGTCTTACAAGTGTTGTTCATTCAAAAGTTTCTACCATCAGTGAATTTGAGGAACCTGATGTGAGTGAAGAATTTTATGATGCAATCGCTGCTGACAACACATCATCAGAAGATGAAGATAGCGACGATGATATTAAGATGGTTTTATGGCTTCTTTTCTCGTTTCTTATATATATGTCTGTGTGTGGTTGTGTGTGTTGTCAATTATACATTCTCATGAAGATCTTTGTGTCAGGATGGAAAAGTAAAGCTGAAGAATGTTTCATGGGCAATTGCAAGCTTGTCTTTAATGCACAATTCAGGTAACTCGTTTTTACTTAAACATGGATATCTTTGTGTCAGGAGTTCACATCTTACTTGTTTACAAGTTCATCAGCCAAGACTGCAAAAAAGGTGGTGATTGGTGAAAGTATTTAAATATATGTATTTATATAGATATGTGTTTTAAACTTTCAAGTCTTTTCCTTTGTAAAGTAGTGTGATTGGGAAATGAGAATTTCTCTAATGGCACTCTGATAATTAGACAAAGGTAGTGATCATTATTTTTTTCTTTTTAACATGGTGAAATTTATTGATAAAAGAATGTGGTATTACTATCCTGAAAATAAAGTAGCGGCCCAATTTGCACAAAGAAAACACATTTGAAAGGTGGAAGATGAGACACCCATCCCCACAAGGTAACTGGAACCTCCATGATGACCGTGCTAAAATTTTTTTATTACGTTCCTTCCGTACTGTCCAACACACAACAAAAGTAAGTAATTTCTATAAAGTCTTCCCTATAGGGGGAAGATGCATTAGGATTTTCTAACTTCTTAGCAACACCTCCATGGATCTTTAAGAAGTTTGTCATTATCTGGGTAAAAGATAATGTTTTTCTGTATGCTCATGTATGTGACTTATTCACTAAAAGGTGCTTGTTTACAGCTCCTGGTAGCAAAATCTCAACCCATTATTCTTCATGAGTGCAGCTCCCAATGTGGATAAAGAACTAGATTCAGGCATTTCTCCCATTAGCATTAATGCAAGCCAGTTCTGTGGTTCCA
Source organism: Berberis vulgaris (assembly GCA_963556465.1). Lineage (NCBI taxonomy): Eukaryota > Viridiplantae > Streptophyta > Magnoliopsida > Ranunculales > Berberidaceae > Berberis > Berberis vulgaris. The sequence goes on from OY747132.1 coordinate 66,358,469, forward strand.
TGCGCCAAGGGAAAGATGAAGATGATACACATTGTTGGACTTCCCCCAGTGGTCAAGGATTTATGATCAGGGGAAAGACGTACCTAAAAGATAACACAAAGGTGAGTGCTTTTGTTCTTGTATGCAAGCCCTTACTTTCCTCATAGTTTATTTGTGGAACACCTTCAAATGGTATACATGTCGACGTAGTCTTTTCATGGTTCCATTTAGAATTTAATACAATCAGTTCCGTGCTTGCTTAAAATTTACTTCTAGGGAAGTGGAAAATAGAGAAATAGAGTGGAACAGAACAAGTTCTGTAAAAAGTTTACCTTTAAAAGAATTATTTGTAACTAAAGATTTCCCCAATTTGAGATTTTATTTTTCCTTTATTTTAAAAAAAATTCAAATCAAGGGAAACCTCTATTTACAAAATGATTGTTGGGATTATAACTGTTAGTAGAAAATTTTCTACTTGGTTGAGGGGAGAAAATATAAATGTAGTTTGGTTATTTAATATTGGCAAAGTTGGTATTATAGAATGCTAAAATGTAATGAAGTTTGAAAGCAAGGTAGCAAATGTAGTTTTTCTAACTTTAGAGGAGAAGTTGTAATTATCCACCAACTTCAGGGTTCATGGTGTACACGACTTTTTTTTCAATTAGTAAAATCAAGTATTTGTATAAATAAGAAAACCTAAGTGTAAGAGCATCTCCAATGGTAAAAGGTAAAATGGGGATCAACCATCCCCCATTTTAACCAAAAGCTAAATTTAGAGGTTTTCCTATTTCTTCATCACTCCAACCACATCCCCTATTTTAACTTTTTCATCATTATTTAAATATATCTTCTACTTTTTCATCCCCCTATTCCTTTTGTTTTGATTTTTGATTTTTGATTTTGTTTTTAATTTAGGAAATTAAAGATTTGGAATATTTTATTGTTATTTTGATATAGGGGATGGTTTGGTTGCCCCTAAATTTAGGGAAAAGTTGGATGTGAAGTTATTTTCGGAAATGGTTTAGGGGATTGATTGGAGCATGGATTTTCAACCATGAGACCCCTAAAATAGCTTTTTGGTTATTTTAGGGGATCCATTGGCGATGCTCTTAAGGAGGTAAAAAGGCCCTAATCACAAACATCAATAGTATACATCTATATATGAACATTGTCTCCCCAATCAAACATACAAAATGATCTAAATATGAACAATGTCTCCCCAGTCGAACAAACAAGATGAGAAGGTATTGTCTATAAAGGCCCCCTAAGTAGGACGGACCTGAAAGCCAGGGTTTATGAAACAATACAAAAAGGCTCATGTATTACTTTAACCTTTGCTATGAAAGCCCTGCCTAGGCGGTCGCTTATGCTTGATGTGGTAGTGAGTCACTTCGCTTCAATGTGATTTGCCTATGTAAGACATTATCTCACATATGTGTGCTTAGGCGAGGGTTTTAACACCATAGAATTTTTTTTCTCTTCTTTTTTTCAAGATCAAAGGACTTCATTGTATTGTGCAATTGGAATGATCTATGAGATTAAATTTTTTTTTTTTAATATATTTATTTATTATGGAGACCTTATAAACAGTTAACACTGGCATCAATGATATTGTTCCCTTTGAAAAAAAGATTGGCAGTTTAGAAATCTAAATATATATCCAGAATAGGCAGAGTTACACTTATCGAAAGTACCCTGGCTAGCATCCATGTCTTCCTCATCTCTTGCATCGTAATGCCTATCTCTCTCCAGCAAGAATTAAAAAAAAATTATTATGGGGAACAAATCAAAATACACAATTATCATTGGGTCAAGTGGGTGAAGTTTGCAAGTCAAAAGACCAAGGTGGGCTGGCAATCAGAAGATTTAACTATTTCAACCAGGCCCTGCTCTCCAAATGGCTTTGGAGATTTGCGATGGAACAAAATGCTCTTTGGAGTACCATTATGCAGCAAAAGTATGACGTAGAAGCAGGTGGCTAGTACACCAAGCAAGTTGCTTCCTCTTTTAGCTGCTCTTGGTGGAAAGGGATTATGAATCTGAAAAATCAGTTCCAAGCCTAACTCTCTTCCAATGTGCAAAATTGCAAAATAATTGTGTTCTGGGAGGATAATTGGTGCACCTCAAAACCCCTGAGTCATCTCTTTAATCCCATATACAGGCACTCATTACCAAGTCAGCTATTGTCTCTCAATTGTACCAAGGTATTTTTTGAAACTCTCCAAGCTGGGATCTCAAACTTAGGAAGGTATCAAAGATGAAAAGCTCCCCACTCTGCTCTTATTACTAGAATTGCTCAGCGCCTCAGCCAAGTTGGTCTTTTTGACAATGTAGACGAATAGAGGTGGAATGATAAATCAGAAAAATTCTGTCCTGGACAATCATGTGAAAGTTCAAACTCAAAAACTGCTTCTACCCAGCAAGTTCCTTTCTCTTACCCCCTTTGGGCGCAAAAGTTTTTTGAAAAGGGGAAGTTCCCCCATAGTGAATTTATTTGTTTAGGCTGCGGGACAAGGAAATATTTCAGCCATAGATAACCTTGCTAGGAGAGGTCTCATAATCATCAATAGATGTGTGCTATGCCAGTAGTACTAAGAATCTCTAGAGCACATCTTTTTCTCCTGCTCCCTTCATTGTCAGCTTATTCATTGTCAGCTTATAGACACCTCTATTTGCACGTGAAGCAAGTTACCCTCCTCCAATAGCTTCCAACCCCTTACAGTGGATTAAGGCTTGGGGTAGAAATGACCTTCAGTAAAAATAGTTTACCTTTGGGACAAAGTTCTTTTTGCCACTTTGTGGGTCATATGGAAAGAGAAAAGCAAAAGAATCTTTAACGGGCTGGCTAGAGATGTTCCCCACCTAACCAAATTAATCAAATCTCATCTGGCAATGGGGATTCACTGGGGCAATAATTACTGATCAACCTTTTTACATGTGTAGTTTCAATTGGGATATGATTTTTTTTACTTGTAATTTGAGCTAGTTTTTCTTTTTGCAGCTAGTTGATCCCCTCAGTCACTCCTATTGTACTTTTCTCTGTCCTATTTTATAGATTAAAAAAGTAATTTAGTCTTTTAATTTTTTATAAGAATATTAATTACAGAATTTGGAACTCCTTATAGGTAAGGTAGTCTTGAATGGTAGTGGTTTGTTGTTTAACATAATAGACACGATCCAAAGGGAATTCATTTGGTTTTCGGCATAAATTGTCTTGGTGTATCTCACTCTAAGGTTCTTGGCACAACGGATAGCGAGACCTCAAAGAGAACAATTTAAGGAAGAGGAGAAAATCAATAGAAGGGAGAATCTAGATGAATCGAAGAAGATGAAGAAGCAATAGAGAGAAAAAATTAAGAAACACAAGATCGAAAATTGAGAGAAAAAATATTGTTCAATGATATTGTGTATAGGTTACAAAGTTGAGCAATCTCTTTGTGAAAATAAAAACATAGTCCTAACTAAAATACAAAAAAAATACGTAACGTTTGTTGTAATTGAAACACCTAATTAAATAAGAAAACCTCAAAAATAGAAAACTCTAGAACATATCGTTCCTACATCAGGCTCCCCTTCTTTAATACAAATTTGTCTCGATTTGTGCAGGTCAATGCCATGACACACACTTTTCACATTTAAATAACCAATAAAACCATGAATATTCTTGCCGTCTAATTTTGACTTCTTCCAAAAGATTGCAATATGTCAAAAAGTTGGTATCACACCTTCTTTGAAAAAGGTTGTTCTCCCAGTTTTTGTTTTCTATAGCCATATCAATTTTTTTAGCACATGTTAAACATGTTCTCAATCCAGGCAAGGTGGTACATCATTGATTTGTGTAATCTCGAGCTATTTTTTCTTGAAATAAAACTCTTAAGCATTAGGTAACGCTCAATCATGTATTTTTCTTTGGAGACATTTTTTTGGGGGGCATTATTGGTTTCTCAATCATATTTTTTTCATCACAATCCAAATCATGGGTTGAGTTGTAAAAAAGAAGACAAGAACATGGTGTTTGGGGTAGGCGACGAAATGCATTGATAGGGTTGTTGGAGTAGGTTGTGTGTGAAAAATGTGAAGCATTGTGAGAATTGAGGAATTGGTTTTGAGTAGGAATGTTGTGTTGTTTGTTGATGACTAGAGTATGCTCCGTGTCGTTGGCACTCCATATAATTTTTTTTTTGCTAAATATTTTGTACTGAACACCTCTTTCACTATCCCTATTTTGGCTCTGAATCAGTATTGAAGTGGAAGCTTAATTTAAGGTCAAAATATATATTATAAATTTTAGAGTTAGACTCGGTCAAATTTGAATCATTTGGAGACAAAATTTAAATGCCAAGAATGAGTTATCCCCCAATATTTGAATTCACAAAAATATGAAGTTTAGAGTTTTTGTTTAAATATGCATTAAGATGCTCGACTATTTTTTTTCTGGTATAATCGACCCGTCTCATTGCTTTAATAAATATTAAAAACGTGAAATACTTTATATTTTTTTTAATTATAGAATATATATTTTTAAAAATTTAGCGCTCGTGTTGATCATTGATTTTGTTGGAAAATCTTAAAAATGCATTTCAACGATATTAACTTTACCAATATTCGATAACGATGTAGGTAGTTATGATAATTTTCATTTTGCTAAAAGCAAAACACAACATTTTATCTCTCCGCCACATGTACATTCCACCAACTTTTTTCAAAAAAAATTTCATTGTTTTTGCCCTTCTCCATGTTTTATAATTACAAATATGCCATCATGGGAAATGAATCTCAACCCTCAAATTCAATACATTTTCCAACTTTTAATCCTAACCATCTTTATCTCTAATTCTTTTGATTTGACTTTGTCCCAGTCAGCAATGAATAGTAAAACACCATTCTGAATTGTAATATAGATGTTAACTATGTTGGTTTTGGTAGAAGGAATTTGTGAAAGTTGCTCATAGGTTTTGTTTAAAGGTGTCCGGAGTGGTAGAAACAGATACATTTGGTAGTGGTGTTTGGATGTGATTGGAAGTCTTGGTGGTGATGTTAAAGGTTAAAGTTGGTGCTCTCTTAATGATGAGAGCTTCGAGCCATTGGAGAGAAGCATTCAAATCATTAATGAAGGTGATTTTGGAATTTTTTGTGAAAATATCTGAATAAGCTTGCGATGAACTTATTTTGCAACAAAAGAGTCATGCGAACAATCGTGAGAATTTTCTTTGGTCAGCTATAAAGAAGTTAGTGGTGGACACATGTAAAGGATAAGATGTAGATGTGTGTTATTTTTTCATTTTGTTTTTTAAATTGGAACAGGATTGAATTCGTGGGTCCATATGAATCAGTTGAGTGGTGGTATATGGATATATTGGAAATGATAATATGGTGAGGATACTGATTTGGTAAATCTGTGTTGTCAAAAGGTGTTTATGTGGCAATTGATTAGTTGATTAATTTAGTAGAGTTGTCCTTTCGTTCCAAGACGAAGGGGTGATCTTTAAACACCCAAAAAAACCATTTACCAGGATATTTAATAACACGGATCAAAGCACGTATCTCAAGAAACAGTATCGAAAGCGGGCTGAAATTTTGACACTTTTTTTCTAGTATTAATCCATAATTTTCCTTAAATTTTCAGCTCAAACGAATTAACAAACATTTTTTATTTTTTTTTAGTTTAGTAGTGTCCTTACCAGTAAACAATGACTTGATGGTTTCTGAATAGGTAGTAATTTTTATTTTTTTCCCTAAACCGCCAGTTCTCCAAATGTGTGTGTTGAACTATAGGGAACATTCTAGTGACTCACAAACTATATAAACTAAAATAATGATAAAGAGCATCGGTCTGTACCGAATTAAAGGGAATATTGTAATGATTCAAAAACATTAGCATAGGCTGAGGTACTTATCTATTGTGAATAGAGATGTCTCAAATGAATCCCTTTGTAGGGCACAACTCTAGTTCACCACACTGTCTCACTGTCTTTCATGTATTAGTGGCATCATACAGGTCTTGGGTTCATGGTCTCATTAATTAATGAAAATTTTAAACTCTTTGTTGTTGTTATTGTTCTTGTTTGATTTTTTGGTCAGATCAAGGGAGGGGATCCTCTTTTAAAGCTCTTGGCTGTGGATTGGTTCAAAGCAGATGAAAGCATTGATAGAGTTGCAATGCATCCTAAATGTCTTGTTCAGGTGAAGTAACATTTACCTTAGAAGTTGCCCTAAGTAACCACAAACTTTGGTGCTGCCTTGTAAAGTTGTACCTATATTGTGGTATCTACTCTACTAATGCTGCTCTTTGTGCTGCCCTTATCACTGATAGACATTGAGTTGTGCATAAATTTATTTATCTATTGCTTTTGTTCATTTGTTGGACGTGATCATGTGCTAGTGTTTCTTGGAAAGTAGCTCTTTTGACCTATCATTTGCCCTAAATTTACTTTATTAGTTTATGCCTGTCTTAGTTTAGTATGATGTATTAATCGAACAAATGACCTCGGTTCTTTACAATTCACCGTTAGATAACAAAAATCCGAGGATACTTGGGGTAGCCATTACGAAGAAAACCAAGAAAAAATAACCGTCCTAACCTTCCTCTCTGTCATCTCTGATATTTATCCAAAAAAGAAAGCCTATATCACTTTTTATCCACAAAAATGGTTAGCCATAATGAAGAAAGCCAAGAAAAAATATCTGTCCTAACCTTCTATCATATCAAATGTTCATCCAAAAACGAAAGCCTGTATCACTTTTAATCCATAAACACAAACACACAAACTATTACCCAACATCCAAAACATATTCAATGCGGCCCTATGTAGTTAAATCATTAATTGGACCCTACTCGGTTCAGGACTGTTATTAGATAAAAAATATATTAATCAGAATTAATTAGTCTATATTTTACAAACATATTTTCTCTATTCTTCTAAATAATATGTTTACTACAAGAAAAAAATTAATAATTAGTGTCACATGCCACAGTTTAAAGCAAATTATAAGAAGATAAAAATAAGGTTTTCCATATTCTTTTGATTTGGTTGTTATTTTTCTTTTATCAATTTTTCCTTTTCTTAGATCTTTTATATAATAAATTCTCTTTGATTTTCTCTCCCTTTCTAGCCATGCATTGCCCTATGGTAGAGTATTGAAGATTTTAGGGCAAAAATAAAAAAATAAAAATTTGTTTTTTGTTTTTGTTTATTTATAACATATTGTCATGGACCGATTAATCGAAAAATCGTCAATTCTCACCAATTAATTGGCTAGAGATTATATAAACGATTAATTTAATAATCATAACCCCTACTAGTGAGGACAGATTAGTCGGCAATTAATCACCAATTAAATAACATAATGTCCACCGTATACAAAAAGTGGCTGAATGCAAAATACTAAATAGACAATAATTGTGTAATAACTCATAGGCAAATATTGCACGAAGTCATCCCCAACATTCTTACGTGGAGGCTTCAAACCTTCGATTAAACATAGTATAGCTCCTTCAAAAAAGAAAACTATCTACGAAAATGGATTGCGATTCCAAGTTGTGTGGAGAGATGAAGATTTTGGCGATTTCTCTACATCAAGAGTTTATTTTGGGTTTCTAACAAAAGGTTTCTTATAGAAAATGAAATGCTTATTTTTGAAGGGGTAGGTAAGGGATAAGTAAAGGGTCAAATTAGAAATAGCAAAAATAAAAATTAAAAAATAAAAATAGGGTGGGCATGGTCCGGGATTGGGCCTGTCTTGATCCCATTCCCGGTCCAATGAAACGAGATGGGACGGTCCGGGATGCTACATTGTTTTTGCAAAACCGTTCGGTCCCGAACCTGTTTGATTCGGGTCGGGACCATGCCATCCCGAATCGGTTTATTTGGCTGGGGCTTATGAATTTTATACCAAATAACATGGACCAGGCCTGAAAATTTAATAAGGCCCAGCCCAAGTCTAATTGGACCAAATTTTGTTACAGATAAGGCTCTTTTGCAGTGTAATACAGACAACATATTTTTCCAAATAACAATAAGGCTTTGTTACAGATAACATATTTTTTCAAATAACAGCAGATTACTCTAAATAATAGACAGCGGTTTGGAACAATAACAACAATAGATTGTTCCAAATAACAGTTCTTAAAACCAAAAAAAGCAAATAAGCAAAAAAAGGAGCATCACACATTAAGGATTATGTTTCAAATAAGCAAAAAAATAATACATTAAAGATTAAGTTTCAAATAAGCAAAAAAATAACATTTGCACATTACAAAACTTGAAACATTTCAAAACTTAAAATAACAATCCTTGCATATTTTTCAAAGCGCATTCCATCGTTGTTAACTCTATTCTTCTTCAATATGTACCCAAACTCATCCTCTCCTAACTGCACCAATCAAGCAACAAACAAACAACAATTACTAATGATCTTTTCACAATGTATATCTGTGAGAAATTTTGGACACAAATAACAGATTATTGTAGGCTATGATATATGTTAACAATGCAACAATCCCTGAAATTGAAGCAAATTAGAAATAATGAAGATTGTTCTTTTTATATCTAAAAGACAATGCATATCAGTCAAGTTTAATTATTTAATTAGCGCTGTTAAACTCAATATCTAAAAGACACTGAATTAAATAAAACATAAAAAAAATTAAGAAATTTCATTCACAAAAAGGGGGGTTTTCATTCACAGAAGAAATTTCATTCACAGAATAGGGTTTTTCATTTACAGAAGAAAAAAGAAATTTCAATCACAGAATGGGGTTTTTCATTTTGCAATTTCATTTACAGAAGAAGAACAAGAAATTTCATTCACAAAAGAAGAAAAAAGTAGAAACAAGAAGGGGTCGATTTGCTCAGAGAGAAGGGAGAGATGGCTGGCCGTTCGTGGTCATCGGTCGATTTGCTCATAGATCGACAAGTCGTGGTCATGATCGAAGAAGAAGAAATGAAGAAGAAAGAAGGGTGGATTTGCTCAGAGAGATAGGAGAGAGATGGTTGGCCATTCGTGGTCATTGGTCGAAACTAGAAATACGAAGTATGTTGGAGCTTACCTGGCTGATAGTAGTGGACGGAATGGTGATGGCGATGCTTGGAGGTTGGAGCTGGAGTGCAGGAGGAGGTGGAGGCTAGAAATGTTGGAGCTAGAGTTGGAGTGGAGGTGGAGGCGAAGTATGTTGGTTGGAGCTGAAGTGAGGAAGAGGAAGTGTGGAATTGAGGACTGAAGTTTAGGGTTAGGGTTGTTCTTTGGGGTTGGGCCACTAAATATTCGGAACGGTCCGGGATGGACCGGGACTATATTTTCATAATCAGTTCCGTCCCGTTTACAACCGATCCGAGTCCAGGACGAAAAACTCGAAAAATGTTTTGGAATGGTTAGCAACAGTTCGGAACCATATCGGTCCAGATCGGAATGTGACGGATCAGGATTCTTGCCCAGTTCTATAAAAAGTGAATTTTTTGTATTAAAAAAATCTACTTGGACTTGAATTGACAACTAGGCCAATACATAGAGTAAACAAATATTTTGGCTAATATACCTGGTATTGATAACTATGATCAGAATCAATGCCAACAATTAAGAGGGCTTTCTTCTGGAAATCAAATAATTTACAATAAGAATGGTTGAACAAGTATGGTATTGAATATTTTGATTGCACACTGAGTAAAATTCATGTAGCTAATACTTAAATTACAAACCACAATTGGTTAAAAAGACATTTACAGGAATTTGTCACAGTCGTGACCTTCAACAGATCAATTCAGAAGTAAAAAAGGAAAAATAACAATTCAATTACTTCAAAAGGAAGAAAGATTACAATTCTCAAGTTCCGTGAACGAGAGACCTTAGAACATGTCAATCAATTTCATACCATTTTTCTTCTCTGCTAAAATCTATTTAACCAGAGTTGTTAACAAACTCTTAACAGAAATTCAAAAGAAACAAATGGGAGATTGACATGTGGTCATTCCTCCTCCTATCAACTGGTTTATTAGAATTACAAATATGCCCTTAAAACTTTCAAATTCAAAACTACCCGCGTCTTTATTTGCTTCCTCAACTGTAATTTGGAAATGAAATCATCCTTGTCGTCGAGGATGTAAATTAGGAAATGAAGCTTGAATGTGGGAAAAATCTTCCCAAGTAGCTTCACTTTTTGGAGCATTAGACCATTGGATGAGTACTTGTGTTATAGCTCGGTTATGGCGTGGAATTAGGCGTCCTGGCCACAAGTTCAGCCTTGAAGTTTCCTTGGTTGTCTATGACAGGTAGCTATGGAGATGGTGTAATTGTAGATCCCAATTTCAGTTTTAATTGAGAAACATGAAATAGAGGGTGCACCTTTGAATGTGCTGGTAACTGTACGCGGTAAGCAACCTAGCCGATCTTTTCTATAATCTAGAATGGGCCATAAAACCTGGCAGAGAGCTTGAGGTTGCGTCTTATATTGACTGTAGTTTGTCTATACGGTTGCAACCTTAAATACACCCAATCTCCTACAACAAACACTCTCTTTGTTTTATGCTTGTGAGCATAATATTTCATCCTTTGAAGCTTCTCTTTGATAAGTTGCAGCATCTGCTCCCTTTCTTGTAACCTTTCTTGTAATTAATTGGAGACATCAGGAATGGCCAAATCGTGGATAGGTGGTAAGGCTAATAATGGGGGTGATTATCTATACAGAGCTTGGAAAGGAGTAGTCTGAAAAGTAGTGTTAAACCAATGCTCAGCCAAGTAAAGCCACTGTGACCACTTAAAGGGAGTCTCCTCGACATACAACGCAAGTAGTTCTCCAAGCAAGCATTGGTTCTTTGACCATTTGTTTGAGGGTGGTAGGCAGTACTTAAAGCAAGGGTGGTGCCAAAAGCTGAGAAGAGATCTTGCCAAAATGCACTCATGAATATCATATCTCTGTCTGATACAATGGAAGAGGGAAGCCCATGGAGTTTGTAGATGTGCTGTAGGAAGTGATCAGCCACTGTTGATGCTGTAAATGGGTGTGATAGGGCAATGAAATGACTGTATTTAGTCAATCTATCAACTACCACTAAGATCACAGATTTGTTATGGGATAGAGGAAGACTTTCAATGAAGTCCATAGTGATGTGCTGCCAAGCATGATTCGGTATGGATAGTGGTTTAATTAAACCCCCATATGCTGACTGATCCCCTTTGTTCCTTTGGCAAGTATCACAGCTTGTGATAAATTGAATGAGATCAGATTTCATTCCTTTGGCAAGTATCACAGCTTGTGATAAATTGAATGAGATCAGATTTCATCCCTTGCCAGTAGAAATGTTTTCTCATTTTTTGGTGAGTAGCAGTGATGCCTGAGTGTCCCCTAACGGCTGAGCTATGAAGAGCCTGTATCATTTGCTTCCTGAGGGTTCCTTGGCTGCGAACATGTATTTTGTCTTTATACTTGAGGATGCCCAAAGTAAAGGAGTAGTTAGGGACAGAGTCTGTATGAAGCAGTAACTGTTGTATGTATCCCTGAACTGTTGTATGTATCGTTGAACTGTTGTATCAGTTGAGTAGTTGTTCACCACTTCCTGTAACCAAGTAGGAGATACTGATGATATGGTTGCACATTGGCTTGGCTCCTCCATACAACGTGACAATGCATCCATAGCCTTGTTATCCACCCCTTTTTTGTATTGAATCTCATAGTCATACCCAAGAGTTTAGTTAACCATCTCTGTTGAAGCACCGTAGTAACCTTTTGAGAAAGAAAATGTCTGATACTCTGATGGTCAGTCAATATGTGAAACTTGGCTCCAAGGAGATAAGCTCTCCACTTGTTCACTGCTAGAACAATTGCTAAAAGCTTCTTTTCATAAGTGGACATGGCTAAATTTCTTGTTCCAAGGCTTTACTAAAGTAGGCTATGGGTCGACCCCTTTGAGAAAGGACAGCTCCAACTCCCCTAGAACTTGCATCTGTCTCCAAAGTGAAAGGCTGCTGGAAATCAGGAAGAGCCAGTGCAGGTGCTGTACACATAGCTTCTTTAAGGGCTAAGAAAGCTTGAGTGGCTAGATTGGACCAATGAAAGTTATTTTTCTTGAGGAGATCAGTAAGAGGTTGGGCTATGTTATCATAGTTTTGAATAAACTTTCTATAGTAGCCAGTTCGCCCTAGAAATCTTCTTAATTGCTTAAGAGTAGTAGAAGTGGGTAATCTAAACATAGCTTCAACTTTGTTTGGATCTGGTTCAACACCTTGAGTGCTAATGATGTTTACTATATCATCAAAGAAGACCAAGATAATTTTTTTCAAGTAGGGTTGGAAAATGTGGTTCATTAGAGCTTGAAAAGAAGCTGGAGCATTAGTAAGCCCAAATGGCATTACCTTGAACTCAAAATGACCATGGTGGGTTTTAAAAGTTGTCTTGTGGATATTCGGATGATGAACAAGTATTTGGTGATAACCAGACCAAAGATCCAACTTGGAGAACACTGTGGCACTATGTAGTTCATCCAAGAATTCATCTATCAAAGGCATGGGAAATTTGTCTTTGATAGTGATCTCATTTAACCTCCGGTAATCAACATAAAATCTCCATGTATTATCTTTTTTCTTCACTAAGATAATTGGAGCAACATAAGGACTATGAGAATGTTGGATAAGTCCTGACTGAAGCATTTCTTTTATGAGTTTCTCACTACAGCCTTTTGCATATAGGGGATTTTGAAAAGGAGGAAGAGAGTCAGTTTTAAGAAGGATTTTATGATTAAGAGGCCGAGTGGGAGGTAGGCTTTTAGGTATTTGGAACAGGTCATCAAACTCCACCAGTAATTTTGAGAAATTTTGAGAGTAAGGGATGAGTGGTGGTGTCTTGATGTGTCTGATATGGAAAAGAGTTGGCTTAAGAAACATGAAGAATGTTTTTTGAAGAATTTTCCAAAACCCTTGGATTCTATCACGTAGAGTGATCCATCACTTGTAACTCCATGTAAAGTGACAGGTGTTCCTTGAATGGAAAGTGTGATTTGGGGTTTTTGGAGGTTGATCACAATATCTCCAAATGGCTTCAATCAATCTCCACCCAATACCATATCATAGCCCCCTAATGGCAACACCCTTACTAACCCTTCAAACATCACTCTTTGTATGGACCATTGCAACCTTTGACATATAGCTTGGCTGTTCAATTGCTCCCTATTGGCAACCTTTACTATCATTTGTGGAGTTAACACCGTAGGCCATTTGGTGTCTTTGACTACCCGGGGATCCACAAAGGAGTGGGTGTTCTCTGTGTTCACTAGAATAGAAACCTTTTTCTTTTTGACATATCCCTTGAGCAATATAGTGTTGGCAGAGAAGCTACCTTGTATGGCATGGAGGGAGACCTCCATATCTGAAATAATTTCTTAGTTAAATCTATAGTATCATCTGTCTCTACTGTGTTTTCATCTCCAATTTCTCCTTCAGGTACTATCAGGTACAATTGCTGATGTTTGCACAAGTACCCTATAGACCTCATCACAGTTGTAGCAGAGACCCTGCTCTCTTCTGACTTTCATTTGTGCTGGGGTAAGCCTTTTAATTGGTGGAGCAGGTGTGTTGAACTTAATAGTTTGTGAGGTGTTTCTGTTGGGAGGAGAGTATAGGTTTTTATTTGAGGAATTGGTAGGTTGTACTGCTGGAACAGTGCTGGAAGTGATAGGTTGCTGGAATTGAGGCTTAAAACAAGGAAAAAAAGTATTGCTAGTTCTAGTCCTTGGCTGAAAAGTATTGTACTGTTTGGGTGTAGGTTGAGTGTAACCTTGGTTAAATGAGCTTTCATGCATCCTAGCAAGGATAAAAGCCTGAGCTACACTCGTAGGCTTGAACATTTGAACCAAAGCCCTAATTTCAGGCTTCAAATCACTAAGAAAACTCAGCACGAAGTAGGTTGAGTCCAAACTTTTGTTGTGACTCATCATCAAGGAGTTCAGTTCCTCAAATTGGTCATAACAGTCATCTTGTTTCAGTTTATTGAAAGCTCCTATATAGTTATCTATCACGGACTCCTCAAATCTCTCACACACATCATGTATAAAATTCTTCCAGTCAAGCTTTTCGTTGCACAATTGGTAGTCTAAAAACCATAAATCAGCTTTACCTACCAGATGTAAAGAAGCTATGGATTCTTTGTTCGCTTCAACAACTTGATATAGGGAACATAAACGCTCACACTTCTTGATCCAAGCACGAGGATTATTACCATCAAAATGTGGAAATTCTAATTTAGGCATTCTAGAAAACATACCAGGGTTCCCTAAGGAACTTTGGTGGAGAACTCCTTGATTCAGACCGCCGAATTCATTTATCTGAGATGTTTGAGTGTTGCTCGATTCAGACCTCCTTTTCCCTTGTTTCCATGTCTCCGATGTGGTGTAATGATCAGAGTTGGCTCTGATACCAAATGTCCCAGTCGTGACCTTCAACAAATCAATTGAGAAGCAAAAAAGGAAAAAAACAATTCAATTACTTCAAAAAGATGAAAGATTACAATTCTTAAGTTTCATGAACGAGAGACCTTAGAACATCTCAATCAATTTCATACCAGAGTTGCTAACAAACTCTTAACAGAAATTCAAAAGAAATAGAGTTGCTAATCAATTTAACTAGAGTTGCTAACAAACTCTTAACAGAAATTCAAAAGAAACAAATGGGAGATTGACACGTGGTCATTCCTCCTCTCAACTGGTTTACTAGAATTACAAATATGCCCTTAAAACTTTCAAATTCAAAACTATCTGTCTTTATTTGCTTCCGCAATTGTATTAATCGTTTTTCCCTCCATTTCTTTGTTTCAACTTCTTCTTTCTGACAGAATTGCAGGTGTTGAGGGGTTATTTTTTCTAGTTTTTTTTTAACATGCGTGGATAAAGGCTCATGAATTTGAAGCATGGGATTTATTGGTTTACACCCCAGTATTTTTATTTCATTCAATGTTTTATGAAACTTGTGAGGCTTACGCCAAGGCAAGACTAGTCATAATGTGTTATAGGCTTACATGAAGGCTTATGTCTTACCCCACTTTTCCTAGGCTTCATTGCTAATATGTGCAACTTTGTTGTGTTATATTTTAACACAATAATTGTTTTGGTTAAGTGATAAAGTGTTAACTTACTATTCACTTAACATTAATGACATACACATGACATATATATGTATGTTAGAATCTATTTGTTAAAGTGCACCAAGTTACACCTTATATATGCCTTTTGAGAAATAGCTTATATTTAGAAAATATAAATAGGTAAAATACAATCATTATGTATTAAATAGTTTGTTCCTTTTATATTTATTAATGATTTTATTTTGTATTTAATACTTGTACATGTCTACTTAATAATAGTTTTCTCTCGAGATAACAACCCTGATAGTAGGGGTGGGCATTCCATCCCGCGATCCCGATCCCGATCCCGTCCCATCCTGTCCCGATTTTTCTGGGTCTTAATGGGATTGAATAATTCCATTCCGATCCCGTCCCGTCCCGATCTAGAATGGGATGAGATGGGATGAAGATTTTCAATCCCGCCAATCCCGTCCGTCCCGAGCTAATTTTTCATATTTATTATTAATATTTTATTTATTTATTTTAAGATTGCAATATTTGGATGCCCATATAAAGTCTTTTGAGATTCTGCTAAGGAATGAGCAATTGCAAAAGTTCCATTGGCTGGAAGTTGCACATCTGTTGCACGGATGGGATTAAAATCAATCAGCTCTGTAAACCCAAATTTGGCCATCACAGAGATTGCCTGCAAAATAATACAATTTCCCTCACAAAATAAGAAACTTTTTTCCAGTGACACTGAACTTATTAGCATAGACTACTTTTCTACTTCAACATTAGACTCGTATGAGTATGATTATGCAATTAAAGATAACAAACCTGATCCATCCCACCAAATTGTGTCCCAATGTGGTGTTCACATTCATAGGTAAGCTAGGCAATCTCTTTTTGCAGAATAAAGTACAGATCAGTATACAACATTAGAGCTCATTGGTATGTGAACATCAATGAAATATCAGTAGATGGAGGTTCTTCATGGTATGAGTTTGATTTGTTTGTATAATTGATGCCACTTGTAAGTTGTTCATTGTCATTATAAGTATAAAAGAAGGAAGCAATCATACTAGTAAGAGGCTAACAACAACGTGAGTAATAAGATGACTGTCAATTTTTTCCAGTAAGACCCAAATTAAATAATCAAACTCATGCATTTAGTCAGTAAATTGCAGATTGATTAAAGAAAATGAAATGCATATAATCAGAGCACACTGATCCCGTCCCGATCCCGTATGAACGGGATGGGATAGGGATGGGTTTATCTCGTCCCATCCCGTCCCGTGCCCACCCCTACCTGATAGTATTTTGCAGTGGAAACAAATAATCAAGTAAACACCAAACTCACAATCTAGGGTTCATAGGAAAAATCCTAACTAAACAAATAAACTCAAGGAAACTACATCTTGTTCAATCTCAATTCAACCTAATCTACCTAGTACAATAACTTGCCCCATAAGAATCCTAAACCTGGCCTTAATTGACTCGGAATAATCAAATTCTAATCTATATAACAAATCAGAATGGTGTTTTAGGTTGGATATAAAGTACGACTGAGATTTACCCAAACATAAAAATCTGACGGATAATAGAGACGGGAGGGGAGGGTGTTCCGCTGAAAATTTATGTTCGCATAGGATTAAAATACCCCTGGCCAAAGTTGAAAATTCTCCTCCTATCAAACAGTTTGGGATCCGAAGGCACGAGAAATACCCTAGTTATAAAACAAAAGCCCTGCTCTAATTGACTTAGAATACTCATTTGGCTTGTGCAACTGGTGTTTACTTTTGGGCTTAGAGGGCTTAGAAAACAAACCTTGAAAGTGGGTCTGGTTCTTCTGTCTCAAAGCCCTTGCCGTAAGTTTAATTGCAGGAAGCTTGCGAAGGAGACCGGGTCTATACCCATAAGGAGTGGGGTCAAATTCTGACCTGAACCCCAGCCGACGCTGAATTGGACCCGGGGTTACATGGACGCTCTTGTTAGGATTCATCTTATCTTGTTCCTGGGTCTTTAGTTGTCTTGGCCCATGATGGATCTCGGGATTAGAATTAAAGACAGGTAGAGGCAATCTGATGGGTATGTGACTTTCCAGAGGCGATGCAGCTTTTAACTGGCTTCGCTGACATGTGCTGTCCAAGTTGACTGACAGCACTCGCCTTGTGAACTGGCAAGGGAGAAATAGGAGACCCTGTGAGCATACGATCAGATCACTGAAGCTCATCAAGATGATCATCAACGGCCATAACTTGCTCTCCCTTGTATCAAGCACCTCAACCATCATCAAAGTCGTTTCCCGTGTGGAGGAGCATGGGTTTGGTTTTCTATAATAGTGGGCAGACTCTTCCTTTTCTCCCAATCAGTTACTCTCACTGTTGAAGAAGAATATTGTTCTTCCTCTTGCTGGTATAAGTCTGCCCGCCTGAATTGCCTCTCTTTTGAAGCACTTGCTCTGTTGACGGCCGAAGGTAGGTCATTTGGTAAGTTGTGGTAAGTGATCATTCTCATTATCTCTTTTTTGTTGTAGTGCCCGATTAAGTTTGGAGAGTGGTGGAAACGACCTCATCTGAAAAGATAACCACACCCTTCCATTGTTTGACAGCGAGGGTGGACCATTGTAGTGTTCTAGCTGGGATCTTAAGCAACATCCATTCAGACCCACAGTCCATGTGAGAATGATCCACAAGGATTTGATGGCCAAAGAGCGATGAGAGTATCAAGTGCAAGGGCTTCTTTCTGGTATTGGGTCCAGGGGCTGTGGATTTGGTGCATGTGGGCTTGGTGGGACCCCATTCGTACCACCATAGACAAATAGCAAAGGTGAGTGGTGGGCCTGAGCGACAAGGGATGGTGGTGGTATTGCAAGGACGGGGATATTGTTGAAGGGATTAGACAAGTGTCAGGCGAGGTGGAAGCAACCACTGGTGAATATCTTTTGAAAAGCAAGTTCCAGTAACCTGGCTATAGAATCTCAACCTGCATTGAGTCGGCCTGTTGGGAAGATGAGAAGTTTGGAAGATTGGCCCCAATAGAACCGTGTTTAAGCACACTTACCAGTTTTGTTAGTACAGATTTGCATTAAAGTCCATTCACTGCTTCATTTGCAGCTAAACGCAATGAATCAACTACTCACTGTGCTTGTGCTAAAGGCACATAGACCCGCTGCTAGAGGTGAGTGGTTTGTTCTATCACTTCGAACCATCTTTCATCTAATTTCTTAATCGCAAAAGCTTTCCTCTCAAATCTGAGCAATTTCATTATTAAACAGATGGCAAGGTGGATCCCAATCAGTTGTGACCTTGGACAGAACTTTCCTTTGATCTACTTCGAGAGATCACTAATCGCTTGACAATGTTCAATGTTTCGATCTTTAGCCTCATATGTAAACAATGGTGCAAGGAAGAGTTGTTGCCCCTCAGAGGCGAGAAATTGCGTGTGGCAAACTGCAATTGATATTCAAGCTGGAAAACTGATTGCCGTGCTGCTTTTGTATACTGAGGATGAAGGCAGTGAAGAACGAATGGGGGACCCAGAGAGCGAGGATGAGCAGACCAGTGATGAAGATTTGTGGGGCCATGGTGGTGAAAGCTAGATTCGTCCCCTTCTGGATCTTGGGGAGAGGATGGAGAACTCGACTTCAATGAAGGCTAAAACAGTGATGATTAAGGAAGTAGTGAACGAAACCAAGTAGGGAGATGAAAAGTGTGGTGTTATGGAAGATGGTAGAACTGGTTTTTTGCTATTGTAGGAAAATAAAATTTAGAAAGGGTGGAAAACCTTGTAAAAATGGAAGTTTTTTGCTTATAATGGTAATGGAAAAGGTGGTGGGAAAGCTAAAAATGAAAAACAAATTGGAAAAACTCTTTAGTACAGCATGATAGGAAAGATAATTTGCTAACATACGCCCAGAGCAAAAAGCAAGGTACTCCCTCATTCCCTCAAATAACAGTTCCAAGCTGCTGCATCTGGAGTGATATTTGCAAACCAAAGAACATAGAGGGTTTGGGCATCAGAAGACTTCATCTTTTCAACAAAGCCTTGCTGTCAAAGTGGCTATGGAGATTTGGAAAAGGAGCCCTCTGGAGGAAAGCTATTACTAGAAATATGGCATTCGTGGTTCTTATGGCTGCTGCTGGTGGGAGGCTATTGCTAGTTTTCAACCTGCCTTCTAGAAAGAGATTCGTTTTGCTCTAGACAGAGGTGATAAAATTGATTTTAGGGGAGATAACTGGCATCGTAACCAACCTCTTAGGGATAGATTCATATTTCTCTTTAGAATTTCATTGAGAAGAGCAGGGCTCATCTCTCAATTTTATTTTGAAATGGAAAACAACTCTAGCAGCTGGGCCTGGCATTCAGAAGAGGGCCGAGAGACCAAGAGATTCCAGAACTGGATCAGTTGATTTATCTCCTGCAGCACACTATCCTATCTGACGAGGAAGATGATTAGAGTTCGAAATTGTGAACCCTGTGGGCTCCACAGAGTCATAGGGTCGAGTGCAGCCATTGGTTAATTTGAAGTAACTTTCCATGTCTAAGACTCACAGCAAAAGGTAAGGGACAAAATAACCGTCTAATCCCTAAAATGCTGTTACCTCTTCCTCTTTTCCTTCTCTCCTTCCTTGTATCCTTCTTCATAACTCTGCCATGCAATGCTTGCATACCCAATCCCATTGTCAAGGTGACAGATTCAAAACTGTTTGCAAACCATCTCTTTGAAACAAATTCAATGTACAAAACCTGTATGCTTCAGTTTATCTTTCAAATTGGTTCCAAATTGTTCCAAAACCATTCACAGAAAACATGTTTACAAATCTTTGGGTTTAGAAAGATAAATCAGGAAAGTTCTCAGTGGCCAACTATCGCCACAAAGGATCTCAGTTTCTGCTCTCTGCCATCAATGTTGTCTACCTTCCTTCACTCTTTGGCAGCAAGGTTTTCTAGATGAAGGTAATCTCTTCTAGAATCATTTTTTTCATCTGGTCCCTAGCCTATGGAATATTCTCACCATTGATAATCTAATCTCATAGAAAAGGGATTCAATTGTCCAAACAAATGCTTCTTTTTTTAATATGTGCCTGAGACAAATGATCATATCTTTTTTACCCACCCTTTCTTTGTTATTTGTTGGGAATTTTCTGCCCCTATTTCTCAGAGATCCTTTCCTGCTTGGGTATCAAATTGGAAAATAAATAAATAATGGCTGCTCCATTAAGGGTTCTTGGATTTGGATCAGAGTGTTTTTAGCTACCTTTAGGAAAAGAGATAATCTCTATTGGTAGAGACATTAAATCCTTAGTATACCACAGGGGTCAGGTGTGGGAGATCTTTGTTGGGTTAGAGTTCTTTGTGTGCATCTTTGATTGCAAAAGCTTAGTTACTCTGTAGTTTTCAATTTTTGCTTGGGTCTTTCCCATCTGTACTCGGTGAACTTTTGCTTATTAATATACTCCTTGTTGTTTGATTGATCAAAATATAGGTATTGTATCTCGAGACTTTCTTTTGCGTTTTAATCTTAAATCTATGCATAGTTATCAATATCTTATGATAAATACAACATGATATATGGTATGTATCATCACTAATCCTCATTGATGAGGTACAATATATATCTTACGATATATCGGTATAAGATGATGTAGGGATGTACTATCCTTGTACAAGTGACGTGAATGAATGATAGATGATAACCAATATCTTGCTAATATGTTTTACACTAGTCATATATCAATGGAAGTTTTTTTGGACCTCCTTGTTTGAATACTTCTTATTTACATCTTTTATATGTTTAAAATATAAAATATATATTTGTATATCCATTTGTTGATTTTTGCACCATATGTTACGATACACAATACATTGCATGTATTTCAAATTCAGGTTTATATACGATACATTACACATTTTGATAACTATTGTTAATGAGATCTCATGGAAATGCATCTTATTTTTATCTAGACACTTTATTTTATTAGGAGCAATATCACAAATTTGGAAAGAGAAAAAATGAGAAATCAAGATAAAGTCTCCCTTCCCCGGGGGGAACCATCAGTGAGATACCACTTTGGAATAGAATTCTAACCTTGTGTTAGGACCTACGGGCCAAGGGTTTTCTTTGAATCCTTTAATTTCAAAGAAATTGGGTTGTAGTACAATGACAATAGTAGATAATAATCTAATTCTCCGAAAACGATTAGTGGAAACCAAGGTGGTCAAAGTGTGAAGCGATGTCGAAGCGAAATCAGATGGCTTGGCTTTTTTCAAAAAGCGAATCGTAAAGCGGTGGCTATACGCAAGTGAAGCGACCCTTAAAAAATAATTCATATTATATTTAAAAAATGCATAATGGAAGTATGTTCTCTGAAAAATTAAAACAATGATTTCCTTAATTCTACATTAATTACATAGTGTTAATGTTAATTGAATTTTAACTTTAAAGTTTTTTTTTTAATTTTCTAGGCATGGTGCCCTCAGAAATGCAGTGAGTGCGAATAGCCACCCAAGTTTAAAACAAATTTCCCTCCCCCCTGCATGTACTGTTCAACGTCTTCCTCCTTCCATTTGTATTGTTCATCGTCTTCTTTCGCTTGCGTTTGAGCAAATTGACGGGTTTTTCCGCCTAAAATCATCTCCTCTCTTCTTCATTTATATTCCTATTCCTTCCCTCTCCCCTGCCGTTCTATTTTTCCAACCAAAATCAGAGAAACTCAGTAAGATAATTGCGTGTTGTTCATCCTCTTCTTCCTCTCTTTCCGCCTGCATCCGAGCAATCCGACTGGTTTCTTCGCCTAAAATCTTCTCATATCTTCTTCCTTTCTATTCATTTTCCTTCCCTCTCCCTTTCCGTTCTTTTTTTGGACCAAAATTAGTAATAGAATTCGAAAAGAAAAAAAAAACGCTTTGTAACATGAAGCCATCGCTTTGGGCGCTACAGGCTTCGGCAAAAAAGCGCAAAAAGCCATGGTTTTTTATGTCTTCAGAGTAGCAGTCTGGCTTTGACTGAAGTGAAGCGAGATGTCATGGTTTGGCCTGGCTTTTGGCTTTAAGCGGTGAAAAGCCATTGCTTTGACTACTCTGGTCGAAACCCCCTAATTGTTTCGATTGACAACTGGATTGAAAAGAATCCTATAATTTTATGGATGTTCTTAGTTCATCTACTCGATTTTTTTCTACCCTCATATCACATCGAAAATCTTTTTGTTAATTATTTTTTCTATTTCATTAATTTTATTTCGTTTAATTATTAATTAAATTACAGCGAGGTTACTTTACAATCTTTGCCTTCTTTTAAATATCATGAACGGTTCATGTAGGTTGAGCGCCTTTTCAATGAAATAAAGAATAGCGGGACCATTTAAATATGTTCGACTCTTTATCGAATCGTAAAAATCGACTTTCTAAAGATCCCTTCCTTCTCTTCGAGGTTGAACTGCAACGATTCAATAGATAGCTCAATGGAATAGATGTAGATGAATAATGCCCCCTTAGAAACATATAGGAGGTTTTATCCTCGTAAAATAGCGTGGCAAATAGACCTTTAAAATCCTCAAATCAATTAAATTAGACTATGATTTGGTTCATTTTTCCTTCTTCCTTCCTTTTTTTCCAAAAAATCATTCGTAGAACGTATCAACATCTATATTGTTGTAAAATGACAAAAAGTCGTTCTATAAATTTTTAACATGGCACAATCACACATACAAAAAAATATAAAAGTTAAATATTTTACAACTAAATACAAACTAATATTTAATTCCATAAGAGTTATTAAAGTATCTTAAAATCAACATCAACATTTTCATCATAATAACTCAATATCAACATCACTGGTTCCATCATCATCACTGGTTCCATCATCCTAATCATCGTCCTTCACCATGTTGCCCCCTTCCACCTCATCATTGTTCTTCTCCTAGTTTGATGTTCAACATTGTTTCACATTATTTACCATTTGACAAGTTTTTTTTCTAAAAATTGATGTTCAACATTTTGGGTTACAAAAACACTAAGTTTTTTTTCTTAAAATTGACAAGTGTCAACCAAGTACTCGCCCAGTAGGAAACTTGTTGACTTGGTCGAGTACTCGGATGGATAAAACACCCAACAAGTAATTGACACATGACTTGCTCTATCCTTGTCTCAAGTACTTCTTTTAAGTGCGGACTTGCACTCTTCCAACACTTAAGCCATTTTATCTCAACTTTATCTCAACTGACAACACTCATGATGAAGCTTGTTATAATGTCTCCTAGGACTACATTATTTGTTAATTGGTAGGAGCTAACAAAAGCCCACAACTATATGGTGGAGCTTAAGTGGGGACAATTTTGGCAGTATTAGAGTGGGATGTTACATTTGTCCGGAAAATATAGGTGAGGTCTTTTAACGTATTTAGGATATATAATGAGATACCATAAACAGCCCAACTTCTATCCTAAAATCTTGGGTTCATATACCTAGCTATAACATTTTTTTTATTCACCACTTCTTGCAAGTTGCCTAGTTTCTTGTTCTCAAAAGCCTATTATTTCCATCAACCATGTTTCAAGAGGTTTCCAATGTGCTTGAGTTATGCATATTTGAATTGCAACATAACCTTACACATGGAAGTATGTAAGGTTATGAATATTGCCTAGTTTCTTTTTCTAAAGTTCCTTTTACTTTATATGAATATTGTTGGAGAATGCATAATATTTTGTATAATGTCTTGTCTCTATTTCAGTCAGAAGCAGGTAAAAAGCTTCCATTCATCCTTGTAATTAATTTGGAGGTTAGTAATACCAGTTGAAATTTCTCTTTTTCTTTGTCATATAATTGTTCTTGTCAGCTGATTCAGTAACTTATTACTTTCATCTCATGAAAATATTAAATAAATACTTACTGCAAGTAGTATTAGGTATTGGTCTTGTTGATAACTTCTAGTAGATTGAATCTACATGGTGATATTATCTAATTAAGCACAAACGTACCTAGTGCACACATGAAAAATGGTAAAGTGTTTGTATGAATCACTATTCAATAACTATTTTAGTTTTTAGGCTTAGGCCTCATTTAGGAGTTTGTCTACCCTTTTATTTTTATTTTCGGGGATTTGATATGGGTCCCAACTTGAATCAGATCTACTACTTTCCGTTAAAAAAATCAAAAAAAAAAAAAAACAATAGAAATATACCATTTTACCCCGTTTGGTTAAAACTTGAAAATGTCTTTTTGATTTTGAAACTCTAAAAATTGTATTTACTCTCTTCTTCATCTCTATCGAAAATTTGCTCTTCGATCTCTTCGTGCGGAGGTGGTGGTCTCGTCGGTCTTTTCCCGAACTCCTCGCTCTTAGTACGCAGTAGTGGTCTCGACGGCCTCTCATCTTCTTTCTCTTGCCGGAATTGGTCTCGCTAGTTGAGGGTGGCTGGTAGTGTTGGTGGTCTCATTTGAGGTGGGGGAGGGTGGCCAGGTGTAGGTGGTGGTCTGCAATTTCGAAATAAGGTGGTGGTCGGAGGTGGTGGCATGCTAGCACAAACTCATACATAATTATCCTCTTTGGGGAACTCGAGGTTCAAGGCGGAATTTTAGAAGGTTTTTAATTTTGTTTTTACTGGAAAAGTTGAAGTTCTCCCTGTGAGATTAGGAAAGTGATACATGAAATACTTTTCTATTAGTAGGTTTTCTTTGTTTAGTTTGGACTTGTTTTGGCGATATATAGTGTCATTGTATGTAGATTCTAGGCATCACTAACCTCTCAAGAGTTTTTCTTTAGAGAGTGTTGTAATCTTTGTTAGTTAATAAGATAGCAAAGGTTGGAACAAATTGTCTTCTTTTTTATTATTTTCACATTAGCTCCAAATCGTTCTTATTCGAGATTGAAAACATCATTTCAAAAATGGAACATGATGTGAAATTGTTGTGTCGTGCCTTTCAGATATTTATTAAAGACTTCGGTACCGAAGTCTCTTTAGAAGGGATTTCAAAGAAAGAGAACTTCAATAATTCTAAAGAGGGTTTCCTCGAAAGAAGTGGAGTGATCACAGGTCTGATGGCGAGGACGAATTAGAGGAAGCAATTTCACTGCTAGGTAATTATTCCACCATGAATCCTTTCAATAGTTTGAATACCGACTTCAAGATCGCGATTCCAAACTACGATGGTGCAATTGATGTGAAGAAATTGAATGGTGTTTAATTGAATTTAGAACATTTGCTTTGTGAATCTGAAATTGTCAAATCATGCAGTGACTTGGTGGAAGTCATATAGCAAGCACTACAAGATTAAGACTTTGACATATAAGCAATCAGAAATAGTTCTCCGATAGTATGAATACAACACTTACAATAGAAGTACAACCAAAGTGTAGGAGTCAATGACGAAGTTCTATAATCAGGCTTTGGTTTTGGACATTGATAGTGAGAAGTAAGAAGTGTTTATAAGGTACACCGTGAGACTAAACAAACATATTCATAAAGAGTTAAAGCTGTTTTAAGTTGGCACTATTTGGGAAGCAACGATAGTGGCGATTGCCACTGAAGGCATGGTCAAGAAGATATGAAAAGGGTGACAACAAGAAGTCTCATAGTAAGAATAGTAGCGCAAAGCCGAAAGGGGATCAGGATAAAGGAAATGTAACTTATATAAGGAGAAAGCGATATAGACGACAAGTGTTAGATCAAGTATCTTCATCTTTAGCCTCGCACGGTGAAGGAGTAGGGAAAGAAGAAGGTTCCTACTACACGTGTAGTGAAGACATTTGTCCCAGTGTTGGCAGAAATTAATCCAAAACTAAGTATTATGGCTAGATCAGGTTCACCAAATGAGGATATCAGAAATGACCTTTTTTATCTCAGAATATAGTTTAAAGACAAGATAATGGACACAATTGTGGATACTTGCAGTAAAAAAGTCTGATATAGTTTAAAGACAAGATAATGGACGCAGTTGTGGATACTTGCAGTCAAAAAGTCTGATTTCACAGACCATGGTGCAAAAAATGAGTTTGAAGATTGTGAAGCATCTGAAGCCTATTCTTTGGGATGGTTACAAAGGGAGGCGAACGAAGAAGTTAACAAACAGTGTATACAGACAGTCTCATTGATGAATTGATGAATGTGTGATGTGATCTTACTGCATATGTAAAGGTATTTTGGGGAGTCCATACCTGTGGGATAGGGATGTTATACACTATTGTAGAGACATACAATATCAGCTCATTATTGATAACAATTTTCTTGTGATCAATGTTTCAGTTGTTCCGCCTATGAATTATATTGTGTTAGCAACTTAGGTTAAAAGGATAGTGATTGCTTGTAGCACAAGTTGTACGTTTGGCATCCTTGACTTCTAGGCATATTAATGAGTTTGGGAGGTTATGACAAGATAATGAGGATTTGTTTCAGGATGTGGAGGTTTTATCGCTGAAGCGAGCTGTTGAGATTTGAGACACAGCTGAAGGAGCGTCAGGATGGCATCCTGACTTGGTTCAGTTACGCCTCAGTAAGGAGCGTCTTCACAGGGAAGGAGAGAAGTTGAAGCCTATCTAATACGGGCCTTTCCATATTGTGAAGCAAATTGTTGACAATGTGTTCATGTTTCCTTAAATGCACATATATTCGATTATTAATGTTGTTTGAGCCTCCATTGTTGAATGATGATGATGATAAAGTTCGGTTTCCATCGGTTGATGATTTGTGGTTTGACATGGAAGAGCCATTAAAAGAAGATTGCATTTTGGAGCGAAATGTAACGAAGACATGTAGAGGAGAGCATCGGCATTTTCGCATTGTGCGTGTTGGTCAGATTCCGACAAAGTCTAATTGGTTCAATAGCAAGAAGGGGACTCCCGAATTCCCCAACCTCAGTTCTAAGCTTGAACGAGCGTTCAAATTCCTAAAAATGGGAGTCCTGATACGGGAATATCCTCTTTTAGGAACTTGAGGTTCATGGCGAAATCTTAGAAGGTTTCTAATTTTGTTTTATGTGGAAACAGGGAATCTCTCCTTACATGACAAGGAAAGCGATACAGTTTCATATGAGTAGGTTTCTTTGTTTACTGAAACAGGAAAACTCTTTTGGTGGGACAAGACAAGAAAAGTGATATAGGAATTTATTTTTATTTTTATTTTGTATAATAAATATTAACGCAGGGACAAGATACAATTAAATTGTAGATTTTATTCCAAAAATTCTCATAAATGGGGCCTTTAGCCCAATTCCCTGTTATGTTTATTTATTTATTTAGTTTTTTTGGCATAAACCATTTGAAATTTTGATATATATGAACTAATTGAGAAATGTAATAGTTTAACTGTGATGAAACACTACATTCTCCTCTTTTGGGGATGTTGAATTTTATTTTTAACGTATTTTATTATATACGAAGTAGTCTGAACCTTTTAATGACTATCACATCAATAAGGTTATGGGATTTACAATATAAAATTGCGAATAAATTTCATAAATTTGTGTTACTTCAATACACAACCAGTAAAATGTGCTTTTGTGGCTAATTATGCAATAGAACATTCATATAAATTGTGGAACATTGTTATATGGGCTGTCATTTAGGTATTTCGGGTTTATCAAGATTTGCAATTTATAATTGTTTCTTCTAAGTTACACATCAATCACTCATAGAAATGGTTATGCCTCACCTTTTGGAACTCGTCAAAATCAATAGAGTACTAAAACTAGTATCGGTGGTGACTGAAGATGAGATTGAGTGTAAAACATAACTCTAATAATTAGTTTTGAAAACTAATATTTTTTGTGCCTAGTTCAGGTTCCAGCAAAGCCAAACTACAGCCTGGTTCTTTATTATGGTGCTGAAAGGCCAATAAATAAAGAGTCTTTGCTGGGTAGATTTGTGGATGGGACTGACATGTTCCGTGACGCAAGATTTAAACTTATTCCAAGTATTATAGAGGTATGCTTGTGGTAGTCATGTTTTAATATTATATTTGGAGTCCTTTTTTATTTCATTCTCATGGTGTGCTTATAGCTCGTATATTTAACTTGAATCATCTAGGGATATTGGATGGTTAAGCGAGCAGTTGGAACAAAAGCTTGCCTACTGGGGAAAGCTGTGACGTGCAACTACTTTAGAAAAGACAATTTTCTTGAGGTAACTGGTTACCCAAATTCATAATCCATCTATTAGGAATTGCTTGTCATTTGTATGGTGTATAATGTGATGGAACCCCAAGCAATATAATGAATTTAAGATAACTTTGGTAAATAGGAAAATAGCATAAAAGTTTGAGAAAGAAAATAAAATAAAATAAAATATAGACACCAGGATCATTTCCAATTCTATTCAGGTATCCAATCCTATGGTTTCTACGCATGGAATAGAAAATATCAATTCAAAAGTCTTGGACTTCTAAAACTAAGACAACAATTATTCATGACCCGGTTGTATGCCCAGTATGTCAGTCCTATCCGATTAACATCATAAAAGGTCTAATGGTGGCAGTGTATCTTCCTCGAGAGCAAGAAGGGGTTATGCTATTCTGTGATGGTGCTGCTGAACAGTCAGATGGAGGAACGCGAAATGAACAAGTTGATGATGGTAAATCAAAGAGTTGTCAAGCAACCATTGGCTCGCACAATGCATAGAAAGCAAGATTATGAAAAGCGGAGGGATCCCTGATGTCCAAGGATGTTTTGGTGTTCAAATTGGATTAAATCTTGTATTAGTCAATCCTCACGGAACCTTCCAAAGAGTGGATACCCTCGGATAATCAGCAATGTCTCAAGGTAAGGAGTTTCCTAGAGGTTCATGTGCCCTTTATGTGTATGAGGAACATGACAAAGGTGTAACTATAATGAGGAAGGAACATGACTAGTGAGGAAACTTTTTTGATAGATCAAGAAAAAAAGGGAGATTAACATGACGGAGATGGTTAATCAGGGAAGAATAAGTAATAAGATAATAAAAATAACTAATTGATAACTGATTGATTGAATGTTCAAAAATTCATTTAGAGAGCTCATTATATAATCAGCAACTCCATTATAACATCTTACAAACATACTTTAAAAAAAAAACTAAAAATAATAAATAAATAAATTGTTAGTTCATCTAGTTCAAGTTACAATTCTGCAATATATAAGGGATTTTTTGGCACTTAATGCGCTTATAACTACATTTCAAATTCCAATAATCTTATATTCCATATCCATGACCTCTAATTTGGATATGAAATTGTAGTTCCTTTGGAGTATGCTTCACAGAAAAAGAGGCATCGCGTGTTCCATCGCAAAATTAGTGCCAAAGAATAAAGATAAACTTTGAAAATAATGAAGACAGAGAAGGCAGTTGGGTCGGATGATATACCAATTGAAGCGTGGAAATATCTTGGAGAAGTTGGGATTCAATGACTAACTAGTAGGCTCTTTAACAAGATTTTGGAAACTAGAAAAATGCCAGATTCGTGGAAGCATAACATTGTGGTACCAATTTATAAGAACAAGGGGGATATTCAGAACTTCTCAAACTATAGAGGGATAAAACTTATCAGTCATACAATGAAACTTTGGGAGAGGGTCATAGTGCGAAGACTTAGGAGTTTAACCACTGTTAGGTCTACTACAGAGGCCATCTTCTTGCTTAGGTAATTTATAGAAAAATATCGAGAGAAACGTAAGAGGTTACATATGGTTTTTATTGATTTGGAGAAAGCCTACGATAGAGTTCCCAGGGAGTTAATTTGGTGGGTGCTTGGAAGGAAGAAAATGTTTCAATGTTATGTCGATATCATTAAGGATATGTATGAATGAGTTGTAACAAGTGTTTGTTCAGTAGGCGGGATGTTCGATGAATTTTCAATATCAGTAGGACTACATCAAGGGTTGGCCTTAAGTCCATACCTCTTTATTTTGGTCATGGATGAGTTGATGAGCCATCTTCAAGAAGATGTTCCTTGGTTCATGTTGTTTGCAGATGATAGTCTTAATTGATGAGACTAGTGAAGGTTTAGGTCGGAAATTAAATAGGTGGCGAGAGGCATTAGAGGGTAAGGGTTTTAAAATTAGTCGTTCGAAGACAAAATATCTAGTGTGCAACTATGGTTGTGAATCAAGAGGGATGAGTAATTCAATTGAAATCGAAGGCATGGAAGGTCTAGAGTGTGAGGCTTTTCGATAACTAGGATCTATAATTTAAAAGAATGGGGCTATTGGAGAAGATGTAGACCATAGGATTAAAGCTGGTTGGACAAAATGGAAAATGATGTCAGGAGTATTATGCAATAGAAGGATGCCTGGAAGGTTAAAGGGAAATGTTATAAGATAATTGTTCGACCAACCATGCTCTCCGGTTCAAAATGTTGGGCTACTACGGGACAACATACGCATAGGATGGCAGTAGCAGAAATGCATATGTTAAGATGGATGTGTCGTAAAATCCGTAAGGATAAAATTAAGAATGAAAGAATTAGGAGATACTTAGGTATAACGCCTATAGAGGACAAAATTAGAAAAATTTGTTTAACGTAGTTTGGTCACGTGCGGAGGAGACCAAACAGGACGCCAATTTGAAAATGCCTTAATGGAGGGTGTAGACGAAGGGGACGACCGTTGAAAACTTGGATGAAGGCGGTGAAGGAAGACATACTTGAGCTCGGATTAGGCGAGGATATGTGGGAAGACCGCATTGCTTGGAGAACCAAAATACATGTAGTCGACCCCGAGAGTATCGGGAATGGGCTTTGATGATGATGATGATAATGATGATTTGTTTCATAAAACATCATCCACTTCATTACTTTTCTAATCCTCCAACCATCCTGTTAGTGCACGTTTGTTAGAATGTCCTTATTGCAAAGTGTTCTTCTATTTATGGAGCATGCATCCCCTGATACAACCTGACTATTGAATAAAATTCATGCTTCTATTAGAAGACCACTTACATATTTTCTTTCTATAGTAGACTCAGTTCAGCTACAATGGTTAAAACTAGCTTGTCGTTTTTTTTTTAATCTTTTCTTCCCCTATATACCATGGTTTTCGCAAGTCCTTTTAATTTCCTCCAACTTCAAGATTACTCAAGGGATTCCTTTCTGTGCAGATTGATGTGGACATTGGTTCTTCATCTGTTGCGAGAAGTATTATCAGCTTAGTCCTTGGATACGTCACAAGCCTCGTTGTTGATCTTGCAATTTTAATTGAGGTTTGTGACTCTTAACACATTTTATTGGAAATTTCACTTCTAATATTTTTGTATCCAACTACTATGACCTGGATTTTGAGTTTCTCATTGCTTGTCCATCTAGTAAAAAATGTGATTTATGGTTCCATGGAAATAGAAGTATTACTGCTGCTCTTTTATTTTATTTTCTTGTTTTCCCTATATTTACATTATTTGATAATTCAAAGTGGAAGCAAATGATTGATTTAATCAAATGTCTCACCAATTTTTAACAGAGTTGTTGCAACTTTATATTTCATACAGTGTTCACGGCATTTAGCAATAGTAGTATTTTAGCAATATTAGACATTCGATTATTTTTGTAATACGGATTTCAATTAGGATTTTCATATTGGTTTCCTATTACGTTTAGGGTTTGATTTCGAAGGGAGGTTAATTATAAATAGGGGCCTAGGTTGTCCGTTGTTACTCGTTTGATTGAATAAAAGTTATTTTGTTGATTAATTTATTTCGTTTAATGGCAATTTCTTTACTTTCGATTATCGCATTATTTCAATTTCGTTTATTTTCTAGTTCGAATCTATCAGCAAACGTTCATTTAGATGTCGAAGACAAGATAAGAAATATACGAAGAAGAAAAGGCAAATATCCAAGACCATTGAAGCCATGGATGCAAATTTTGAAAGGGAGATAACCAGGCGGATGACCCAACTTGCAGGATTGGAACAGAGGATGGAAGAACAACAGATAGACACAAGCAGGAAGGCATTGGAAAAAAAGATCAAAGAGGTGATGGAAAAGAGGGAGGAAAAATTGAAAGAGATGATGGCACAGTTGCTGGCAGTCCATGAATCCCAAACAGTACCTCCACCGACAACAGTGACATAGGGGCTTTCAACCCTCGATGCGATAAGGACCCAACCGCCTCCTCCGCAACGAAGGGCACCCTAGAACGATCGACACAGGCTCCTCATTCTCTTCTCCCACCTCTCTCCTTTGTTCAAGCCGACCCACAACCTGATTCTAGCAATCAACAACCCACAAGCACCGTCGATCGACTCCCCACATCGATCTTCCTCCACTTTCTCAACCCACTGATGATCGATCGATCACACTCCCAACAATCGATCACCGACACCAACAACACCCTCCTTCGACCAACTAAATCGCTTCCCCTATCGACAATTTCCTCCATTCAATTTCCTTGCCAATCGCAACCTCCGGCGTCTGAGTCACCCCACCCCCTGTTACCTTCGCTCGATTTCCCCCAACGATTAACACCAATTCAATCATTGTCCTGCTCTTTAGTCGATTGCCCACCTGAATGTCCCAAATTCCCTCTCTCAACTTCGATTGACTGCCACTCTCTTCCCTTCAATCGACCCCTCCTACTTCCCTCGTCCACCATTCACACCCTCTGCAGCTCCTTTGTTGTCATTGGTTGGTGATTCTCTCTCTGTTCTAGCAACAAGAATGGCTCACCTAAATCACACCAACAGTGGTTATTAGCCCCTCTAGCAACCACATGTACCATCAATTCTAGCTATGTCCACCCTCAGATTTCTACTAACTCACCCAACCTCTTGTAGGTTATTCACGCCCACCCTTTCCAATTGCCCACCCCATGCCAACTCCGGTTATTTACAACCTTCTCGCCCTCGCCCAGAGATGCTTTCTTTGAGCCCTTATGCCACACAACATCCCAATAATTCCCATCAAGCTACGTTGGACCCTAATTCTGGTCGTTGGTTGAACCCTGATTATCTTCTTGCCAACTCTCATTTTCCATCACAAAACCCTCCCCTTCAGGTTGAATCTTTTTATGAAACACCGAAGCAATTTGATGTCTCCCCTGAACTTTCTGTTGCAAATATGAATGAATTGCCACATAACATGCTAGACAATGGGTAACAGACCCATCGAAAGATCCTAATCTGCCTTGGCTACCTACTCAGGATAGAGAACAATTTTGACCTTCTTTAGGTCGAGGTAGCGGAATTAGCAAAGGTGGTAATCTTCTTTTTCGACCACCTAACTTAGGTGATCAGAATTTTGGTGGTGGAACTTATTTTGATCATTGTCTTGGAGCATCGGGATGATGCAGGTCTAAAACTCGATGTACCTTATGATGGACTTGTTGTGGGTGATGCTTTTATAGATTGGTCCCTGAAGATTGACCGCATACTTGACTTTAAAACATCCGAGGTCCAAAGGCGAAACAGTTAGTGGCTACAGAATTGACGAGTATTGCAAATCTTTGGTGGCAAGAGGAATATGCACAATGAACAACATTGAGGTTGTCTCCTGTTAACACCTGGCTTGATATGCGTTAGTTGTGATCTGTTTTTGTGCCTATGGATTATGAGCGCGAACTGTTTGGCTGGTTGATGGGAATTTCTCAAAATAGGCGCACAGTTACTGATTGTGCTACTGGTTTTTGTACTTCGTGTATACGTGCTAAACCTGATGAACCAGAATAACAAACAACATTCCGCTTTTATCATGGTTTGGATGCGATGCCAGTTTATCTTAGCATTGGAGGATTTTGATACTATTGTGGCGGCTGAGAACATGGCAAAACGAGCGGACACAAAGTTGCACTAAGACATTGGCGCCCCTTCCACGAATTTTCGCTCCATACACTCCACGATCCGCTCTTGAGGGCTCTCTCAAGTGTTTGGGTGTGGTCAAATTGCCATATCCATAGTAATTGTCCAAAAGGAATCTATGGACCAGGTTCCTCTGATTGATGGTGAAGGCGAACTTATTTCTTTAGTAGCAGAAGGCACCTAGTGCACTATGTAAGCTTGAGGACAAGCTTATTCGACCTGAAGAGGTTGATGTAATTAGGATATTTATTAATATTAACAATAGCAATATTTTAGCAATATTAGATGTTCTATTATTTTTGTAATAGGAATTCCAATTAGGATTCTCACATTGGTTTTCTATTAGGTTTAGGGTTTGATTTAGAACGTACGTTAATGTAAATAGGGGCATAGGTTGCCCATTGTTACTCGTTAGATTGAATAAATGTTATTTCGTTTATTAGTTATTTTGTTTATAGCCAATTGTTTTACTTTTGATTATTGCATTATTTTAATTTCTTTTATTTACTAGATTCATATATAATTTTACAACTTGGCATGTGCCAGTCATCTAACATTAACAATACAAAAGTTAAACATAATTAGTTCCACTAAATGCATCTGATTGTGTAGCGGCCCACTCCTATACCACCGATATTGTCTCTACTTAACCACCCCTTGTAGTATAACAGTTTTAGATCAAACTAATTATCCCACAAATTGGCCTTTGTGGAAAACGAACCCCTGCCTGTGGCATTATCTGTCACAACCAAGGATGCATGGACACGGACACGCGCGTCGTGTCGAACACGGACGCGACACGACACGACACGCCGACTCGATAATTTCCTAAAAACTAGGACTCAGGGACACGTCGTACTATTTTTTTAGTAAGTCACAAAAATAAATAATAATCTAATAAAGTGTCTTGACTCTTGGCAGAAAAAAGTAGAGAAAAAATATAATAGAGAAGTAGAGGATAGAATAAGCAAATTAGAGAAGAAGAAAAAGAAACAAAAATTAAGAAGAATAGACTACCTCTATGCTTTATTGTTTTTTTGCCCTATTTGCCTGAAATTACAATTGAAAGAGTCATTCACTTCACATGGATCAACAACCATTAAATTAGGTGGTTATTTGCAAACATCTAAAGTAAAAAATAAAACAAAGTTGATTTATGAGTCTTGACTATGTCATAACTATGTTTCGATTGTATTGAAGGTGTGTCCAACACGTTGATCACATTGACCATGTGTCTGACACCTGCCAACACATTGACCAAGTGTCCAACGCATGTCGGAGGCGTGTGAAGCCAATGTCGGATACGTGTCAGAGTCAGATACGACAAGTTTTTGAAGAGTTTGTGCTTCTTTGGTCACAATGTTTACCTATATGATGATTGAGTTGAAAAGGCCTCCACATTTAAAGAAGAGTGCAATACGAATCTTCACTTGGTGGTTGGTTGAGTGTGCGGAACACCACTTGGCACAAACCTCCATAAGCTGAGATTTGGATCTGTAAACAAACATGACCACTAGCCTTGTTTAGAAAATGGCCACACTGCAAGAGTAAAATGCAAGAATCATGCCCTATGGCTTTGTTTAGGCTTTATTCATGTTGCGGAAAGCGAGGATAAACAGAATCAAGATTTATCTTTGTACTCTTTTTCATTCACATGACCATGCGGGTATGCATTCTTCACATCTATTTCCCAATATACCAACCAAACAAACAATACTAAGTATCATACAAATAATAAAGACTGACAACAGGATTGAATTTCCTATCGCGATGAAAGCAATGCTATTGGTGAAAACTCATTGCTCAAAGACGGTGGGGTTTTGTAATGCACAATATAACCATCTTTTCTTTGATTTCTGGCATCCATTTGTAGCCCTCTTCTGTGTTACAAGTAGAGCAAAGAGACACAAGAGTCCCAGCCTGACTTTTCAGTAATGCATTAAATTTATGGCCAAGCACTACATCAGTCTGGAAGTTTAGCAGATTGTGAGTGACGAGTAGTTTCAACCTTGCATAAAAGGAAGTGGGATAGAACCTATGATAGGGGCATAATTATGTTATTTTTAGTACCATATTTATATATATATTTTTAGCTATTACTTGTTAATTATGGTACTAATTGCTATTTTCATGTTTGTGTAGGTTTCCAATTACAATATTTTAAAATAGAAGCAACTTGGCAATTTAGGAATACTAATTGCACAAGGAATTCACACAAGCAAGGAAACCACACAAACAAGGAAACCACACCAACAAGGAAACCACAGAAAGAGGAAAACAAGAATAAAAGGAGGAAGATACCTGGCTTTGATCGATCCCATCCACTGCATCCATACACAGCATCCACGCTTACAAACCCTAGCCGCCGTCACCCACCATCGTCCTGAACGCAAGCCATCCACCTCGCCTCCATCAAACCCAATCAAACCCCATTCTCGCAGATCCCTCATCCTCGCGATAGCCCTTCATCATCCTCTCTTCATTCAAGCAGAACCTCCTCGCACGAAAACCCTCACCTCAGTTTTCTCTCTCTCGCTGTCCCTGAATCGTCCCCATACATCGCTCTATTTCGTTCCCATCACAGCCGCACAAACCTGTTCACAGTCTTCATCTCTCTCTCGATCGCCACCGTCTCAGTCCCTCTTCGTCCCTTCTCGTTCTCAGCCAAAACCCTCGCCTACATCCATCTACAACCCTTTCTCCGCCTCGCAACAGTCATCACAGTAGAAATCGAAGTGAAGTAGAAGAAGAGGAAGGAACAGATCACATAGTGGAAGGAGATATCTTCATTCACGCTATCCGCACCCAGCATTCCTCTCTCTACCACCACGGATCAGGCGGCGGTGTTTTGTTTCATCACTCAACTCTTTTACTTATTTTAGTTTGATTATTGATTATGGATTACTGTTTGAACATAATTAATATGTCTAGCTAAACTCCTCTTAGTTAGGGGTGGATTCGAAGCCCCGAACATGTGCTTTATAAATTAATTGAATTTAATCTTCCTTGGTATTTACTACTTGTGAGTACAGAATCATAACAATTAGGTGAAACTCTCCTATACTCTAGCCCCAAATCCTAGCATGCTTACTAAGTTGGCCACCTTAACAAACATAAAAGGAAAAGTTCTCTATAAAGCAGTTAAGCAAAACACAATCACTAATAGCAAGGAAGATTAAATTCAATTAATTTATAAAGCACATGTTCGGGGCTTCGAATCCACCCCTAACTAAGAGGAGTTTAGCTAGACATATTAATTATGTTCAAACAGTAATCCATAATCAATAATCAAACTAAAATAAGTAAAAGAGTTGAGTGATGAAACAAAACACCGCCGCCTGATCCGTGGTGGTAGAGAGAGGAATGCTGGGTGCGGATAGCGTGAATGAAGATATCTCCTTCCACTATGTGATCTGTTCCTTCCTCTTCTTCTACTTCACTTCGATTTCTACTGTGATGACTGTTGCGAGGCGGAGAAAGGGTTGTGGATGGATGTAGGCGAGGGTTTTGGCTGAGAACGAGAAGGGACGAAGAGGGACTGAGACGGTGGCGATCGAGAGAGAGATGAAGACTGTGAACAGGTTTGTGCGGCTGTGATGGGAACGAAATAGAGCGATGTATGGGGACGATTCAGGGACAGCGAGAGAGAGAAAACTGAGGTGAGGGTTTTCGTGCGAGGAGGTTCTGCTTGAATGAAGAGAGGATGATGAAGGGCTATCGCGAGGATGAGGGATCTGCGAGAATGCGGTTTGATGGAGGCGAGGTGGATGGCTTGCGTTCAGGACGATGGAGATGGATGGTGGGTGACGGCGGCTAGGGTTTGTAAGCGTGGATGCAGTGGATGGGATCGATCAAAGCCAGGTATCTTCCTCCTTTTATTCTTGTTTTCCTCTTTCTGTGGTTTCCTTGTTTGTGTGGTTTCCTTGCTTGTGTGAATTCCTTGTGCAATTAGTATTCCTAAATTGCCAAGTTGCTTCTATTTTAAAATATTGTAATTGGAAACCTACACAAACATGAAAATAGCAATTAGTACCATAATTAACAAGTAATAGCTAAAAATATATATAGAAATATGGTACTAAAAATAGCATAATTATGCCCCTATCAAATTCCCCCACACTTATCTTTTGCTAGTCCTCGAGCAAATCCAAGAAACAAAAATAAATGACTCAATCTATACTTTCCAACATTTGTCTCAGAGATTTTCAACGGATCATGACATGTTAAGATTCTTTGTAAACACGAGATTAAATTCACATAATTCGAAAATTAATACACGTTCATAGCAATGATATAAAAATTTACAATTAAATCAATCCAAGTGACTGTGAAACTCAAGCGCATGCCAAGAAGAATTAACCCAAAAATCTCACTGAATGCACTCTTTTCTTTTTCACTGATTGTTTGGTAAAACCACTCTTCATATTCTAGCTATATGTGAGAGGATTGATGTGAAAGGGAAACAAATAGCTCACATATGATATAACAAGAAAGAATGACATTTTATGACTTTTTTTTTTGTTATATCATATGTGAGCTATTTGTTTCCCTTTCACATCAATCCTCTCACATATAGCTAGTGAACGTGTATATTAGTGATTGTGTTTTGTGTTTTGTGTTTTGCTTAACTGCTTTATAGAGAACTTTTCCTTTTATGTTTGTTAAGGTGGCCAACTTAGTAAGCATGCTAGGATTTGGGGCTAGAGTATAGGAGAGTTTCACCTAATTGTTATGATTCTGTACTCACAAGTAGTAAATACCAAGGAACGTTGGTAAGGTTAAGTAAAAACCTAGGCAAGAACAAGATGCTGATCATACTTGTAATTGCCTAGTCAGTGTTCAACCTAATGTGTCAATTTGTACCGAATTATTTTCATGGCATAAGGATATGAGACTGTAGAGGAATGGGTTGGAGGCTAAAAATCAGAAGTTGAAGCCAGTGTTCATACACATAATTACTAGTAAAGCTTATTGGGGAGGCCAAATTGTTGAGCATTGAATAGTGTTGATCAATATGATCAAATTCCAACACATGTGGGCATGTACAATTCATAAATAAATAGTATGCATCATGTGCAACAAAAAAAAAGTGTCCCAGACGTGTCAAAGAAGTGTTCCAGATGTTCCTGTCATGGCCCTCTAGCCCAAGAGTGTCTCAACACTTTGACACTTCAAAAAAGTGGCCAACACGGGCAACATTGGTACCATGATATTTTTTTAATTGTCCTTACTTCCTAGGTCAAAAACATAGTAACCAAAAAGATCAAAGCTAAAACAAACTTAACTATATTAGGCAAAGCAGGCACTTGAAAAATGATACTTATACATGGAAGGAATATATTTTGTTATGGAACTGAATAGCGTGAGAAGCAGTACGAACATAAATACTACCAGGTCAGGTTCTCTTCAATGTATTGCCATCACAATAGTGTTATGTAAGCTTTCTGTTGCATAGGCACAACATCGTTGGTCATATGATGTACAACTCTGTGTTAGGATACTAGTTTGTATCAGTAGCAAATTCGCAACGCAATCTGCAACCCAAGAAATGTAGCATGGATGCAAAATGGGGTGAAAACCCTTAGGTAGCCAAGAGCAAGATAGCCAACCATGTTGCTGCTAAGTCAAGCAACTCCAACTCCAAATACACCCACATCCACCAGGGGCAATGTAGCCGCAATTCCACTTTCAACTATTGCTCCCGTTACCGTGTATCTTATAATTCTTTTTCTAATAACAAATAGAGAAGTTTCAATTAGAGCACCTAATTACCCTCAAGCTGAGTAGTAGTATATGGAAGACTAGAGTGGCGTTGTGCAAAGCAGTCTTAAGGAACAGCTAGATAAATCACTGTAAAATAGCATGAGCAACCCAAGTCAAAAAGGAGAAAACAACGAACACATAATATGAGTCGGTGATAATCACCGCATAGTCAACGCCTAGATTGCACAAAACAAAGTAGGTTATTGCCTATCATTCATTCATTCATTTCACCACATAGTCAACACCTAGATTGCACAGAACAAAGTAGGTTTGCCTTTCATTCATTCATGTCACTTTGTATCCTCAAGAAAACATAGGATTGAAACTACCATATACCAAAAGTTACTACATACTAATCACTAGTCACTACACAAGTAAAGAACTATGTACTATCAAGTATCAACTCTCAAATTGTAAGAAGTCATCCCCATTCACATCGTCGTCGAAATCAATTCTATTCTTTGTTTTCCCTCTTCTTTGAGACTTTTTTTTTCCTCTTTCAAAACTCTCAAGTTTGTTTAGTTTAACCCTAAAAGAGGGTAAATGGAGATCAAAGAGTGAAAGGTGAAAAAAAAGTTTTAAGACTGGTCCAAGGCCATTAATATGATACAGTTAGTCCTTGTATTGTATCGGTGCTATTCATATCAATGAGGGTTGGAACCATATCATGATACATATCTAGACCTTGCTACTTTGTTACTAAACCAAATTACAATTTCTAAAAACCAATCTCTCGGGTCAATTTTCTTAACAAAACTTTACCTTTACAATATACACATAAGGAGGTTATATTTATAGGAATCACTGTGGCCTGCCTAATCGATTATGGTAGACCAAGATAAACTGTTCAAACAGAAACTATTCTTATTTTGAGATTGAGAGGAAGATAAATTCTTAGTTCCAGAAATATCATTGATGTTTGGAGTGTTTCCCTTGGAATCAGCAGACATCCATCCTTGAGTCATACAATCTCAAACATTACTAAGCTTCTGAGAGGAAGATAATCATGTTCACAAAGTTGGTCATTATTCTTGTCAGTGAGGATTGGTTATAGGCAAAATTTTATGAGACAGTTACTGACACGGATGAAATGTACTTTTGAGTTTGATGTTTCATTTAATGTGAGACGTTTGCATTGGAAAATTTTCATGAAAAATCCTTTATGGTCATCTGATTGCACAAAAATGTGTGGACATTTTATGACCCATGAATGTATTTGGCTTCTTGTGTGCATGAAACTTCACAGTAGCATGGAAAGAAACTGGTATTTTGTTCACAAGTTATTTTGATAAAATGTGAATGCATCAATATAATTCGTGCAATCTATAGTGAACATTTGAGAATTTTCTTATGAAAACTTTTCCACTGCAATCAAAGGTTTGCACATGCCAAATCTGTATGGAATACATTATCATTTGTGAAAATGACTCGTGGTCATACCAATAAGAAATTCATTTCGTAGGAGAGGAGTGAGATATGGTTTTCTTACCTTGACTGTGAAAATTAACATTTTTTAATGCCCCGACCACGCTAAAAAATATCATTCCTTTCCATTGAAATCTATCCAAACTTAAGGATTTTGCCCATTAAAAATTTGCAATAGAACAACACCCGTGAATGTTTCAGTCAGTCGTACCTAGAAAGCTTAGCTTTAAATAAGCAGTTCAAACCATTAACATCCTGATGTCCCTGCACCTTATACTTACTGACCTGGTGTACATTCTCTGCAGGCCAAAGAGGAAGAAGAGCTACCAGAATACATTCTAGGGACAGTTCGACTCAACCGTGTGGAACTCGACTCTGCTGTGCCTTATGATCTTTGAGTTCCCTCAAATGTCAATAGCTTCCGTATTTTAGTGCCCCTAGTTTTCTGCTTAGCAGGGTAGGTACTTAGAATCAGGTTCCATGCTCTCAGCGTGCTTGAGGTGTATTTTATGACCAATTGAAATACATTCTGTTACATTGATACGAGGTTGCCCCATATTTCATCGGAAATTTTGGAGTTTAACCTCCTCTAGAAGTGAAAGGTACAAATATGTCAACAATCTGTTTTCATAATGTACTATTCAATGTGATATGTTGTTATTTGAAATAGCTTATCCGAATTGTACTCCATCTGAGGGCACCGGTTTTCCAGAAAAAGTTAATAGTGATTGTATTTTTTTAATTATCTTCGTTATCAATGTCGATGTCATTCAAAATTGTCTTCTATAAGATCGAAGCCAAAGTGAACCTTGCCGGGAAATGAATGACATTGCAATACTTGAACCTACATATCAATCTTTGTTATCGCCTTCAGCAAGGGTAGGAACATTTTCCGTTGTCACTGGAGTAAAATACAACATAAACTGACATTAGTGAATGATCATGTGTTGCTACAATGAACGTAAGCAGAATGCAGGCTTTCATCTAGTGACTAGTGTTGCATTAACGGCAACAAAAAGGGGTGGTAAAAGTGCAGGGACCTTGTGTTTATATGATCGTTTTTTTTGTAAATTTGAAAATTTTTTATCAAACCTGATTCATTACAAGATGATTCTGTGAAAGGCAAATCTGAATGAGGGTGATCACTGAATCTTCCACATTTCATGAGTAATATGTTTATCTGACATTAATAAATGTTCATTTACCTTCTACAAAGGATTTTTTCTATAGGTTATGTTTCTTTTGCATTGGTTGTGCAATTTAACTAGTTTTTTCCTCATTATTTTATAACTTTTACAAGCAGATGTGCTCTTAAACATTGTAGTAGAGAGCTGTAAAGGCCGATGCAGGGGTCTTGAACTGACTCAAATAATTTAGGTTTTTTTTTTTTTTCTGAAATTCAAAGAGCGAATATGCTCGACTGTACGTACTCACTTTGAGGGCAAAAAAAAAAAACAAATAAATTAGCTTTCAAAAGAACACAAGTCATTATTAGCAGGTAGCATTTCTGTGAATTATAAACACCCAGTTGCTTACACTTTTATTGGGGGCCAATTTGAACTTTTATGATCAAGTTACATAAGGAGATGCCTTTAGTGTCTCTGCGTCCCCTTTCCATTCTTCATACATTTTTTATTTTATTTTGTATAGAAACAACTTGAACAAAAACACAACCAAACTCCGCCCCACCACTTTAGAGTAGTATTAGACATACACTCCCAAACTCAACTTTATGCCTTCATGATTGATAGCCTGATTGATGCTTTTGAGATACTTTTGTTCATCATTTTTAACCTATCTTTGCATTATAAGGTTAAACGTCACTTAAATCTATCTCTTTTTGACCATTCAATGCAAATCCAATTCAAAATAGAACCTACTCCACCACCACCACCACCTCTTGTTCTCACTTTTACATAAAAAGATGTGCTTTCATTCACATTGCTGCCTTGAAATACCCAAAGTTTCACAGGGTTTCTTCCACTCCCTCTGTAGTCCTTTTCAGCCTGATAAATTGTCAAGATTGTGAGATCTTCATTAGAGAAATCTTAATCACTTCAACTATTCAGGCCTTTAATTACGGCATTTTCTGTCACAAAATCCTTTGCGCATTGCCAACATGAGGTGTAAAAGTACACCCTACATTCATTCTACATCAGCCATTTCCACAATCAAACACACCACAAATACTCTCAATGGAATTCTATCCAACACTGAAAAATGAAAATCTGCTGTCAGTTTGACAATGAAATGTAAGGAAGGGGAGGAAGTTAACTTTGAAGTTATATGAACAGGGGCGCAACGATTCAACCGTTGCACGTCACCGTAAAGAAGCATTCACCATAGTGTATTTACCGTCGTAAATTTACACATTTTCCTTGACCAAATTGGATTTTACATCTCGTACAGGAGACCATTTTTTATCATTTGTGGAGGGTAAAAATACACATCCTCTAGGATGCCCTTTTACCCCCATTCACAGCAATTGCTCTGAAGAAAGTCAGAAGAAATACAAGATACATATTAAAAGTGCCTTGTATATCAAGTACCTCTATGAAAATGACTTCAACTTGTACATGTATTTATCCGTGAAAACTCATAACTTTTGTGTACTTCACATTACATCAAAAGCTTGGACCACACACATGAATTGAGTGATCACCACCATTGGTACAAAAGGAAAAGCAAAAGAACGTCCTCAGCTCACTCAACCAAAACCAAAAGAACACAGAATCTCATAAGCCTTAAATCATTCCTTCTTTATCACCCAAAGTGTTCCTTGTTCCATAACTAGAAAGATAAGAAGAAGAAGGAGAAGAACAAACCAAGCTCCCAGTATGGATACAAATGAATTAGTAAATCAGACTAAAATGAAATTAGTTTTACAAAAAGTTGATTCAATT
This sequence comes from Berberis vulgaris, assembly GCA_963556465.1. NCBI lineage: Eukaryota > Viridiplantae > Streptophyta > Magnoliopsida > Ranunculales > Berberidaceae > Berberis > Berberis vulgaris. The sequence goes on from OY747132.1 coordinate 66,402,338, forward strand.
TACAGTCTTTAATTGTACTAAGAACTGCAGTTAAATTCCTGGGTCAAACGACTCATTGATGAATACTGATCGATATGATGAAAGTCACACACTTTTACCTCCCATTTAGACACCTCTCAGTTGTGAAATTATTGGATTCTATATAAAGAGAAATAGTTTTTTTAAGCTTTCCCCAATCGTGGCAAACACCATTCATGTAAACTAGCACATCATAGGCCCTACATTGCACACAAAAGCAACTCGATTATATTCTCCCATATCAACCAAAAACCCCCCACAAAACTATTCCCATTCTCTTGTTATTCAAGCTTTCTCTAGTCCCCATGCAATTCAAACCAATACGACACTCCCATGAAACTCATATTGAATAGCTTACCTTAACCAGTGGTGTCCACAGATTCCCCTCTTATGAAAACGTCATCATTTTGAGTTCATATATAATTGTGTACCTTAATCAGTGGTGCATGAAGATGCCCCTAATGGAGATGTCTCGTAATTTTGCCGCGAGCTTGTTAGTAGTTACCACCATAATGTGTATAGCAATGGTTTCTGCGGCAGATGTCTTCTCGGAAGCACTTCTTGGCTTGAAATCTGAACTCATTGACAGCACAAACAGTTTGCATGATTGGGTCATTCCGATCAACCAGAAGACTTCTGGTGCAATCTCAGCTTGCTCATGGTCGGGAATTACGTGCACTAAGAATTCCAGCAGGGTCATTGGTTTAGACCTTTCGCAGAAGAATCTCCTTGGTATAATATCTGGCAAGAATATGAAGGTCTTAACGGACCTTGTGGACCTCAACCTTAGCCACAATTCCTTCTCTGGGGGATTTCCGGGGGAGATATTCAGTCTCTCCAATCTGCAAAGCATAGACATCCGTAGAAACAACTTCAGTGGCCCATTCGCTGCTGGGATATCTTCCTTGCAGCATTTAGTCATGCTTGACGCATTCAGCAATAGCTTCTCAGGTCCGTTGCCAGATGAAATTGCCAAGTTGAGTTCTCTCAAAGTATTGAACTTAGCCGGAAGTTATTTTGAAGGTCCAATTCCTTCATCATATGGGTCTTTCAAGAGTCTCGAGTTTCTTCATCTTGCTGGTAATTCACTTAGTGGTGCAATACCTCCTGAGCTGGGGAAGCTCAAGACAGTTATCCACATGGAGATCGGATACAACTCTTATCGCGGGCACATCCCATGGCAACTGGGGAACATGAGTGAGCTTCAGTATCTCGACATTGCTGGTGCAGGCATCTCTGGTCCAATTCCTGATCATTTCTGCAATCTCAGCAAACTTGAAACCATGTTTTTGTTCAGAAACCAACTCAGTGGGTCGTTACCGCAGTGCTTTGGCAATATAACATCTCTAATAAGCTTAGATCTGTCTGATAACTCGATTTCGGGATCCATACCCGAGACTTTTGCAGACTTGAAGAAACTCAGTCTACTAAGCCTTATGTACAACAAGATCAATGGTTCTGTTCCTGAAGGAATTGGTGAGCTTCCTCTCCTTGATACTCTTCTTATATGGAACAACTACTTCACTGGGGCGCTGCCGCAGAATCTAGGAAAGAACTCTAAATTGAAGTATGTGGACGTTTCCACTAATAGTCTATCAGGGAGCATTCCACCGGATATCTGTGCTGGAGGCGTAATGTTGAAGCTGATACTCTTCTCCAATAACTTCACAGGCAGTCTTTCTCCAGCTCTTACCAATTGCTCTTCCCTTGTCCGTCTCCGGTTAGAAGATAATTTGTTCTCTGGTGAGATCCCTTTGAAGTTTAGCCGTTTTCATGAAATCACATATGTGGACCTCTCTAGAAACAGGTTTACAGGAGGGGTCCCTTCAGACATATTCCAAGCTTCTAAGCTTCAGCACTTCAATGTTTCTCAGAATCTGCAACTTGGAGGCATGCTTCCGAGCAAGATATGGTCTTCCGCACAACTTCAGAACTTCTCTGCATCTGCCTGCAATATCTCAGGAAATTTGCCCGAGTTCACTTCATGCAAAACTGTATCTAGAATTGAACTCGACGGAAACCATTTCTCAGGGACCATACCAAAACGTATCGCAAAGTGCAAGGCTATTAAAATGATGAGTTTGGCAAACAATAATTTGACAGGAGATATACCTGTGGAGCTTTCGAGTCTTCCTAGTCTAAGCATACTAGACATATCGAATAACAAGCTTAAGGGCCATATACCTGTTGAGTTCGGAAACTCTTCAAGCCTGATACTGCTGAATGTGTCTTTCAATGATGTGTCTGGTTCTATTCCTTCAACAAAGAATTTCAGATTGATGGGTACAGATGCTTTTCTTGGAAACCCAAAGCTATGCGGAGCACCACTGCAATCCTGCCCTGAATCAAAGGAAAACCAAAATGGAGTTGCTCTCAAGTTAGGGAGTAAGAACTCAGACAAGCTGAAATGGATTCCCCTATTATGTGCAGCAGTGGTCTTATTCATTTTGATAGCAATTCTGGGGATCTTCTATTTTCAGAGAGAAAAAAAGGGCCGATGGAAGATGGTCTGTTTTACTGGACTACCCCGGTTCACACCAAATGATGTTTTGAGGAGTTTCAGCTACACTGACCTAGTGGAAACGGCACCTTCAGTCTGCAAAGCTGTTTTACCTACGGGAATAACAGTTTCAGTGAAGAAGATCGAATGGGATGCAAAGAGAAAGGCAACAATGGCAGAATACTTAACTAGGATAGGCAATGCTAGGCATAAGAACCTTGTCAGGTTGTTGGGGTTCTGCAGCAACAAGCATGTTTCATATCTTCTTTATGACTACTTGCCTAATGGGAACCTCGATGACAAAATGAGAATGAAAGGGGAATCAACAATTAGTTGGGAAGCTAAGTATAAAATTGTGATGGGTATTGCTAGGGGACTCTGCTACCTTCACCATGATTGCTATCCAGCCATTCCACATGGTGATCTCAAGGCAAGTAATGTAATGTTTGATGAAAACATGGAACCCCTCCTGGCTGAATTTGGGTTGAAAACTCTGATACAAATGAATGGAGATTTGCTTCCAGGAAGGATATCCAATAATGCTTCTGCAGAGGGAACAGGTAAACTTGCTCAACCTTTCTTTTACACTTGACACAAGTAATTGAATGCTGCTAAAAATGGGAGACTGTGATTCGCAGTAGTAAACAATCCCATGTTAAGTTATTAGCTTTCAGCTCGGGTTGCCGATGAATGGAAGCTAATTACTTAACTCGGGATCGTAACATGTGCTCTTAAGGGTTACAACATAACTTATGTTTCAGACTCTTAGGAAAAAGATTAGTTACTTTTAACAATTAAACAAAATTATCGTTCCCAATAGAAATTTTATCATCATGCATGTCCCTGGACTGAGTAGGTTTTCTACCATTTAGATAATATTCCATATCTTCCTATGACAAAGTTGTATTTGATTCCGAGGAAAATTTTATGCTTTTAAATCTTATTTGAAATTTTCTTTGAAATCAAACACACTAAGGGTGTGTTTGGTTGCATGAAATTTTATTCCATTAGAATTCATGAGGGAACTATTACATATAAGCTAATTTTAGTTCACTCACCAACCCACCCTTAGATTTTGTGATCAATTATAGGAATAGATATCTTATGAACATGAGAATTACATGCTTTTAGACCAAGGAGTGTGATTCTCATATTCATGAGACTTTCATTCCCACCATTGATCCTAAAATCTAATGGTGGATTGGTGAGTGAACTTAGACATAAGCGATCCCCTCATAGATTTCATACAACCAAATGCTAATCCAACCTTCTCAATCAAAGGAAATTCCTTGCTTTACTCTAGCATGAATAGGTGAATGCCACTTAACCTGCACCTTGTTCCAACCATAAACCATCACAGCCATCATATTAGTCACTACCAATTCACGCCAACTGTTATAGTAAGCAAATAACATATCAGCTCTAAACATGAACCAAATAAGACCCCTCCATGCATAAGAATATATTTACTTGGGTGTTTTATTTGATGTTACTCAGGTAATAAAGGCTTCTACTCTGCCTCTTCCCTGAACTATGTATGCTTGCATTTCAGAGTTCCCCTGTACATATCCTTAGGACCTTTACTATATTAACATACTTAGTTGGAACTCGTATCTTTGCCACTTCTTAATCCCCCACCATTATATGTTTTGTGATCAGACTGATAGTCTCTGCACGGTCTGATAACAATCGCGAAATTCTTATGTCTTAAACTTTTTTTTTTTTTTAAATGTTTTCTCACTCTTTCTTTCTAAGAAATTTCATAAGCCAAAGAACAAAGTTGACTGTAAAGCAAAAGGATAAGTTAAATTAGTATGCAACATGAATTCCTTAAAGAAGCTTGTACATAAAACATGATACGATCATTATGTTCATCATGGCATGTATTTTCCCTCGCACCCTTAATTTTCCTAATTATTACCTTCTTGATGCAGGTGAGCTTAATGCAATTATGAAAGAGGAGCTTTGCAGGGATATCTACAGCTTCGGAGAGATCCTTTTGGAGATTTTAACTAATGGTAGATTGACAAATATGGGACGAAGCATGCATAGCAAACCAAGAGAGACCATCTTAAGAGAGATCTATGATGAAAATGAAGTTGGCTCTACTGAAGCATTGAGAGAGGAAATAGAATTGGTCCTTGAAGTTGCTCTGCTCTGCACAAGGGGCAGACCATCTGAAAGGCCCTCCATGAATGATGCCTTGAAACTTCTATTGGGATCAAAGTCACGTAAAGGCACAAGTGAACGACAAGGGTTATAATTCCAGTTTCAGATGAACATATACCATATATATATTGTGATATAAGTGGTTCGCTAGTAAATAGTGTGTTTGTATTGATTAATTGGTGACTTATGTAATGATTAAGAGATCTCGTATCTTACAAAATTATAACTAAAAAAAGTTTGTATTTCTTCAATTATGTAAAATCCAATGAAAGGATAGACAATTATACAAATAGTAATATTTTTCTTTTCAAGATAGAATGTTTGGGCGTGGCAAACGTTGTTAATGCCTTCATGCTGTGGTTCACAAACACGGATTGGAACGTAAAATGACTAACAAGAGTTTATGCAAAACTCTTCTGAACAATGGATTTTTTTTCACACCATCTCTTCAAGTAAATCGACTAGAAGATCTGACGCAACACCATTGATTATGAGATATTCAAAACAAAGAAAAGATGCTGCAAACGTTAAAAATTAATTATCATACTACACCAAGCGAACTTTAGCCTGAAACTAAGCTTTTGTCATTCATGGAAATTTCTAACCCCAGCACTGCCACCACCCTATGCAGAACTCAAGAAGAGGTAGAGTCAGCAGCCAGGAGTTGGCATGGCCGGCTGTTTTGGCTACAGTTTTGGTGGCTGCAATGACGAACGTGTTATAGCCTAGTTTCATTGTATTTACAGCATTGTTTTGGATGCAACCAAGTGATTTTTTTTTTATAGCAAAACAATTTACTTCAACAAATACAAATTTGATTTAAACTAAATATACAATGTAAGGAACAGGAGAACGAAGAGAAAGTGCACACGAAGATAGCAATACCTTGCAGTTCTCCTGCATTGCTAATCAAACATATGGAGTTATCAGAGAAGAGTAGTGTTCGTTGAGAGCCAACCATTATTCTCGGATATTGAAGATTCTAACCTCTCAATCTCTCAGTGAAATGAATTGGAATCGATATGAAAAGTGAGAACACCAAAAAGTAGAAATTTATTTCTAGTAATGGCAGGATTAGGATTAGGAACTCACGCTGGACAATGATTTTCAAAAGTTTTCGCTTTTCACAATTTTTTGTTTTTGCTTTTTTTTTTTCCCCAAGAGGCTTCACATAGTTGTTGGTTGTTATAAGTGAGGAAAAATTCTGGTATCAGAGCATTGATTTGTGCTTAGGAGGGTTGTCCGCACAAGATCATACATATTCATCAGTGCTCTGGACCATGCTCCGTAGAAGCTCTAGCTTAAGTTTGGTGGCCAATGATTTCATAGCTTTTGAGCCTCTTAATGGTTTTTATATTCAAAACTTTTAACCAATCAATGGCTTGATTCAAGACTTGCAGTCTGTAAAAAATTTATAGTTTTCACAAGCAAAACATGCACCAAATACCATACAGTCTAAACCAAAAAAATGTTGATACTGTCAGCAACCAAAACCATGATAACGAGAACCGATGTAGATTGTTTAAATAAACTCAACTCCCTAAACAAAGTTTCATGAATCTGCTGCATAAAGATAAAGACTTAAAATCAAAACTCCAACAATCTAAATCAATTTTATTATCTCATTCTTAATGCGACTTCACATATTCCTGGACGATGTTGAGACCTTCGGATTCTTCTCCATAATCCTGCAAAGCATTTAACAAAATTGATAATTAGAGGAGAATCCGTTGGAATTTGAGAACTGAGGGTACAGGCACCATCAATCAGTTACAACAAGAATAATCGGAAACAACGAATCACTTCCACTGTTCTACTCACCTTCACAACAAGACAGGAGCAACCAGAAACTTTCCTCGCCTTCCCTTCAGAATCAATCTTACACAACTACATGATACATGGTTATTATCATCAAGAAAAAAGTATAATTAGAACATCAGAAGACATAATAAAAAAATAACAAATTCAAGGTCAATATGTAATTAGTTTGCATTAATGCATTGAAAATGAATTAGAAGAGATCTACTGACATGATAATAGGCATGTCAAACAATTCAGAATTGAGTGTGTATCAGATCAATAGTCATGCTAGTTGTCGACAACATCCATCTAAGAAGACCTCGAGAGAATGTACTGATTTCTCGAGAGGATATACAGATTAATACAACATGCATTCTTCACGAGTGTCATTATTAAGCTAAGAAAAAGCTCAGCCTGTAGGTTTAGCTGAAATTTTCCAACTTGAGATGTGGACAAATTTATCAAGGATGTGGAGTGACAACAATAACAAGCAAGAAGAAAAACAGAGTTCAATAACAAATGTTATAGTTATACTTACTCCTGCCCATTCGCCAAGAGTTTTTGCACTTGGAACGGATATCAAGCTCACATTGTGATCAGCACAAAGTGCTCTGACCAGCTTAACATAGTCAGGCTGGTCACAATCCTCGGCCAAAACGCATAGTTGTGCTGCATGCTTCTCAATCACCTTAGCGCTTTCATGGAGACCTCGAATAAGTCCATCATGAGATAAAGATTTCTTAAGGACCAGCTGGAGAGCGGTCATGATATCCATGGGCTCCCCCAAAACTGCAGCAGGCGCAGCAGCAGCAGGTGTCTCAGCCACAACATCTTCACTGCAAGGACAAGTTGGGGAAAAGAAAATGTTAAGTGTAAAATATTTCGTTTGTAATTCTCAATAACAGTTAATAGCAAGTAAAGAACAAATAAGCAGTTAAGAGCAAGTAAAGAACCAAATACGCAGTTAACAGCAAGTAAAGAACCAGCTAAGAAACTATGAAACTATTTAACGAGGAAATTTCATTTATACCAAAAATAAAAGTCCATGACAAGTATGACACTCATGGATATGGATACTAGATCATCAATTTTTTCATGTATCTTTGAAAAGTTTAAATTCTTTACAAAAGTTACAAGCATACCATGGCAAGTTACAAGTTAGTAGTACATGAATAGCAATATTGAGCACATGAATATGATTAATAATTCCATATTGTTGAAAAAGTAAATAATGATAAAATGTGCAGGTGTCTCCTCAACATGTCATGTAAAGGACTTTTTTGGGACGTGTCTTATCCCTTGTATTCACGTTTGATATTGATACCTGTATTTGTGTGGTTACATAGCTAAGAAAATACACAGCGGCCGGGGCTCTATGATCCTCGGCTCAAATCATGTAAAACATTTTTTATCAATCAAGCAAGCAATAAACTGTATCAGAAAAACTAAGGACGAGTCAAAGTGACTGAGGCGGTCACAAGCTTAACAGCATATAGAAGAGATAATTGAAAATCAAAAAGTCTGACAAACACACATTTTCACCATTAGAAATTATGGAAAAACATTTTCACTATATGAGTAACACCACGATCTTCAATTCGTGTATTTTTCCAAATTTTGAGAGAAACGTATATTATTGAGATCGGTCACAGAAAGAAAAAGAGATGCCATGGAGCTAACTAAAACAAAACATGTGCATTTATGAGAGATGGACTATCTTCAGCTGTCTCTAACTAGAATGGCCAAAAAAATCCATTCCATAGCATGAGTATAGTTTCAATATTTTGTAATAGGACACCACCTTCCGCCTCTCCCAGGCATTGGGAGCACAACCATTATAATATGTCACAGCCACTTCTCAGACTCCTTTGACAAAAAGTGAAACAGATAAGAAACTTGAAATAAAATATCTTGAAATAAAATGTCAACAAGTTTTTTTTAAGGTTCAAATTCACGAGTAATAAAATGGGGGATAAACCATCCCCCATTTTAACCAAAAGCTAATTTAGGGATCCCATATTTCTTCATCACTTCAACCATATCCCCTATTTTAACTTTTTCATCATTATTTAAATATATTTTTCCCTAGTTTTGAAATTTTCTATTTAAATTTATTTGATTGGAGGAGAGAGAATGAAAATTTGGAATATTTTATTGTTATTTTAGATTTAGGGAATGGTTTGGTTGCCCCTAAATTTAGGGAAAAGTTGGATGTGAAGTTATTTTAGGAAATGGTTTAGGGGATTGATTGGATTTCTCCTATGAGACCCCTAAAACATTGGAGATCATGTGAGAAATGCATGTTCCAATGGATCCCCTAAAACATTCTCTATTTTAACTTCACTTCCAACTTTCCCCTAAATTTAGGAACAACCATACCATCCCCAAATCGTAAAAAATATTATAAAAGTTACTTTTCTTCATTCTCTCTCCTCCAATCAAAAATTTTCAAAAACTATGGGAAGATATATTTAAATAATGATGAAAAAGTTAAAATGGGAAATATGATTGGAGTGATGAATAAATATTGGGACCTCTAAATTTAGCTTTTGGTTAAAATGGGGTATGGTTGATCCCCATTTTAACCTTTTCCATTGGAAATGCTCTAACATGAGCCTTTGCACTAAACAGACAACAAAAGTTTATTTGAAAAACTGGTAAGTTCCACACTATATATATGAATAGGCTGTGAAAGGAGAATAATCACACTATCATTATCACATACCCTGACATTTTATTTTATTTTTCTGTTGGGTGGTAAATGCAAGTCCTGCCTCGAAAGCTGAAAGGAAAATAGAAGCACGGAAATATCAATTATTTTAAATCTACACACTCACTCCAACATATAAAGATATGTAGAAATCATATACACTGCTTGAAAAAAACAAAAAACAAAAATAATATAAACAATCACAAAATTAGGAAGGACTGATTTTAATTAAACTTTGATTCAATTCCATTGATAAATCTAATTGATCAAGGACGGAGAATATTTGATATAAATCTAATTGATATGGAGAGATTTTCCATCAACATAAAACCAAGTCGTCAACGACCCTTCTAACTCATCTCTCTACCATGCCCCATTGATCAATCCTTGCAAACATGAGACCCCCACACAGACATGTTTGATGAAATTCCTCAATGAAGATCATCAAACAAGATATTCAAGCAATATGTAAGAATATGGAATAGACTGAATCGAAGGGATTGATGAGAGAGAGAGAGAGAGAACGTTTACCTTTACCTGATGAGAGTTGAGAAGAGCTGCTGCTGCTGCTGCTGTGAAACCGAAGCGGAGGAAAGAAACAGGTACAAAAACCCTAATCCAGATGGTTTGGCCCATCTTTATATTATTAGATCATCATGGACGGATCTGTTAGTTAGAATTCTCGAGATACCACTTGGGAAAGGTTTTGTGTGGAGTTGTATATTTAATCAAGATGAAAAATCGCAGGGGTGTATTTAGTTAAAGATTTTAATGAGTTGTAAAGGATTTTAAAATCCGCGGATTTTAAAAAATTTCAAAGGATTTAAGGGTGTATTCAATTAAGGATTTTAATAGACTGCGAAAGATTTTAAAACTCTTGGATTTTAAAGAATTTCAAAGGATTTTACGGAATACACATGGTTTTTTATGGATTTTAAAGGATTGGATTTTGATGAATTCTAAAGGATTCTTATGAATTTCTATGAATTATTTATTAGTCATAGGAAGTCATGAAAGAACACCGCCTACTAAAATCATTGCTTAGGACATGCCCTGCTGAAATCAGTTCTTCACCCAATTCATTCAATTTTCAATAAATCTCTACGCCCTTTGAATAATATCCATCTCTAGAGAGAAAAACATGGACTTTTACATCAACTTCTACCCAACTACACCCAAACTATTTTTATACCTTTACTAGACATTATTGCCCTGGCCTTAGCAACATCTTCCACATACCTTTGGTAGCATAAATTTTTTATAACAATATACAAGTCAATTCCATTTGGGGTTCAAGCTCGAAGAGTTCCCTTGCAGCCCTTTCTCTCATTTCCACATTTCTATGCTTGCAACTCATCCAACTCTATCCTAATTTTGACAAGATAATGTAGATTTTGTAATCTTTTTTCTTCTTAATAGGAATGTAAGCAATACGATGGACTTGGAGCAAAAAACGATACATGATTTTCTCGAAAAGCTTTGGTATTTTTTTCATACTTCATTATTATAGTAATGCTTATGATGCTAGAGTATGTGAATTCCTTATTATCGAAGCCAAAAAACCTGATAAGCTAATTGAAGACAGTGACATTTTCAGTCAGAATCAACCAAAGTATTGTAAATGGCAAGTGTTGATCCATCACCCAATTTAACAATATAGGCGTGAATCTAAATGACAATATTCTTCATAGTGGTATTTACATCATAACCAAAAATCAATGTGCTGATAGAAACAATATTTTTGTGAGGCATTTCATCAAACAAATGGCGTTTTTAACTACACCATAACAAAAGAACACGGACAAAAAATGAAAAAGACTTCAAAAATCACAAATCTGAAAGCCTCATTGTAGTAGTAATTATATGCCTGTATGGATGTTAATGAGTCTGACTGTGACGGGGATGCATGGTGGAAATAGCGGGTGCACTAGCTGCTTAGATATTCAACTATAGTATTTGTTCATCTTTTCGCCTTCAATTGAAAGAGTAGATATAAAAAAGAAACTTTTATTGCTTCCCTTCCTAGTCTTCTTCATTGTTTGTGTATCTTTTGCTTGCAATCAATTCAAAGCTATTGGACACTGACATTAGGTTTTGTAAGAAGGGTAGATTCGTAAAAAGTGGATGATGGGTTCAATTGAGATTAAGATGGGAGGAGTTTGTTGATATTCGTCACAAGGAACAAGAACCCTAGAAGAAGATAGAAAAATAAAGAGAAATGAGAGAGAGGAAGAAGGAGAGAGAGAGAGAATACAAATTCGTTGAAATATGAGGGGGAAGGTTGAATTTGAATTGTCTCTTTTTATTTATAATTTTCACTCACAAATCCTTTATATTCAATAACTTTAACAAATCCATCCACTATTTTTTTAATACTCCCTGATTTTGATAAATTTTAAAACAACCATTTTAAGTCTACATTGAATATTTCTAGATTTAGATGGATTCTTTCAAATACTTAATTGGATACCCCTGGATTTTAAAATCATTCACAATCCTTCACAGTCATTAATTGAATACACCCCGTTAATCCTCTTCATATCCAACGCTTTATACAGTTCATTTCATCTTCATAGTTTGATTGATTTGAGGCATTTTCATCACATAAAGTGATCAAGCATTATTTTCACACATAATTTCAAGATGTTGTGAGTCAATGAAGTAGTTGGCTAATTGCATTTTCCCTTCATTTATGTACTATTTCATGTATTGTGTCCCATCTGCACTCAAACCATACAAAGTCATTGACTTCATATGATATTGGAGAACAAGGGAAATGATAATATGATGATTTTAGTCATCTAACTCATAGGAAAACTGCCAATGGTAGCCTGGTTGGATGGTTAAGGCTGTGGTGGTTTAATCCCCACGTCTTGGGTTCTATACCCACCAGCGGCACGCTTGCTTTTCAAAAAAAAAAAAACTCATAGGAAAACTAACTTCTTTCTATCCTTGAATAAATGTGTTGTCAATATTTTGAATTTTCTAAGCAAACCTAAAAAACAAAAATATATGGGCATTTATGTAAAAAACAAATTATTTATGAAAAATGTTGAGTTGAGGTATTGGAGGGTATTGATTTCTAACATTGGTTTTACTCTACGATCCAAACCAAACTAGTTAGAGCAACATAGGCAATGAAATAATAGATATAAAATTTTGTTCTAAAACATTCATCTTGAAATTGAGCACTTTGCACTCGTTCGAAGATAAAACAAGATAACATTAAACTCGAGCAATTTTTGTTGGTTTGGCAAAGAAGATTCAAAAATAAGAAAAAGGTTTATAACTGTAACCAAGCTAAAAAAGAATTATGAGAAGTTTAATATATCAATTTATTTTGTCATCCGCTGGTGTTGTGTAACTTGTTGACAGTCGATTTGTTATGTTTCTCGATATATTTTTTGATTCGTCATTTTCATTGTGATAAACTATAAAATGTTTTCAGTGTGGTTGACTTTATAGATAGGGATATATACATATCACCTATGAAACCTCAACAATTAAAATTTAAAAAAAAAACTACAAATACATTCTTTGAAAAACTTCATAAACAATGAACACCTATAATGCAAAAGTAAAATTATTTTTTTTAATTTTGACATTCAAGATTGGAGTTTATAAACCAAAACAAAGCAGAACAACATCATTGTTATTATCTTCAAAGATCATCTCTTCAACTAGGCACGGATCTAGGTCCCCCACTTGCCCCCACTGACTTTTAAAAATATTGTGTGTTAGTTGCAATTTACCCACCGACGACGCCACTTGCCCTCACTGGCTTTTGAAAATATTTTGTGTTAGTTGCGATTTGCCCACCGATGACATCATTCTGCCCCATCCCTTTATCTCTCCCACTATTCTCGGAGACGCTGACGACCATGCTCCACCCCTTTCTTCTTTTCTACTCCTTTTTTTGTTTACTGCAAGACCGACAACCGCCCCTGCCTCCTTCTTTCTCCTCTATCTCCCTCTCTCCTTGATTTATTTACATTTCCCACCATCGCCTCCAGCCACCAGTAATCCCAACCTCTCTTGTGTTTTTTGAAGAAGAAGAATGTTTTTTAAAAGTATTTGCTCGAGATGAATTCATAAATTAAGGTCTAGTTTTGTATTTTATTCATAGGATTTTTCTGGAGATACATGAAAATTTTGACCCATTAGTTTTTCCTCAAGATACATGTTTGTATCTCGAGGTTCATTTGTGGGTTATTGTTTGAAGCGCATTTTGGTAATCAACGCGAGTCTTTTGACAGTCAACACACATTGAATGCAAGTCAAGAAGATAATTAATGTTGGGAGTAACATTTAATTAGCTATTTTTTATTAGGGTTGGGCACGGTCCGGGTTGGTCCGGGATGAGGTCTATCCTGGTCCCGGTATAGTGAAACGGGTACGGTTCGAGTCGGGAAAGACATTTTTTTGGGATGACCCGGTTGGGCCCGGACTATTTGGAACCGGGACAGTCTGGGTCGGGACCATGCCTTCCTGGTTTGATTATTTTCCAATTCAGTTAGCCAATTTGATTTTTGGGCTTGATCTACCAGAAGGCCCAGTATGATTCATTTCATCATTTTTTGGGCTTGTCATTATTGTTCTCACTAGACATTTCCTACATATCAGTTTGTTCACACCCTTATAAATTAAAGGGAGCAGACCCTACATATCATTTTTGCAATATAAACCTATAAATTAAATAAGCATCCTGCCAACATATTAAACCAATAAATAAGCAACCTATAAATTAAACCTACATATTATATTAAAGGGACCAGGCCCTACATATTAAATTGGCATCATTTTTGCAATACTAAAGGGAGCAAACCCTTAAAAGTTAAAGGGAGAGACCTTGCATATCATCTTGCAATATAAACCTACAAATTAAATAAGCATCCTGTCAACAAATTTAGTGCCAAAACAGTGCTGCACCAAAGTAGAACACCCTGCTTACCTTCAAAATCAAAATGCCACCTAATGGACCTAATGGTTCACACAATAGAAATTAACCAAAATGTCTAATAGTTGTTCAACAGTAGGTTTACAAACCAATAAATGAAAAATTCATTCAAAACAAAAAAAAACAGGTTCATCATTATTGTTCTTGCTTCGGTGCCTTTCATCTTGCCATTGAATCATCTTGAGCCGCATTAAACTAAAAACACAAATCAGCCTATTAACATAGAACAACAAAAACAACAAAAATCTGAGGATGAGACTGTGGCATCTTAAGCGAAAAAAAGAATGTATACAACAAACATTAATCGTTATTGAAGAACATGGTTGTAAATGTATCTAAGAATGAGATTGTGGCATCTCAAAACGTAAGGAAAAGATATACTGACAAATGTTTTGCTTAATTAGAACATGTTTTGTGTACATTTTGCATCAGTCCAACTGATGTAAACATTGCCATCTTTTAGAAAGATAAGGGTTCTAATTTCTGGAATAGATGCATTTGGATTAGTATACAAATATTTCTGACTGAACTTTTGCATGCTTATGAATTCTCAGCTAGTATTCCTAATTTTAGCTAGTAATGTTTCAAACTAGTGCTTGTTGACTTGTTGCAAAAAAACTATCTATGAGCAATGCAATATATTCCACATGATGAACAATTTTATGAATTTGCGCCATTAAGGGACTGATGAACATTTCCATTTGAGGCATGAGCCAGGTCCTTTAAATATTTGAAATTATGGCTATGTTGCAGGATTATTGGGGTCATCATCCCTCAAGTTTAATAATGAAAGTCCCATTGAAGACATATAACACCCAAAAAGCAGAAGAAAAGAAAAACTGAAAACGTGGTTTCAGAATCCAATCAAATACATTGCATCAGAACACAAACCTTAGTAATAAATGACACCTAAACTACTCATACTGAACCTAAAGACTAAACAAATAATACCCTAGAGAATGACATGACCGAGAAAAGAACATACATACAAACAATACTGAAATTCTTGAACTAAAACAGATGATTTCATCAAACAAGCATGGAAAAGTAGCTGAAACTGAGAGTTTCATCAATTCAAGTTCACAAAATGGGATCACAAAACAAGAAAAGAAAAAAATCAAGGAAACATTTCCATGGAAATTCAAACATCGAATCAATTTCTCACTGAATTTATGTTGTTCTTTTAGAAGAGTAAAGTTTGAATAATGTCACAAGAAGGATTCAGAGTGAATAATTGGCGGGAAATTTGAAATATGGGAGAAGGGCAAGTTGGTAATTTGCAATACCCAAAGGTAGTTGGGACCACTGTAGTTTATAATTGAACAATATGAATTTTTGTTATTTCTCATCTCTTAAAAGGGGGAAATGTGCCCTAAACAGTGGATAAGCAATTAGTAGAGAATTCAGGCTCAATCCTCTCGATTGAGAGTTCTATCAATAACCTTTTGATTTCGGTAATTGAATTTCATCTATTTTCTTCTTTGTTTCTTTCGAATCACTCTTGATTTGCAACTTCAGTTTGTCAGTACGTGACAATTTGTATCAGAGCGTTCGATTCTGCAACCATATCGATGGAGACGAGAGCTCGTGAGACCGAAACATTCATGAAAAATAGATGGATTGGGTGAATGTTGAACTACGAAGGATCTCTTAGAATAGTGAGAACAGTGAAAATAGACTCGATGCCAAAATGGACAAATTGATTCAGATGTTCCAAAACTCCATGATGACCAACACAAGGGGGAATCGAGCAACTCACAGGCACCGGCGACCATCAACAACCCAACGGGAATTCCCACCCTCCCAAACCCTGAATCTGAAGGTAACAATTTTGGTTTCCCTAAAATTGATTTCCCCAGATTTGATAGTTCTAACCTTAGATCATGAGTGAAAAAAAAGTGAGTGATTCTTCAAATTGCATAACACCATTGAAGAATGCAAGGTTCCTATTGCATCTATCCATTTGGATGATAAGGCTGATTTTTTGTTCTTAGACTATCAACTTTTTAAACCTAGTGTAGCCTGGTGTGAGTTTGTGCAGGATCTTTGCCCTTGGTTTGAAAACCCCTTAGCTGAGAATTATGTGGATGCCTTCAATAAAATATTCCAATATCAGTCAATCGAGCTATATTATGACCATTTTGAAGAGTTAAAGTCCCTCATGCTCTTCCATAACCCTTCCTTGACAGAGCCCTACTTTGTATTGAGTTTCTTGAGTGGTCCTAGGTAAGATATCAAAACAGTGGTGCAAACGTTCAAGCCTACCATAGTTGCACAGGCCTTTTCCTTGGCTAGGATATAGGAGAGTTGCTCCCCTATACTTCCGCAATACACGTTACCATCCTCTTCATCTTCTGTTGTCAACAAGAGGCCTTACACTAATCCATTTCAAACCACCAACTGGTCTAGACCCAACACTCACTCATAGTCCACCAATAATGCTCCATTTTCAGCACACCAGAAATTCTTACATCTACCTCCTATTGCTCCTTCTATACCTGTCAAGTTTAACTCATCTACACCACCTATCAAACGCCTAACTCCCTTTCAAATGAAACTACGGAGAGATAAGGGGCTATGTTACAATTGTGATGAGATCTACAAGCCCGACCATATTTGTAAATCTCAACACTTATACATGCTCATACTTGACTCAGACATCTAGGAAGAACCACCACCCTTGCTCGAAGAAACTGAAAACTTAATTCAGGAACTCAACTCTGATATGGAGTTGTCCCTTCATGCACTCCATGGTAACCCCTCCCCCAACACTATCCTCCTTAAAGGTTTTGTCAAGAAGCATCCTATCTCTATTCTCATTGATACGAGTAGTACACTCTTTCATTGACCCCAGAGTAATTCAATCCACAAATCAGTCTACCATCATCACCCCTCAAATGGTAGTCAAAGTGGCCAATGGCCAACATCTCATTAACAATGCCATGTGTCAACCTTTGAAGTGGACCATGCAAAACCATCATTTTGAGGGATTAGTTAGAGTCTTACCTTTAGGTGGATACGATATGGTATTAGGAGGGGATTGGCTCAAACCTTTGGGCAACATTGTTATTAACCTTCAAAAGCTTCAACTCACCATTTCCTATCAAGGTCATCACATCACATTGCAAGGAGTCCAAGACTCAACCTCTCTTTCCCTTATCGGTCCCTCCAAACTCTCAAAATTTATTAAACAACACTCTCCCACCTTCATTGGACAACTTTTCTCCTTGTCACAGACCCTGGACCAGTCTTCACAATCTCCTAAAATAGTTGCCCTACTTGACACTTGTAGAGATGTTTTTCAACACCCAACCACACTCCCTCCTCATAGGACACTTGACCATAAAATCCCACTCAAGCCTAACTCCAACCCAAGTTCTCAAGCCCCCTATAGATTGCCTCATATACACAAGGATGTAGTGGAATCATTGGTTAAAGAGTTGTTACAGGCTGGGCTAATTCAACACTCTCACAGCCCATTTGCTGCCCCTATTTTACTTGTGAAGAAAAAAAAACAATTCTTGGAGATTTTGTGTGGATTACAGGAGACTAAATGAACTTGCCATCAAAGACAAGTTCCCTATGCCCCTCATTGACGAGTTACTGGATGAATTGCATGGGGCCCACATCTTTTCCAAGCTAGACCTTAGATTCAGTTACCATCAAGTCCTTGTCCATCCTAATGATATCTACAAAACAACCTTTAAGACTCACCATGGACACTTTGAGTTTAGAGTGATGCCATTTGGCCTCACCAATGCCCCCAGCTACATTCCAAGCTCTTATGAACCAGGTCTTTCAGCCCTTCCTTAGGAAGTTCATATTAGTTTTTTTTTTATGATATATTGATCTACAACAACTCCATGGACCAGTATTATTCCATCCTCCGAGAGCGCTCTTTATTTGCCAAACTGTCAAAGTGTTCCTTTGCTCAGACTGAACTAGCATATTTGGGTCACATTATCAATGCCCAAGGAGTACCTGCAGACCCTTCAAAGGTGGAAGCTATGTGGCATTGGCCAACACCTCACAATTTTAAAACCTTGAGGGGATTTCTTGGCCTAACGGGGTATTATAGAAAATTTGTGAAACATTATGGTTGATAGCCAAACCACTGACTGATTTGCTGAAAAAAGACTCATTCTTATGGTCACAACAAACTCAAATGGATTTTGAATCCCTGAAGTCATCCATGTGATCAACTCCAGTTCTTCAACTACCCGACTTCTCATTGCCATTTTACATAGAGACCGATGCTAGCTCCGTGGGAGTTGGGGTTGTCCTATCCCAACAAAGCCACCCAATTGCCTTTTTTTAGCAAAGCTCTGGGGCCAAAAAACTTGGAGTTGTCCACTTACGAAAGAGTGTTATTAGCTATTGTCATGGCAGTGAACAAAAGGAAAGCTTATCTCCTGGATACTAAATTCTTTATACTAACTGATCACCAGAACATTAAACACCTTTTAGATCAAAAGGTCACCACCATATTACAGCAAAAATGGCTTGCAAAGTTACTGGGCTTCGATTACACAATCAGTTACAAAAAAGGAACTGAGAATGTTGTTGTTGATGCTCTTTCAAGACTTCACTTCAGAGAAGCTTCCTGCTCAGTTGTATCTATTGGAACATCTATAACTTTCTGCTCAGCCATCTCCCAGGTTCTACCTCAGTAGTTATATGAAGTGCAACAAAGTTACAATCTGATGAACATGCGCAAAAACTCATAACCAATTTCTCAGTACAACCATCTTTTATACCCAATTTTCTTTTCTTCTTAATGGGATCATCAAACACAAAGGCACTATATACATTGGGTGTACGGGCAACTTATGGCAGCAAGTATTACACACTCTCCATGCTTTTCCTTTGGGTGGACACTCGGGCATCACTGCAACCTACCAACGAGTAAAAAAACACTTCTACTGGCCTCGGCTGAAAGCATCCATCACAGACTACATCACCTCGTGTGACACTTGTCAAAGAAACAAAGGCGACCAATCATGTTACGGGGGTTTATTACAACCTTTACCCATACCGGAGTACGCATGGCAACACATCAGCATGGATTTCATTCGAATGTTTGCCAAAATCACATGGGATGTTTGTAATTTTGGTGGTGGTAGACCGTTTGACAAAGTTTAGCCATTTCATTGGCTTAACTCACCCATTTACTACTCAGATAGTGGCCGACGCATTCCTGCAGAACATCTATAAACTACATGGCATGCCCTCTTCAATCGTCTCAGACAGAGACAAAGTCTTCATCAGTTCTTTTTGGAAGCAACTATTTACTGCTCTTGGCACCTCCTTGGCTCTCAGTACTGCATACCACCTCAAACAGAGAGAACTAATTCTTGCCTAGTGACGTATCTACGTTGCCTCACAGGTCATGCACCGATCAAGTGGTCGAAGTGGTTATACCTGGCTAAATATTGGTTCAACACCAATTTTCATTCAAGTTTGAACACTTTTCCTTTTCAAGCTCTCTATAGTTATCCCCCCCCCCCCCCCCCCCCCTTGCTAGCACTGCCACCTTAAGAAGATCTCTCCATTCTTGAAGTTCACCAATACTTGCAACAACGCACGGGCATGTTGAATATCATTAAGGAGAGGTTGCACAAAGCACATGAGAGGATGAAGCAATATGAAGACCGTCACTGCAAAGATAGAGTGTTCGCCATCCACGATTGGGTTTATCTCAAATTGCAGCCATACCGCCAAATTTCAATTCAATTGCGACGAAACCTCAAGCTTTCATCGAAATACTATGGACCATTCCAGATTTTGGAAAGAATTGGAAAGGTAGCTTACCATCTCGACCTCCCTGTAGAGTCAAAAATCAACCCTGTATTCCACGTCTCGCAACACAAGAAGAAGACAGGTTCAACGTACACACCTTCACCTACATTGCCTCTCGTAGACAACAATGGAAGCTTCTTGGCAGAGCCCGTCGCTATTTTGGGTCGACGTCTGATTTTGAGGCAAAACAAAGCAGTCACACAAGTTTTGGTGCACTGATCAAATTCCACCTCAAACACGGCGACATGAGAGGACTGGCCCTCCAGCCAAGTTCGTTTTCCCTCATTCAATCCTTGAGGACAAGGATTTTTTTGGAGGGATTGGCAATGTCACGAGAAGGATTCAGAGTGAATAACTGGCAGAAAATTTGAAATATGGGAGAAGGGCAAGTTGGTAATTTGCAATACCTAAAGGTAGTTGGGACCACTGTAGTGAGACACGTGTCTCTTTATAATTGAACAATATGAATTTATGTTATTTCTCATCTCTTAAAATGGGGAAATGTGCCCTAAACAGTGGATAAGCAATTAGTAGAGAATTCAGGCTCAATCCTCTCGATTGAGAGTTCTATATGTAACCTTTTGATTCCAGTAATTGAATTTCATGTATTTTCTTCTTTGTTTCTTTCGAATCACTCTTGATTTGCAACTTCAGCTTGTCAGTACGTGACAAATAGCTGCAAGTTTGAAAAGCAGTGATGGTCATCGACACTTAGACGCATAGAAGCCTGAGAAAAATACCAATATCAAAGGAAAAAAAAATTCTTCGCAACAATCAAAACATACCCATAACAAATTTTATAGGAACAGATAAACCCAATTCATCAAAATATCAAATGAAAGAAATGCAATGAATATAACCACAAAGGGGCAGAAAAAAAAAATGAAAACCCAAAAAATCGGTACCTATAGAGAGGGTTTTGCCTAGGAAAACAAACTTAGGGTTTGTTCATAACCAACCAGATTGGTAACTTGGGCAAATAAAGATTTGATTTTTTATTCTCTGTTGTTAAAAGAACAATGGGTCTTTTGTGTTTTGAGTGAGAGAGCTTGAAAGAAACAGAGAGAGAAAGAGGTTACCTAGTGGGGTGTTGGTGAAGAAAAAGAGATTATTTTAAGTGAATAAGAAGAAGAAAGAGAGACAGAGATCAAATGATATGGTGAGTGAGGTCGTGAGGGTGGGAGTGGAGCATTTGAGGCGGGAAGAGGAGCGTTGGAGACGTGAAGTTTCTATGAAGGGTTGGGTTTTTTTTTTTACGGTTGGGCTTTGTTGTGTTTGGGTTGGGCTTGGACCTATTTTTGAATTTCTATAGTAACTGAGACGAATCGGAACGATCCGGGAATTTATTTGTGAAAATCGGTTCCATCTCGATTCAAACCGGTTCGGGATCGAAACTAAGATAAAAACAGTATAAACCAAATTGTTCTGGTCTGAACCGGTTCGGGACCATACTGAAACTGGTCGGACGGGTCGGGACCGGAATTCTTGCCCACCCCTATTTTTGATAGGGGACAAATTGTTTTGTACATATAAGTGTATATGTGAAATTAGTTAAATTTTTACCCTTAACTTTATATAACAATTGATTTGTCCCTCATAAATTTATTTTTTGTACTCCTACAAAGTAACTTGTTGAATCCATTTTCTTTCCCTATAGATTAGATGGAGTTTTGTTTAACAGTTTGTGTTTTGTATATTTATTTATGTATTGTTCAAATTTTAAAAATTTATGTTAAAGTAATTAATTATTATATTATTATTAATTAACTATGATTCATCACTCCGCCCCCTTAAACAAAAATCATGGTTCCGTCACTGTCTTTAACAATGGTTTAATAGTAAAGAAATTTAAACACACACGCAATCTAAGAGAAGGAAAAATAAGAGAATGAGGAGGCATCTCAAATTCATGATAAACAATGGAGAGGCAAGTTAAACTCACATTTTTTTAGGCAAGGCTGATTCGTTTGACATGGTAATGGAAGATAGTTTATGTTTCATTGTATAGCTGATCTAAATCAATGAACTTTTGAGAACTAGGCCAGTGGTGAGTTCCCCGGTTCCCTTACAAGTGTTTCAACTACAAATATGGTATTTGGCATTCTCTTTAGTTTTCCATTATCAAAGTACTCGCTAATTCATTAGGTCATGGCGTCTCTATGTATCTGCCAATTTCGAGTGATAATAGATTGTTATAGAGATTTTTTAGCTTCCTAAGCTTGATATTTATGTTTATTCTCCATTACCATAGTAAGAGGTACATATTGATGATGGAGATGCATGCTTCTTCATCTTAATTTTTTTTAAATGCTACGAATAATCAATTGCAACATGTTCACTTAAAATACTCAAGAAGTAAAACATTTTTAGTGCCATTATTTATTGTTTGGGTCATTGGATAGGTTTTTTGCTGAGTCTCATACCCATTATCAACTATTAGCTAGGCATAACTACATTTCTATTATTTTCTCACTACAAAAAAGCTCAAACAGCTACGAATACTAGAGACGGAATTAAAAAACCGTCACTAATTCTTTTGGTAGCTGACGAAAATAATAATCATAAAAAATGTGCTTGTGACGGGAAAACTGTGGCTAAATTCAGAATAAATCGTAGCTAATTAAAATATTTGTGACGGCATATTAGCCGTCGCTAAGTTTTACAAATAAACTGTGCTTGTGACGGCAAAACCGTTGCTAAATGCAGAACAAGTTGTAGCTAGTTAAATCTTTTGCGACGGCATATTAGCTGTCGCTAAGTTTTACAAATAAAAATTCGTAGCTACGGTATAAGCCGTCCTTAATGGATTTTTGAAAAAAAAATAAATAAATAAATAAAATATATATATATATATATATATATATATACACAAAAAACATTTAACCACGGTATATTAGTTGTCGCTAAGTTTTACAAATAAAAATTGGTAGCTACGGTATAAGCCGTCCCTAATGGATTTTTTGAAAAAAAATATATATATACAAAAAAAACATTTAGCCACGGTATATTAGCTGTCGCTAAGTTAGTGCAACTCATTTGTTTGCATGACAATTATCAAGGAAGGATATATGTAGTCTTATCCTAGACATTTTTATAATTTGTTAAAATTTTTCCTCTATTATTTTGTGTTCTCTGAATTTGAACAACCTGTTTTTGCTCATTTTTTGTTTTGTTTCCTCCAATAATTTTCAGGAAGATGTGAAGATAATGAAGAAAATGAACGTGGATACTTACGGGTTCTCCGTTTCTTGGTCAAGAATTATACCAAGTGAGTAGTAGCATAAGCATAATTTTGATGTGGATGAATTGCTAATAGGGCAATTTCAGAAAATTAAAAGTGTCTTTGAAGACTTGGTTACTATTCTGAAGGGCCTCAATTTGTACGATTATAAGGTTAAGAACAATAATTAGTTTGACAATTGTTTTTTGGCTTTAGATAGGAAAAGAAGGGATGGAGTGAACCAAGAAGGCATAAATTATTACAAGATTATGCTAAGGTTTGTTTCAAGGAGTTTGGTGACAGAGTGAAGCATTGGATCACCTTGAACGAACCATGGACCTTTGTGAGTTGTGCTTACAACCTGGGGATCCATGCAACTGCTAGTTGTTCTAAATTCATTGGAAGCTGTACTACTGGGGACTCCGCAACAAAGGGCTACTTCAGTAAGGCAGTATATTCAATCAAAGTTGCTTAGACTACGTTGGACTCCTGATCTTCATATCTTTTTTGTTCATGTTGTTGAAAGGCTCGGTGGACAAGAAGGTAAGTTTTAGAATTTCTTTCATGAACGTCTGCAATATTTTGATATCCATATACATCAAAGTTTCGGTATTTTCACTTAAAAGAAGAAAACATATCAGTCAGGCATTAATGGTAGAGAATAAAGGATAAATAGGATTACTAACTCTTTATCATTTTTTTTCCTTTGATTGTTGCAGTAGCAACTCCCAAATAAGTCCTTCAACTAATGAATGTGAGAGGACTTAGCATTGCCCATGTTAAAAGGCACTTGCAGGTATGAGATTGATTTAGAAATTTTTGTTAATCATCTCCGCATCTTACCCATATCCTCTTTGATATTCTTACCGCCTTCCAATCATTTTTGTACTCTTTCTAACTAGTTGAAGTGCCTTCATTTTTCTGCAGGCCGAAAGATTGTTTGATTTTTATGAAACTTGCAGACGCTTTGAATTTGGCCGAGGAGAAAATTTTATTAAGATTGAAAAGGCATGGACACTCCGGATTTGTCTTTCCAAAATCATTTTTGTTGTTTTTTTGTTAAACCTTGATTCAAAATTGGTCAATTTTAGTCTGTCCTTGATTGTAAATCCATGTAAGTTTTCTGCTTATGTAGCCCCCTGAATCATATATATATAATTTCAATTTGAGGTTGATAGAGTATAAAGTTGTTTGGGATTGTATTTTTTGTGATGGACAAGTTATTGATTATATGAACAAGGTTAGTGTATTAGTCATCATTTACGGTGAAAATTAATATAATTGTTTTCAAGTTTGAAATGTTTTTTCTGAATGATAAAAAAAAAACAATGAGAAATCTAAAAATTAATAGAAAGAACTAATTTCATTAAAAAAAATGAATTTTCATTAATAATTTTTTTTAGCTACAGCAAATTAGTATTAACAACGGCAAATATCGTCGCTAAATTTGCAACTTAGCTACGGTTTGAAGCCGTCGCTAAATTTGCAACTTAGCAACAGCTTGAAGCCGTTGCTAAATTTATAACTTAGCAATGGTTTGAAGCCATCGCTAAATTTGAAACTTAGCAACGACATATTAGCCGTAGCTAAGTTTTACAAATAAAAACTCTTTGCTACGGTTTAAGCCGTCCCTAATTGATTTATTTGAAAATATATATATATAACCTTTGGGCACGAATAGAATTGGGAAGCCCCTGAGACTCCATCGCACTCGAATACCTAAGACGCCCCACCGCTTCGCTTCCTCTTTTCATCTCGTCACACCTCTCTCAATCGAAAATGGCAGAAAGAGGAGGAGAAGACCAAGAGAGGCCACACGAGGAGAAGCCAACGGCGGACAACAACAAGAGAAAACTCGACGAGATTCAACTTGCCAAGCAGAAGGCTTAGGAAATCGTCGTGCGACAACTAGTCAACAGCGCCAAGTCCAAGCGTCCTCGCGTCGATGATCTGTCTGAGAACACTTCGGGTTCTTACCCTCCTCAATTCCCTACTTACTCTGATAACGAATGTTCCAAAACCCTAACCCTAGTTTTTTCTTTTAGTAACATTTGAATGTCTGGGTTGGAACGTTCGATGTGTTGTGATGAAAACCCTAACTTTGATTTTTGGTGATGATGTGTTATAATGGTTGTTTGGGTTCTTGATTTGATGAATGATTCTTGATTTGATCAAGAACTAGTAGAACGGTGGAAGAACAGAGACATGCAGAGAGAAGACAACAATAGCTTCAACATGATTGCCCACGTTCAACATATTTTCTATCAAGGGGAATATACTAAACAAAGTTTATTAAGCTTCGATCTGTGATCATGGTAAGAGCCAGAACACCCTAAACCCTCCTTCTTCAGAATCCCATATATTTCATTTCATTGTTACTTTGCTTCAAATACTGCTTTTTGAGACTTAATATAAAAAAATTTCCCCAATTTTTTTTATTGCTTTTATTCAAGTAGTGTGAATCCTTTCTTTTCTTCTTGTTGGTTTCTCTCCTATGTTAGACGTGGGTTCCGATCTTACTTTCCTTTAAAGAGTTTTCTGATGGTCATCGTATTCATGGTCACCAAATCTTTGTTTATGATTTGATTGACATGGTTCCTTGCATTTCCTC
Source organism: Berberis vulgaris (assembly GCA_963556465.1). NCBI lineage: Eukaryota > Viridiplantae > Streptophyta > Magnoliopsida > Ranunculales > Berberidaceae > Berberis > Berberis vulgaris. The sequence goes on from OY747132.1 coordinate 66,428,122, forward strand.
AAATTTTCGTTATCCTTTGATGTTTGATGAATATAAATTTTGTTAGAAATAGTCTCCAGTTAAACATTTGTGGATGATTTTTGGTTATTCACAAGCATTGAAATTGATGAAGTTTTTGTGATTCACCTGTTACACATTAACAAACTAATTGGTGGGAGATTTGTGATTACTTCTTTGAGACAAACAATCTGATTGATGATTTTGGTGTTGTAGGACTGTGCAAAGCAAGTAAAGGGCAGGACATCTCATTACTTGCATTCTAGCAACAAGCAGTATTTACCATAGGTATGTTTCTGTTTCTGGAATTTTATGGTACATATGTTATTTTTTGGTCTTTCGTTTAGCTAGAAATGATGATGGATCATATTGCTAAATTTGCAAAGACAAATTTGTATTTTGCTTCAATTAGTTATTTTCAAATATTTGCATTTCATTAAAAGAGTTATTTTTTAGATGATGTTCAATACTCCACTTTTGTTGATTTTCATTGACGATATGTTCCCTTGCAGGAAAGTGCAATAGTCTGATGCCATGTGTTGCTTTGGAACAACTCATTTTGCAAGCCGACAAAGAGGATCGTTTTGCAATATGCTAAGCATGCAGCTAAAGGAGGGAGAACACATGAGGAGACAATCATCTGATAAACTATAAAACTCAAACGTGTGTGTCCTGTTTCATCAAAGATGTCCTTTACTACGGAGCCTGATGGTAATGCCAGTAATAAGTTTATTTTTTTGAATATTTGCAACTATATTTTGCAATTTCTCAAATGTTAGTAATGTTATTTGTCGAGTGAGCCTTATTTATGTTGTTACTCATTTGTTTTGGCCTTTGAATATGATGGAATTTGGTCTCAGGCTTATTTGCACTTTATTCTCTAGTTTCGGTCTTGCATATTTCCATTCACATCATAGGATTTCAGTTTAGTGAAAATGTGACATTTGAACATCAAATAAATCGCATAAATGTTGTCAGTCCCCAAGTGAGTATTTAGAAGACGAGTGATTCTAGAAGCTGATTAGGATTATTTGGCGGAGTCCACTTTAGTCCACATAAGCCTACCACCTAGGATGCCACATCAGAGAGTTACTCGGAGTAGAATCTTAAAAGATAAAATACAAGAACCACTTAATTCTATTTTTTTTGAGATAGTTGTGTTTATGGCATTCTTGTCATTTTTTATACTCACTTTCCGACATGTTTTTGTAAAGCTTACGAAAATTTCAATTGCGCATTTTACTTCATCTCTAAGATTGGATCATGATGCATAACTAATAAAATGGACTTTGTTGATAATAGCTTTACAGATTGCACCCAATATTTCAGAGCTTTCTAACAAATGTCGGCAAGGGATTTAACCCAAATTTCATCTGTTATATTGTGAAAGAATCACATATTTTTATTTCTTTTTGGTTCCACTGATCACTCTTTTATCTTGCGAGCTACGATTGCATTAAAATCTGATTTTGTAACTTTCATACTTGACTTGTTGAGGATTTGAAAAGTAGAAGTTTATTGTGTTTTATGGCTAATTGAACGCAAGGCTGTAATTTGACCAATTTTCACTTGAAGGGGGACTCAAAAACCTCTCCTCTCTAAAAATTCTTGACATTGATGATGTCCAGCTTTGAAGAGCTCGCCTGAGCTTGAGAAGGCTTCTCTCCTTTCTTTGAGAATCAATTATTGTCCTGAGATGTGTTGGAATCGTAGATGTCTAAGTGTTGCAGCAGAGTGAGCTTGGGATTGTATCTTTTTGTAATAGACAAGTTATTGATTATATGAAAATTAATATAATTGTGTTCAGGTTTGAAATGTTTCTTCTGAATGACAAAAAAAAAGGCAATGAGAAATTTGAAAATTAATAGAAAGAACCAATTTCATTATAAAAAGTGAATTTTCATTAGTAATTGTTTTAGCTACAGCAAGTTAGTGTTAGCAACGGCAAATGTCGTCTCTATTTTGACAATTTGATTTGCAACTTAGCAACGTTTGAAGCCGTCGCCAACTAGCCACGGCAAACGCCGTCCCTGTTTTGTTAAATTTATTTGCAACTTAGCAACGGTTTGAAGTCGTCGCTAAATAGCCACGGCAAATGTCATCCCTGTTTTGTTAATTTGGTTTGCAACTTAGCAAGTGTTCGAAGCCGTCGCTAAATAGTCACGGCAAATGCCGTCGCTAAATAGCCACGACAAATGCCATCCCTATTTTGTTAAATTGATTTGCAACTTAGCAATGGTTTGAGGCCGTCGCTAAATAGCCACGGCAAAAACCGTCTCTATTTTGTCAATTTGTGACAGCCTTAGCCGTCTCAAACATTTTTGCAAAAATCGTCGCTATTGCTGCTGTCTCAAATAAATCGACGGAATTTTGCAAATAAAACGACGGAATCAGCGATGGAATTTTTGCAACTTAGCGACGGTTTTTAGCCGTTGCCAATTAGCTACGAAAAAGTTTACCGTTGCTTATTCAAATAGCGACGATTCAAATAGTTACGGTATTGCGACGATCGTTGAGCTGTTGCTGATTCATTTTAGCTACGGTTTTTTTTTATAATTAGCAACGGTAAAATGCCATTATTGAATTGACGTTTTTTTGTAGTGTCTAGTTATTGGAGGGTCTATGTGCATAGGCTGTAAATTGAACATGACTAATGAAGAAGATTATAACTATCTCATCAATTGTATATTTTTGGACACTTGAGTCTTGATTAAAAATAAAAATAGACGAGAACTAAAAATGTTTGAGTTAGAAAAGTACTCATGCTTATTGTGTGGTAAATGGTACAAATGCAGGGTTTAGTCATAACAAAACTAATTGTTCAAAAGCTAAGCCAGTGAAACAAGTTGTAGTTTCAGTTTGGAAAGACAAAGGGAAGAAGGTAATGGAACCCGATAATGATGACGAATGATGGATTGTTGCATCAGGTAGGCACAAATTTGGACAGAAGACATCCATACATGCGATAGAGGTGAATGTACAAAATGTGTTGCAAGGGGTAAAGCTACTAGTAGTAATAATTATTCTCAAAGTTGTGGCAAAAGGTAGTCAATGTGAACCCCACAATACTGTTGTTAAGGAAACATCACAGCAAGTGGATAATGCTCTTGAGGTGCAATACGTAGACAATGATGGCATAGAGGAAGATGGGGAGGACACCGATTTGAAGCTCGAGTAGCCTGTAGCAGGCAAGACACTCACGGTCGAGGCAGAGTGTCCGCTAGAAGGTGCAGGAACAAATGTTGAAACAGGGAAGGATATGCTAGAACATTTTAAGTCAGACTGTTCGGATGTTGATTATTCAAATAGTAAGGTTGATAAGGCGGTCGAGGAACATCTAGCTAAGGTTGCAGGGAATGAACAAATTGTTCAAAGCTGTGAGGAACACGTCACTAAAGTGGGACGAGAGATGACTACTCAAAAACAGGGGGAAGAACAAATAAAGTATCCAAGAACCCCAACCCAAATGGTTTTTATCTCTTCATCCATAGATGAATAAAAATCCCTCTTCGACAATATATATGGAAGTCCACAATCCCACCTCCCTAAGGTTAGAATTTTTTTGAAAACGATAGAAGATTATGACAATGGAATGAAGTTAGCAATGCTATAGATGAAGCAATAAAAAGATTGGATAAGGATATGATGAAGGAAGAACTCACTGAAATAAAACCTCTATTGGAAAAGGAAGCAACTATGGTGGGTCAAAACAATGTCGAAAATGAATGTGAGGTTACCACAACTCAGTCACCTAAGAAAGACGCTCTTCGAAGATCTTCTCAAAACAATAGGCCAAATCCTAAATTCAGGTAATTGATGACGATAATATATATAGGATGTAGATGTCTATTGCAATCTTGTATGGATGCTAGTTAGAGCTAACATTCAATGGTTTCTCTGTCAAGGTTCATTGCTCTCATATTCTTTATATAGACTTCTCTTACATCTTGAACTCCACATTATGTATGAATCAAGCCATAAGGGTGATTAAAGTTATGGCAGATGCACCAAGCATCCACTTCTTTAGCAGACCACTTTGCAAGATTACTCCCCAACCTAGAAACCGTTGAATTATAACTAATTAGGTTCTTTGTTGGGATTTTGAAGTAATTCTATGTGGTTGATGATGCAACGAAAAAATATTTGAGAGATTGTAATCTTCATCATCTTTTATTATTATTATTATTATTATTATTATTATTATTATTATTATTATTATTATTATTATTATTATTATTATTATTGATGATACATAAAAACGGTCATGCACCTGAGCTGTACACGCGGCGTGATAATCTCGAGAAAATACGAACCCCAGCATCAACCCAACACTGAACATGCCCAAGCAGTTCTAAGCCCACTCAATTCAGTTCGCTAGGCGGACCCGTACTAACACAACACGCTAGGCCCACACGTCTCACAGTTGTCCTCAATACTCGTAAGCCCTCCTTAGGCAAGTATCTCAAGAATCTGCTTTGGACGGGCAAATACAGCTGCTCTTTGCTCCCAACTAGGAAGCAAACACTAGAGTATCTTCCACATAGGGAAACTTCATTTTACGGAATGTTCTTGGATTGGGAACTATCTCCTGCGTATTTAGGAGGGCAGAGCTAACATGAAACTTCCCTCCTACAACACGGCTCCTAATTAGAGAGGGATTTCCACGAAGATCGCCTCCCTAATCTACGCCTACAATGGCCTGGTTAAACCAGATTTCCTTGTACTATAAATAAGACATGAGATTGGTAAGCTAAGGTACGCTACAAATTCTCGGTTACAACATTACACCTTCCTCACATCCCTGTCTGACTTTAGCATCGGAGTGTCATCGGCCACCCCACGGTGGTTTGTGGCTCACGTGCGTTGCTTGTGCAAGTCAACAGGTCAGCAAAAACAGGGTCAAAACAGGAAGCGAAAATCGACTGGATCAGTTTGGCACCGTCCGTGGGGACGACATAGCTCGTAACTTTACACTAAGCATCGTCTCCTTTCAAAACACAGAGAAATGGTGACCACCAGGTCACGTAACAACGAAGACGCAGGGGACACGTAACTTTGCACGCACAACGAACTCACGCTTCCGTACCAACAGCAGCAACAACAGATCTCAAAGTCAATATGCTGGCATCCCAAATACAATGGATTGCCAAAGCGGTGGAGGCTGTCACACGACAAAATCTACCCGCTGCTAATGGAGACCATGAATAGCACGAACCTCCAGCAGATGATAGGGAGCAAGCGCATGAAAGCCAAACACCCACTAATTCTTATTAGACTAAAGGAGACTGCGCGGCTAACACTGAGTTCAACGCCAGGATAGAGAGGCTCGGCCCTAGGAACCCCCTCTGCAGAGGGGCGCATGACCCGGACGTAGTGTACCACCTCTCCGTCCCACCATTTATGGATCAAATCATGAACGAGGCCTTTCTGAGGAAGTTCACTCCTCCGAAGCTCGACTCCTATGACGGGATCACTGATCCTTTCGACTATCTGCGCCATTACTAGCACGTAATGGCCCTCAAAGAAGGATTTGAGTTCGTCATGTGCATAACCTTTCCCACCAGTCTAAAAGGCCATGTGCTAACATGGTTCAATACCCTTCCACCAAAGTCAATCGACTCTTTCAAAACACTAGCGAAGGAAGTCTTGACACGTTTCATCGGAACCCATCGTTTCAAAAAAGGCCCGCACTACATACTTTTTCTAAGGCAGAGGTCCGGCAAGACGCTCCGAGAGTATGTCACAAGCTTCAACAATGAGTTGACCCTCATCGACGGGTGCAGCGGCGATATAGCTGTGACGACATTCACTGCAGGCTTCAGAGAGAGAAAGCTCTTCAAGGACCTCACCATAGAGCCCCTTCTGGACATGGCTGAACTCCTTAAGAGAGTCCAGAGACACATCACCCAGGAGGAGTCAATGACCGCCTAGAGAAAGATCGAAGGAGATAGGAAGCCCTTCGCTTCTAGAGACAAGAAGGAGGGAAAGAGACGCGAGGATGAGAAACGAAGCAAAAGGAAACGTAGCGACAATAGACTGGACCCTGGTCGACCCAGGACGGAAAAATCATCCAACTTTTTTGGATCCAAAGCCGTGACACCCCTAAATGCTAGTCTGTTGGATGCACTCAACTCCATGAAAAATTGGAAGGAATTTAAGTGGCCCCCAAAGGCACGCATAGACCCAGCCAAGCGGGACAACAACAAGTACTGTACGTACCACAAGGAGGGCGGCCACAACACCAACGACTGTAAAAGTCTGATGTATGAAATAGAGTACTAGATCCGCAAAGGCAAATTGAAAGGCTTCCTGAAGTTTGAGAAGCAACCAGAACAGACCAGAGACCGAGAGGAGTCAGTTAAAGAGATAGAAAACGAGACTCCTGGGATTATATATGTCCTTCATGGAGTTGGACCGAATGAAGACCAGTCGTACAGGTCCCGAAAGCGGACTCTACTGGATATGCGGACACGACCAACGGATGAGGACAAATACGTTTTCTATTCAAGAATTCAGAACCCCATTCCCACTTTGACTTTCACGGACAATGACCTCGATGGAGTCCGAGCACCACACAACAACGCCTAGGTCATCTATGTTTCCAACGCAAAATGGGAAGTGAAAAGAGCTCTCGTCGACATAGGAAGCTCGCTCAACGTTCTGTTTTACAATGTTTTTCGCAGTATGGACCTCAATGAGGAAAGTCAGACATCTTCATAACACCCGCTGATCAAATTCAGTGGGGAGAAATGCTTACCCATTGGAAAGATAAGATTAGCTACGGTAACAGGTGAACCGCAGCTCAGGAAGGTCCTATTTTTTGACTTCATGGTGGTAGATGCACCATCATCCTACAATCTAATCCTGGGAAGACCATGGCTCCACCAATGGAAGTCATGGTCTCCATCCTTCACCAGTGTGTTAAGTATACTGCTAACCACTCCGAAGGAACCATATGTGGAGACCAACCTACGGCACGAGGTTGCCACTACGCCGCAATGAAACAGATAGAGTGCTCCTAGATTCAGCTACATCATGCAGAGCAGCTTGACCCAATGCAAGACCAAAGGACGAGATAGACACCTTTTCGAGCGGTACATGAGCAATCAACTTTCCCTCCCAGCAAGTCGTAAAGGCAATGGCAAGCGAGAACCCCCCCCCCCCCCCGATAGTCCATCGGCGAGGAGATCTGCCCCTTTGCAAAGTTTACTCTTCAATGACCTATGTAATGCCTCGACAGTCCACTAAACGATCAGCGAGAGCAACCCGAATTCACTTCAAGGCCAGGATCAGTTTCTTTCCGTCAACAATTAGTTTGCTTTAAGTTGTTTGTTTCCCTTTTCATAGTCAATATTGAATTTTAGTTCTTAAAAAACTTATGTGATTCGCAATCATTTAAGAAATAAATGAAGAATTACGAAAAACAAACTCTATTGATTATTGAAAATATGTAACAGCAAACAACTTGAGGCAGATACAAAAGACTAGATATTGCGAACGCCCTGAGGCGGATACAAAAGACTGGGCATCTGAATACAGTGCGAACTGAAGTAAAAGACTCGCTTAGACAATTCTGCTACGTACAGCGTCCGACGAAAACTTGCAAACCCTCTGATGCGAGTAATTTGCCAGTGATAACAAATATAAAAGTTGTTCGACCCCTTTCGAATACAACATTGAGCAATCAGGTTGCTCCGTCAAATCTCTCCAGGAAAGTGCTCGTACAATGACGTTGTAGACCTTACGACTAGCTGTTGATTTCCTCAAGAGACATCCCACCATCTATCCAACCTCTTCAAAGGGCTTAGAATAAGGAAAATGAGGATGGCCACAAGCAACGACGCAGTTACGATCTCACAGCATTGTCAAGATAGACCACTTTACACATATGCGATGGCAGGTCTGACTGAGAGCTACCACACCCGGAGACAACGTACATGAACCAAGACTTCGATCAGACATCGATCAGCAGCGGGATCCGAGCACACGAAGACACAAGTGGTACAGTGTAACACCAAGGCATCTCCCTTGGTAGGAAATTTGTATTACTTCGAAAAATGAGAAGAAATTATGAGATCTCAGCAAATCAACTACATGCTCACCCATAGCAAGTGACCACGCATAACGACAACTATCATCATGTCTGGTCGATGTAAACGTCAGAACTTTCGAAAATCTAGTGATGGAGATCCAACTTCAACCTTTGGAAAACCCAAAGCATTTTCCTCAGCTTTTGGAAAACCCAAAGCATCTTCTCCAAGCAAGATTATTACAGAAAATAAACTCAATAAAAGATGGTGCCTACAACTATTGGAAAACATCATTATATAGACATAGTGGTTCACCAAGCGGGCACTCCAGCATGAACTGTTGAGCATTGAATGTCGTATGGGAAAATGGAAGATGACGGTTCCCAAAGAAACTGCGCAGACCATGTCAATCAATTAATAGCACTGCACACAATCCCATCAATTGATAGAAGTAGCTGATACTCAACCGTCACACAACCTACACCATACACGTGTCACTGTGCAATCTACGCCTTACACGCAACGCACTGCGCAGGAAACCCTAGCCCTTCCTTTACGAGTCCCCGGGCTCAGCCTGTTATTCAAATAACACCCTGTCACATGCTTGGCATGAGCACTTGAAAATCCTAGTCAACCCTGACATACAGACTTTACTACTCACTGAGTTAAGGTAACTTTGTCAACACCATGAACCGCTAGGTTTGCACGTCCCTCAGAAGGCGGAACCTCTTTTCAAACCGGGCAAGCTTAGTCATCCAAAGCTGATGACGACAACTTTTAGTTCAACCTAACACCTAGTCCGCTCAGCGTGGGCATCGACAGTTTAGGAAGTGGTAGTCTAATCAGCGCTATCACGCCTGGTAACGACGACTTGCCAGGGATCATTGCCCCCCTGCGGCCAATGATTGCCGAACCTAATCAGGTAAGATTAACTGGTGACGACTAGCAACAAAAGATTCTGATCAAAACCTGGATTTGTAGCCCCACTGCGAGGGTGTAGATAATAGTCTGGAAGGTGGGAGCCTAGTCAATCCCGAACTGATTCCAATGGCTCGCCATATGACCACTGTTTTTTTAGATTGGCCACCAAATCACCAAACCTGGACTTGTAGCCCACGCTGTGAGGGTGTAGATAGTCTAGAAGGTGGGAACCCAATCAGCCACAACCTGATTTCGACAGTTTGCCACGGGACCACTGCTCTTAAGCGTTGCTGCCGAACCCTTCCAAATTTGTAGCTTGGTGCACTCAGGTGTTGATAATGTAGATGGTGGGAGCCTAGTCAGTCTCGAACTGATTTTGATGGCTTGCCATGAGACCACTGCTCTTCAGCATGGTCAGCAAATCCCACTCGAATATGTAGCCCCCACCGCGCGGGGAAGGTGTCGTCGGTTCGAAAGGTCGGAGCCAAGTCAGTCCCGAACTGATTCCGATGGCTTGCCACGAAACCACTGCTCTTTAGCCTGGTCGCCAAACTTTTACTCCCCAAATTCGTAGCCACTTTGCTTGGTCATGCATGATTCGGAAGGTGGGAGCCTAGTCAGTCTTGCACTGATCTCAACGGCTTGCCACGAGATCACAGCTCTTCAGCCTGGTCGCCAAACATGAATCTAGCCGAATCAACATCTTTACGCTCAAACGGACTGACATCCTAATATTCTCGAAGGCCATTCGTGCCGGTACAAAGATAGTACAACCGATGCCAAAATAAAAGCTAATTCGGATGCCAGCCTGAGCTTACGGCGCCTGACTCGGCACAAGCGCTCTGACGCGTACATTCAGCTACCACAACTTGCCCACGGTGACAGCTACAATCGACTAGTTAGGCAAACAAGGTAATCATCAAGAGGGACAAAACACAACTCGGATGACTCAGCCCCTAGTTAAACTGTTCGCAACATGCCCACTATTGGACATAACTACGCAGCAATGACCCCGAATCATTCACAATACAAAACGGTCAAACTCTCTACCGCAGACAGACCGGACAACGTCCTATTGATTCAACCAGCGTTTCAAAACAAAAAGAGTACAATCACACCAAGGTCACTCCCTACCAAGAAAATGTACAAAAACAGAATAACTAAGCCTAGAGGAAGATGGAGCAGGGATAGCATCCACATGTGCCGCAGTTTGCGTATCAGGGCCCACATTGTCTTTCTCATCCGACGATGCAAAGGTAACAGACAAACCAACATATGACATCTTCTTATACCGGCCAAGATCCCACTTCGGATGCTCCTCCTTCATCAGTGCCAATAGTTCCAACCGACCATGTACAACCTAGCGGAACTCACACTTGCCTTGCTCTTGAAGAAGTTTTTCCTCTCGCACCTTTGCGTCAACAAGTTCACGCTCCAGAAGCTTTAACTTGCCTTGCTCTTGATAAAGTTTTTCCTCTCATGAGATACTTTAAACCCTTGTCCACACGCTCTTTCGGTGTATCCTCTTCGAGTTTTGGAGTGTGGTCCATCAGCCAACTGTGACGCCTTCTTATATGCTTCCTCGAAGCATACTCAACATCCACCTTTTAGTACCAGACATGTGAGCTCATCTTCACCAAGTTCAGTGCAAATAGGCTTATCTGTGCATCTGGATGAAGCTTCCCCTGATCAGGAACTATGCCAACACCGCTTTTTACGGTCCTCACCATCCTCAAACTCTCTTCTATGGCCTTTCCTTTGTCAAGAACAATCGACCATTTATTACGAGACGACTCAATGGGATCCGGAGGGAGAGAATTATCCAAAGGACCCTCCAACACTTTCAATTGTGGCCTAGAATGAGACGGTGAGCAATGCGGACTACAAGATACACGACCGGTACCTTGGCCACTTTCAGGAGAATCAATAATAGGGCGATCAGATTCTGCCACTGCAGGTGAATCTTCACAGGAACCTCCAACAACAATGGTCCCACGCGAATCAGTACTAGCGAAAGTTGTCATTGCGACCCGCACCAGATAGTCATTTAGAACCTCGACCTGAGCATCACTAAGGTTCGACCTGTCCATGACTCCTACCAGCCGCATATAATTTTTCTCCAAGACAGAAACGTTAGTTTCCGCCTCAACAGGCCCAGTAGGCTCACGCTCCTCTCTCACTGAAGCGGCTCACGCCAAAGATGGCCCAACTCTAATGCGAGCCCTCTTCCTCATGAAGGAAGCAAACATCTCAGACGGCTCCTCCACTTCGGACAGAACAAGAACTTTGGCCCCAGCAGCCTTCTTCTTTCTAGAAGGGGCCCCATCTTCCAACTTAATACACGATTCACGATATAGAGTGGGGGCAATGTGCCAATTGTCTCACAATCCACTACGGATGAAGTTGAAAACTCTTATGACATCGACTGTCTTCCTTTGTGGCATGACACAAAATGTCTCCATGGTGTTTTGATCCTCTAAGGTGAGAGGAGTGGTAGGAAACATTCCTGCAAGGGAACACAAGTAATGAGCAGTCCGCTCACTATCAAGCATATCAAAATCACGAGAAAGGGATTGAACTTACGGAGCTGTCTGAACTGTTGCTCGAGCAAACGACCCCTGCACCGAAATACCTTGAATCCGCAGGAGCCAAGAAGCAGTACTTCTGCCAGAACTTGAAATCATCAAACAATTTACCGAAGCACTTCAGCAACTTCATCTTACAGACAACGTTGCTATTCAGCTGAGGAGAGGTCATCAACTAAATCAACCACGGGGTCACACTAACGCCGACCTCCTTAGTATTAAGAAGAATCATGAGGATGATCTTGTATCCATTGGGTCCCAATTGAGCCGGAGGAATCCCTAAAAGATTCAAGAACTCCCAAATCACGTTCAAAATCGAAAAACGCACCCCGGTTTGAAGCATCCCCCGATGTAAACAGATGAAACCGGCAGGAGGTGACAGGGGCATTTGGTTGCCCGTTAAGAGATACAACAACAGGTCCTCAGGAACCCCAAACTTCGTACAAATTTTGGCAAAACCAGGCTCGGACAACAACTTGTCTTCAAAAAATTCCAGCACCTCAGTCAAAACAACATCATCAAGAATGTTTTCTTGAGCCATGGAAAACACGAATGATCTTTTTAGAACAATATCTTCGAAAGCAAACAAAGTAGAAGAATCAGACTCTGCACTGCGAATCACCTAAATAGATGATGGTTTCTTGCCTCTTTTTCGCCGAGCCGACGCACGTGCCATTAATGTGGCGTGCGACTCAAGCAACGATTCAGGCTCAAAAGATGACTTAGCAAACCGATGTGACGACCAACTAATTCGGGGGGAATAGCTGATGATACATTAAAACGGTCATGCCCCTGAGCCGTATAGGCATCGTGATAATCTCAAAAAAATACAGACCTCAGCATCAGCCCAACATTGAACAGGCCCAAGCAGTTCTAAGCCCGCTCAATTCAATCCGTCAGGTGAACCCGGACTCACACAGCACGCTGGAGGATCTGCTTCGGACGGGCAACTACAACTGCTTTTTGCTCCCAACTAGGAAGCAAACACCATAGTATCTTCCACACAGGGAAACTTCCTTCTACGGAGTGCTCTTGGATTGAGAATTATCTCTCGCATCTAGGAGGGCAGAGCTAACAAGGAACTTCTCTCCTACAACACGACTCCTAACTAGATATCCCTCCCCGAAGATCCTCTCCCTAATCAAGGCCTACAATGGCCTGGTTAAACCTGAACTCTTTGCATTATAAATAATACATGAGGTCGGTAAGCTAAAGTATGCTACAAAATCCTTGTTACAACATTACACCTTCCTTAGATCCCTGTCTGACTTTAACATCGGAGTGTCATTGTGCAGGTCAACAGGTCAGTAGGAACAGGGGTCAAAGCAGGGAGGCATAAATTATTTTTTTTTTCTTTTTTTTCTTTTTTACCCTTAACCCTCCCCACCCCATGCCGCTGGTCGGGTTCGAACCCGTGACGTGTGATACAATTTGCCACACCTCTACCAACTCAACTGGTACACCTTTAGCTATTATTATTATTATTATTGGGATCCTCAAACCCTGCTCACTTAAAAAAAAAAAAAAAAAAAAAAAAAGTACTCCAAGATATACACTTTCAAGTGTTCATTTACTATTTATTCGGGGAACTGTTACTATAATTGTAGAAATGCTTAGTTCCAAAAAAAAAAATTTATAATTCTGTGGCTTGCCACTTTTCCCTGAATTCTCCTATGGACCAGAACTTTCCGAATTGACCTCTCGTCCCTTGATGAATTATTTCTGAACCATAATTTGATTACTTTGTTCTTTATTCTTCATATTTTGTTATCCTGATCATCTTGGTAGTTGGTCTCCCTAAAAAATAAAATTATATAGGCTCATGGTTACAAAGCAAAACGTGGTAAAACACTTGAACCAGTATTGAAGGCAACCAAAAAGGAAGAAGCCTAGCTAAAGGTTATGACGAAAGACTACTTACTGGCTCTTGCACAATTATGTTTGATGTAGAACCAACCATCATTAGACAGCCCATATCTTCACCAGAAAGACGCAGTAGTGATGATGTCAGTTGCAGCAGCTAAAGCATTGCCACACAAAATGAGGGTAGAATCCTAAAACTATTGGTTTGTGAAAGCAAATCATATAATCCATCTTTATCATTTACTGACTCAAGTTTGACGTGTCTAATTCTTATTGTAGAGTTATCATATACTGGATCAGCAAAGTCGCATCTGTATGAGATATGTGCAAGAAATCATTGGGATCCTCCAGTGTTTGATGAATGTATTAAAGAAGAAGGAATTAGTCATTTGATGATGTAAGTTCATTATCCATCCCCCATTAATATTTCGTTGTTCTCTACCAGTAGGTACCCCAAGTGTTCCTCCTGCAACATGATTCTATATAGCAGACCTTTGTAAAAATCGGTGCAAGACTGCCTTCATCAGATGTCTCCAGCAAAGATATGTGACAAGACATGGTTTCTTCAACTAGCGTCCTCGACCACATAAAATTTTCACAAAATATCTACCATATTGGACCATTTTCTTCCTACGTACTATCATTATCGTTTTAGCAAATTTGGTATATATTCACCTGGTTCAGCTGGGTTGCAGTACTGCTGAATCCTTACTTCATCATCAACAGCTAGTCTAATCACTGCTAATATCTTGTCAAATGACTTGTTCACAGGTTCACTTTCAAGGTTACTGTCCAAGTTCAAGAAGTTCCAAAAACTACTCTGGAGTGTTCCAGTGAACCTCGATCAAGGTTGAGAGCTGCAATGGAGCATGCAACAGAAGGAGCATTGTGGTATTTGCACAAACAAGGGTACAAATGGAAGAGCTCTGGATAATAGGAAATAGATTCTTTGTAGGAGTAGATGGTTTAAATTTTTGTCCTTAATTCAATTATTTATGTAAAAGAGTTGTATAGTTCCTTGTGTAACAAAAATGTTAGCTTGTAATATAAATGAGGTTTCAATGGTGTTTTATAATAAGACTTTAGTCTTTCTAAATTCTTTGCACATATTATCGCAGCGCATATGTTCAATTGCGTTTCCTCGTGAACCTTTTGTTTGTTAATGATGGAAAACATTTCAATTGGAATTCTTCCCAAACTTAGTTTTTCTTTATTATTATTATTATTATTATTATTATTATTATTATTATTATTATTATTATTATTATTATTATTATTATTTTATTTTTTCTAATATTGGAGTTAAATTACATTTGTTTCAAATTACAATTGCAATGCCACCTTAAGGCAATTGTACATGGCAAATGGAGCGCCGCAAACCATTGGCTAGGGATGGCAAGTAAGAGGTTGTGGGTATTACGCACTTAGTGAGTGTTAATATGTTTAATTATTATGTCTGATTGGATGTCTAGTATAGACATTCGGATTTACTTTTATCAAACATAACCAAACCTCTAAATACTCTGTTACTTTATTAGTTAGAAGCTCTAACTAAAGCCTAAAACAAAAACTTTCCAACATATCCAGTTAGAAGTTACCTCTTAATAAGAGGTTAGACCTCTAACTCAAACAAACAACCCCTTAGTTATTGATGTCAATGAGGGTGTGATTTTGAAATTTTGGTTAGACCCGACCAAAAATATAAGTAAGCATATGATTACAAGCAAGGGCAGAGCTACGTATATACATAACATGGGGGGTAGTTGCCCCCCCTAAAAATTTTAAAATCAGATATTTCTATTATGAACAATTGTCGAATAGTGGTGAACAATAGTCAAATAGTGATGAACAGTAATCAATTTTAACTAATTGCTGCCCCCTCCCCTAGAATTTTGCTATTTTTTTTGCCCCCTCCACTTTGTTCCCCTTTGTGAACATCCTGGCTCCGCCCCTGATTGCAAGTGTAGAGCACATTTATTAATTGGTATCAGTTAGTTGGCACTAAAATGAAAGAAAGTACGTAGAATTGGATTTATGGCCTTGCATCCAGACTCTATCGTTATACACAAAAGACCCACCCTTTTGCTCCATCCTCTTTGCCGGGTAGTAACTGCATGGTAAAAATGCAAGAAAACAAAGGTTACGTTCTGATATGCAAATCCACACTGCATAAACTATAGACTTAAATATGCTAATGGTAGCTTGGTTGGATGGTTATGGCTGTGGTGATTTAATATCCACGTCTTGAGTTTTATACACACCGGTGGCATGTCTGCCTTTAAATGCTTACATTGGTGGCACAAACAATTGTGTGAAAATACGAGGCAACCATTACCCTTTTCACCTAACCATGAGACATCACCCAAAAAATTTAGAAAGAATGAACACGTGGGATTAATACTAAGTAGTTATTGCAATATTTACTTGAATTTTACTTTATTTACAATCAAGACCACCAATGTAAGCATTTAAAGCCAAGTGTTATTCGCCCATTGAACAATTACCCAAACAACAAACAATTTCTCAAAAGAATTTGCTTTTTCACTGGGCAATTATCAACACTTTGATGAATAGTCAATGGTGTTATGGTCGAGTAGTTAGAGCTGTGTGGGTTTATTCCCTACGTCCTAGGTTCAAGATCCGCCGACGACATGATAACTTTCTTATGGTATTGACTTGTAAGTCGCACCTTTTTATAGGTTACGAGATCCTATAAAAACTCAACTTGCTTTCCAAAAAAAAAAACTTTGATGAATAATTTTTTGCTGCTTGGGTCATAGTCCTGAAAGAATGACATGTGGGAGTATTGATTGTAAAATAAAAGAGTGAGGCTAGAGAGCGAGGAAACGGGCGAGGAAACGGGCGAGGAAACGAGCGAGGAGAGGGACGTGGCGGGGTGGGAGCCGTCCACTCCGCTTGGGATGTGTGTCGCAATTTTTTGTGTGCGCATCCCGAGCAGGGTGGACGGCTCCCACCCCGCCACGTCCCTCTCCTCGCTCGTTTCCTCGACATTTAGAATTTCCCAAAATAAAAATAATGCCTTAAGAGTGCTGGTTATAAAATAAAATAATAAATCTAAAGTACAATAACTACCTGTAAGTTATGGCACATGCTATGATCATTATTAGACAATGATGTAAAAAGAAGAAGCAAAGAAAAAATATTGTTTTTTTTTTTTTTTTCAAGTTTGACACATGAAATGACTTTTCATGAAATCTACGAAAAGTAAAATGGCAGAAATATAAATTTACATTTTTTGAGGTTTTTTAAAAATTTTCAGATTTTTTTCAAGTTTTTTTTTGTCAAAATTACAAAACTCAGTGACTAAATTTTCATTTTTCGATAAATTTGAAGATTTTTTTGTAAATTTTGAGTTTTTTTAAGGTTATTTGCATTTTGCCTCCTATTATAAATGTCTTATTCAGCTTTACCCTCTATTATTAATCATATTGCATTTACCTCCTAAGACTAGCAATTAACGTGCCTTGACAGTTTGTTTTCTAAGCAGATTACCAGGATAACTCTAAAAAATCAAAGGCTGAAATTGAATCTTATTTATCTCGAACATCTCATCTCGAGGAAAATCCTAAGGCCCAACTGAAATCGTAATCATATCTCGAGAAAAATCCAACAATTGATTTTTTAAAAATTTGCATCTTAAACAACTCATCTCGAGGAAAATCTAACGGTTCAAATTTTATCGTACACACATCTTTAGAAAATCTAATGGTCCAAATTTAATTGTGAGTGCATCTTGAGGTAAATTTATCAGATTAGCACGCATCTCGAGAAAACTGACGGTCTAGATTTATTTGTATATGCATTTCGAGAAAAAATTGGCAGTTTGAATTTAATCATGCGCACATCTCGCGTTACTTGTATTAGTTATTTATTATAGGGGGCATACTGAAAATTATCAAAAAAAATTCCACCTCTTTTTCCTCCTCTATAAGTTAACTATAACGACTCAATCCATTGAGTACTATATTGTCCGCTTTGGGCCCAAAGCATGTACGACTTTGAAATACGTAGTACTTTGTAGATTCAACCTCGTACATATATAGTACATCACCTTCTCACACCCAGGCGATGTGGGACTATGATCTCTCATTTGTAACTTGTCAACCCTCTTGGGATCCATGGGCTCTAGGTTTCTCCTTCACTCTCTCCTTCAAGTCCGCCCACACAAGTGTATCACAGTCCACCCCCTTGGAAATCCAATGTCCTCGTTGGCACACTTTTGGCTGGGTCAGACTCTGATATCATTTTGTAACGACCCGATCCACAGAGTACTATATTGTTCGCTTTGGGCCCAAGGTGTGCACGACTTTAAAACTCGTAGTACTTTGTAGATCCAACCTCGTACATACATAGTACATCACCCTCCCACACCCAAGCGATGTAGGACTATGATCTTCCATTTGTAGTTTGCCAAAACTCTTGGGATCTATGGGCTATTAGATTTCTCCCTTACCTTCCCTTTCAGGTCCGCCCACACAAGGGTATCACAATCCACCCCCTTGGGAGCCCAACATCGTCAGGCTCTAATACCATTATGTAACGATCCGATCCACAGAGTACTATATTGTTCGCTTTGGGCCCAAGGCCCGCACGACTTTAAAACGCGTAGTACTTTGTAAATTGAACTTCGTACATATATAGTACATCACTCTCCCGCACTCAAGCGATGTGGGACTATGATCTCCCCTTTGTAGCTTGTTAATCCTCTTGAAATCTATAGGCTCTTAGGCTTTTCTTTCACCCTCCCCCTCAGATTCGCCCACACAAGGGTATCTTAACTGACCAATAATTTATTATCTGCATAACCTTAAAAGTGAAAGCAATGCAACTGAAAGGATAAGAAAAATCACTTTCTTTTTAGTCACTGTAATTTGAGCAACACTTTTTACGATGATAACTTTTGCACCTTCCAATGGAAGCCATTGTAAGAAATTTTGTTCAAGGATCAGTGGAGTTCCATGGGTTTCATGCCCTTAAATTGGACTTGGTTTGTGCCACAAACGACAAAGGTTGCCTAAGTATTAGGATTTAAGCCATTAAAACTATGAATCATGCTCTCTTTGTAAATGGCTTTGGTGTTTTGAGGAAGAATGAAGCCTTCTAAGGATAATTATGGCTAAGCATAAGGTGGACCAAAAGGGATGGCTTCCAAGAAGCCCTTTCGGCTTGAGTAGGTAGGGTAGTCTTCTTCCTCTACTCCTTCCTCCCCCTTCATCATCCCTCTTCTTCCTCATTCCTCCACTTACTTCTTCCTTTTCCTCCCTCCTCTCCTCCTTCCTCCTTTTCTGTTTCACAACCCCTCATCATTCCTCATCTTCTTCCTTTGTCGATGATGACAGAGTTGTGAAACGGATGAGGAAGGAGAGGTGTAAGTTTTTTTTTTTGGTAATTTGAAGTATGCCCCTTATAATAAATAACTAATACAAGATCACCCCAGATTTTCTTGAGATGTGTGGACGATTTAATTTAGAACATCAGATTTCCTCGAGATGCACGTGCAAATAAATTTGAATCGTCAGATTTACCTCGAGATGTGTAACAGATCATTAGATTGACCTCGAGATGCACACACAATTAAAGTTGGACTGTTATATTTACCTAGAGATGTGTGTAAGATTAAATTTAGATCGTTAGATTATCCTCGAGATGAGTTGTTTAAGATGCAATTTTTTAAAATCAACTGTTGGATTTTTCTCGATATACGATTAAGATTTCAGTTGGGCCTTAGGATTTTTGTCGAGAGATATGTTCGAGATACGAAAGATTCAATCACAACCTTTGATTTCTCAGAAGTATTTTGGTAATCTGCTTTGAAAACAGACGATTAAGGCACGTTAACTGCTAATCTTAGGGGGTAAATATAATATGACTAATAATGGGGGGTAAAGCTCAATAAGGAATTTATAATAGGGGGCACAATGCAAATAACATTTTTCTAATTATCATTTCTTATTATTATTTACTGATTTTTGAAACAACACCCTGATTTTCTAATTATATTGACTTCATGTTTGTTTTATTTCTTGGTATTTAAGTTACATTTAATGTGTTTAACAGATTTAATTACTTACATTTTTTCACATATTTTAGATACCCTCGAAATGCATTATATATATTTCATGTATCCTAAAAATTTTTACGTTTTTTACACACCGACATATTTCTTAAACTAAGGAGATCGAAATTAACTCGAAAAACGAAATCACAATTCTTGCTTTGACATGAGTATGTAACATTTTGGTGGCAAAGTAAAATTTGGAATTTTTTTTTCGAAGCCAGTTAACGTGCTAAATCTGAAAACAGACGATTAAGGCACGTTAACTGCTAGTATTTCGAGGTGTCCCAATCATGCTAGATAAGAACACAGAGGAAGGCTCCAAACTGACTTTCGCTAGAGTCTGCGTGGAAGTGCTTGTCAATGATCAGCTGCCTAATGAAATCCCTGTGGAAATTGATAATACTATCACGAGAATGGTTGAAGTAGAGTATGCCTGGGTCCAGATTAAATGTTATACATGTGCAGTGTTTGGGTACTCGAAGCAGCAATGCCCCAAGCAGACCCATAAACCAGTGACTCGGGTCTGGCAAGCAACGGGAAGACATGTGGCCAGTGCTCGACATGATGTACAACAGGATGCCCAGAAGGATGCAGACGGATGGACCATTGCCCAGGGTAAGCACACATTCAAACCAAGAGAAAGAACCACAAAGGAGTTACCAAAGACTGGGCATGATAATCCAAGAGTGGACGCAGAAATGGATACTAGCATTAGCATAGAAGGAAATTTGGATAGCAGCTCACAGGAAGAACAACATGACATGCAACTGGTTCTAGTGGGAGACAGCACATTGGGGTTAGGTACGGGACGGAGTGATGCAACAGACCCTACTAATGAAGTTTTGGAGGTCACAGCGATATCAAGTGAAGCACCCACAGTGACGAGCAAAATGCAAGAAATTGTCAATAAACTCAAGGACCTTGCTCCACAAGCCCAGCTTACCAACTATGCAACAGAAACAGGACCCATGGGAGTCAAACAGCTCTCTACGCAATTGGTTTATCATGATTAAAGTGGGTTGCTGGAACATTAGAGGGCTCAATGAGGCCCTCAAACAGCAGGAAGTGAAGGATTTTATCAAGAAACAAAAGTTGCAAATAGTAGGTATTGTAGAAACTAAAGTGAAGGAAACCAAGAAGAGCTTGATTCAAAGATCACTTATGCGCGACTGGAAGTGGATAGATAATGGCGATGCTGCACACAGTGGCCGAGTGTGGGTTGGATGGGACCCCAATCAGGTAACTATTCAAGTCCTCTCAGTCATTAGTCAGGCCATAACAATCACTGCACAGTGGACTACTGATATTACGTGCGATCTTAGTTTTATTTATGGTAGCAATGAATACACAGTTAGACAACAGTTGTGGCACGAGATACAGCAACATGATTGTATAGTGGCTAAGCCTTGGGCGATCCTAGGTGACTTTGATGCGATCTTGCACCATACGGAACGCTTGGGACGAGCTGAAACGCGACAGAGTGGAGCTCTAGACTTCCTAAATTGCGTCACTCAAGCTAATCTTTTTTATTGTCGATATAGAGGTAACTTCTTTACATGGGGCAATAATCAAGTGGGTACAAATAGAGTCACCTCCAAGATTGATAGGGTACTGGTGAATGCAATCTGGCAGACCCAGTTACCAGACGCTGAAGCTGAATTCTTGAATGCTGGAATTTCAGATCATGCACCTATGACCGTAACCCTATATAATAACAAGAATCGAGGTCATGTCCCATTTAAATTCTACAACTACTGGGTTTATGAAAATGGGTATCACAGCCTAGTAGAAGATGCGTGGAATATTCGAGTTATTGGCAATTCTATGTATAGATTGGTGCAAAAGCTTAAAAATGTGAAGATGTGCCTCACTGAATGGCGCAAAAATGGATTCAATAGAGCTTCTACAGTAGTTGCGAGAGCTAGAGAGCGAATGCAACATGCCCAAAATTCTATTCAGTCGCCCCCACTTACTAAATTACTAGTCCAGGAGGAGAGAATAGCGGTCAGAGAGTATGTCAAAGCAGCTAGACAAGCAGAGTCAGAAATACGACAGCAATCTCGGTCCAAGTTATTCTCAGTGGGCGATCAAAATAATGCTTACTTTCATGGACTGGTGCGGGAACGTAGAAGTCAAAACAAGATCATGAGCATTTATAACAGCTTGGATGAAAAACTAGAAGACCCAAGTGCAATAGAGGAGGAGTGCATACGCTACTTTGGAAGCATGTTTGCTGGTTCACATGACTCTCATTATGATCCAACTATCATATACAATCTCACGTTCGAGAATACAGTTACTGATGCAATGGGGGCTGACCTCATTAAGCAAATAACCAGAGATGAAATAGTGGAGACATTAGCTGCAATTGACTCAGACAAGTCTCCTGGCCCCAATGGATTCTCATCCTTATTCTTCAAAGATGCATGGCGCACAGTTGGCAATGATTTTGTTAGAGTTGTGACACACTTCTTCAGGACAACGAAACTCCTAGGAGAGGTGAATGTTACCAATGTTACCCTGATCCCTAAGGTTCCCAATGCCTCCTATTTCAGTGAATACAGACCCATTGCTTGCTGCAATGTGATCTACAAATGCATCACAAAGCTTCTCACCAATAGAATGAATGAGGTTGTCAACAGAGTAGTCAGGGGATCTCAGTCAGCATTCATTCGAGGTAGATTCATCCAAGATAACATCATGCTTACTCATGAGCTTGTCCGAAACTATCATCGCGATACGGGCCCTCCTAGGTGTGCGGCGAAGATTGATCTACGGAAATCGTATGACATGGTCAGATGGGAGGCTATAACGCACCTACTGGGCAAGCTTGGGTTTCCATCTCAGTTCATTGGGTGGGTGCAGGAGTGTATCTCCTCACCCAAATTTTCGATTTGCATCAATGGGTCACCAAAAGGATATATCAAAGTAATGAGGGGTATCCGCCAAGGGTGCCCGATGTCCCCGTACTTATTTGTCATGATTATGGAAATACTACATGTCCTGCTCAATAAGCAAGTGCAGGCTGGCCGATATCAAGTTCACCATAGGTGCAAAGACCCTGTCATTACTCACTTATGCTTCGCGGATGATCTGATTGCATTCTTTCATGGGGACTACCACTCAGCACAGGCTCTCTCTGAAACTCTGTCTTTATTTAAAGCCTGTACAGGACTGGAAGTCAACTGTGACAAGAGCCAACTTTTCTGTGTTGGGGTTCCAGGCCAGGAACAAACCAGAATCAAAGAACAACTTCACTTCTCGGCTAGCTGTCTTCCAGTGAAATATCTCGGCCTCCCAATGGTGTCTTCCACTCTATCACATTCACAATGTGCACCTATAATAGAAAAGATCAGGAAACGTATCAATTCGTGGAAAAATAAGTTCCTAAGTTATGCTGGTAGACTCGTCCTTATAAAGTCCATTCTGTCCTCTTTGCATCTTTACTGGACAACTTGCTACGGGCTACCGAAGCAGACACTGGATAACATCAATGTGGTGATCAGAAACTTTCTGTGGTCAGGTAGTGATGTCAGTACCAATAAGGCGATGGTTAGCTGGGAGACAATATGCCTGCCCTATAGTGAAGGAGGCCTAAGTATAAGAGATATTCGAGTGGGGAATGAGGCGTCTTGTATGAAACACATATGGAGGATAGTCTCGAAAAGGAACTCTATCTGGGTGCAGTGGGTTACAAAACATTTGATCAAACAAAGGGACTTTTGGCTCATGGGAGTGCCGAAGGAAGCCTCATGGTGTTGGAGACGTATACTGGAAAATAGAGAGAAAGCATCACACCTAGCTCTCCACTCTATAGGGAATGGCGAAGGGACATTGTTCTGGAAGGATCCCTGGCATCCGCAAGGGATCCTGATTGATGCATTTCCACAGGAACTCCTCTATGACTCTACACTGCATAAGAACACCAAAGTCTCAGCCATAATCAGGGACAATGAATGGTACATTCCACAGAGTGTAGCGACGAGTATCACTAATATTACTCGCCAGCTAGGAGCTGTGGAGATTGATGACACTAGGAGTGATCAAGTTGTATGGACTGTTAGTAATGATGGGTCCTTCCAGTTAAAATCTACCTATGAAGCGATTAGGAAGCGTCGTCCTCGAGTAGAATGGGCATCATTGGTCTGGTTCAAAAACAACATTCCTAGACACAGCTTTATTACATGGCTTCTGGTTCATGGCGCACTAAAATCCTTGAACAAGCTGATGAAATGGGGTCTAACCCAAGATGACACCTGCACCTTGTGCAATAGGAACCATGAGACTCTGGACCATCTCTTCTTCGCATGCAGGTACTCAAATTATGTCTGGAAAAGTATGCTTAGCAAATTATGTTACACGAGACAAATCACAAGCTGAGAAGATGAACTAAGATGGTGCACTCAGCATTTTCGGGGAAACAGCCTTGTTGTCCAGCTCAAAAAATTAGTACTCAATGCAGTCATCTACAACCTGTGGATGGAAAAGAACAATCATATATACAACCAGAAATCTTGCACATGATTCCAACTTGTCAATCAGATCCACAATGACATTCGGCTCAAGCTTGGCCACAAGGTGCTAACTGCAGACGACAACAATCAGAACAGAGAGTTATTCGGTCGATGGAACATGGATGTCTCATATAATATCAAGCTTCCTATAACATGTCAATGAGAAAAGCCTCCTAGCGGATGGTGTAAATGCAACTCTGATGGCTCTCTGACTGCAGATAATGGTGGTTATGGTGCCCTAATAAGGAATGATGCAGGGGTTGTTATTGCTGGATGTGCGGGATCTACAACAAGGCATTCAGTACTCAAACATGAGCTCCAAGGCGTTGAAGCTGGGATTAAGCTAGCTAAGCGATACAACATCGCGAAACTAGTTGTAACCACTGATTCAACCACAATTTTTGGATACCTGACTAAGAACAGAAGCGGCGCGTGGGACATTCAACACATTATACACAAAATTAAAAGCATGCTGGGTACTCTAGAGGACCACAAAATTGAACATGCGTATAGAGAAACCAACAGGGCAGCGGACAGATTGGCTAGCTTACTTCCTAACAGTGAGTTCATGGAGATCATACCAAGTTCCTTCGCAGAGGACCTAAAAAAGATAGTGTATGAGGATAGAATAGGCAAGTGCTACTTGAGAATGTAACAATGATCATCCTTCTTTTTTCCAGGTTCGGGGATCCTAAATAACCCCGCTCGCTTTCCAAAAAAAAAAAAAAAAAAACTCACCCACTCTCATCACAGCCGCGCTCAACACCATGGGACTTTGCTCCCTCACCCGAAACCCAAACCCTAACCCTAGAAATCGACTTCTCTATAGAAAACCAAAGCCTTCTCTCAGCGCTAGGGGGCTATGTGTGTGTGTGTTTGTGTTCGATTGGTAAATTTATGAGGATCTCTAGGATGATGGAGAGTATTGAAGCTCTCTGACGCAGGCCTGGCGTGGCTCTCTAGACAGATTGCCTTCACTGCTGCCTATAATAATGTCTTCTTCTTCTTCATCTTCATTTTCTTTTATTTCCAACCCTCACCAAAACCTACCTCTCAATCTTCTTCTTCTCAATTCATTATCTCTCTTTTATTTATTTATTTATATTTGTTTTTTATTGTTTCTAAATACGAAAATGCTAGGAAACCATATTTTTGTAGCCAGGTTTTGTAACCATGGTAACATGGCGTGATCTTGAAAGAACGATGAAATTTTCAAAGTGTTTATACGTATCTCGAGGTTGTAAAAAACCTCCTCTAACAATGCCGCATCATTCTGATTATAAAACATGGTTACAAAACCTGGTTCCCTAGCCTCACTCTTCTAAATATGTGTAAAATAATAATACGTGTTTTGAATCCTGGGTTTTGAGGTATGCAGTTCTTGGAGCTGGTTTTGCCGGATTATCCGTCGCTTGGCATCCAACTTTTATCCTCAATTTTACATCTTTTGAAACTACAACTGATAAGAATGAGGAGTTGTGCATAAATTTGTAAAAGAAGTAAGAAAAAAGAACTAAACAAATGGGTAATTTTCTACTGTTAATTGTTTCAAACTTGACAAGCTATAATTTTGGAGAGCATTGATCCCATAATTGAACGTGGGGTAGATGAACTCGTGCATTTTTTTTATTTTTTTTTATTTTGGAAATTAGATAATAGTTTAGTCTGATGCTTGAATTTTTTGGCTGTCTCTACTCCTTGTAGTGATGATGATGTGTTAAGATGCCTCCCAGGCCCAGGGTTGTTCCTTTTTTTTTTTTTTTTTGTGCTATTGTTGGCGGAGAGATGATTATCGACTCATTTGTGATGTTCAGTCCTTTTCTGTATCACATGTTACTTGTCATTTTGTAGTTCTTTGGGTGATCCGTCGTGGATTCAAGACATGCCAGCGGATGGAGATTATACCTTTGTTTGGTCTTTACAGAGAAATAAGTAGAGGGATTTTGATTAGGGCTGGGCAAGTACGAGTAACCGGCCCAAAAGCTAAAAACCAAAAATTGGCCCGAAAAATTCGGGCCCGTGTTTATGAGACCTGAAACCAGACCGAGTTGACCGGATAACCGAGGTCTCGATTAACCGAATTACGGGCCAGTCTCGGTCCTGAGAGCAAAAAAATATCTACAGTAAAAAAAATTACTGATCATCGTACAATAAATTACAAAAAAAATTACTGATCATCGTACAATAAAAAAAAATACAGTACAAAAATTATATCAAAAAATTACAAAAAAACAATAGAACAAATTTAAAAAAAAATTACAAAAAAAACCATTCGTTCATCGTAGATCAGATCTGATCAGATATGAGATCTGAGATCAGAGGCGGTCGAGTCGATGCTTCGCTGTGAGAGGGAGAGGAGAGGGAGGCGGTCGAGTAAATGCCCACCCCTAGTTTTGACAAGAGTATGGATGCTTTCAGAGTCATTTTTAGTTTAGGGTGTGTTTGGTTGCATGAAATCATATGTTATGAAAATTCATTAAGGGACCCCTTTATTTTAGGCCAATTTGAGGTATCACTTCACATTCACCATTTGATTTTGTAATTAATGATGGGAATAAAAGTCTCATGAACATGAGACTCATATGCCTAGCGTGACCACGGAGTGAAAGTCCCATGTTCATTCCCATCATTAGCCTAAATTGTAGAGATCCTCTCATAAATTCCTATAACATAGAATTCCATGCAATCAAACACACCCTTAATTTTCTTGTATCAATCCCAACCAGTCAGTGTGGACAATAATATATCCAATTTGAGGATTTTGTTTGCACTTGGATGAAGTTGGTTGGATTTTGTTGGTTTCAAAGCTTGATCCTTTTTTGTTCAAGTACCTTTCTTGCCAATGGCGTTATGGTCGAGTGGTTAGGACTATGTGAGTTAATCCCCTACGTCCTAGGTTCGAGACCTGGCGGCGGCATAATTACTTTCTTATGGTGTTGACCTGTAGGAAGTACCTTTCCTATAAAAATCCAGCTCGCTTTCCAAAAAAAAAAAGTACATTTCTTAATATTTCGGATAATGTCATATCAAATAAATATTATTTTAGTAACTCTGAAATAAAAAACAAGGATGCTACATTTTCCATAAGATTTCAGAATTGGTTCTTCATTCAGTCAATTTACAACACAAAAGCTGTAATCAAGGCTAACATCAAGCTGCTTTAGCTCGCCACAAAATCGTCTAAATGATATAAAAATCGTTTAAAAGATGTTAACTTGATGTCCAAAGATAAATCTGTCCCCCACTTGTTGCTGCTGCCAATGTTCCAACTTGGTAAGGGTGAACAACAAACCTGCATGAAATTGCAGACATGAGAGAGCTCTGCAAGGTCACGGTCTTCTTATCAATGGTGGAGATGACATCCACTCCTCTTTTCATGTTACCAACGAAGATATAAGAATCATCCCAGCCCCATATAGCTCTGAACCAATCAAATGAAAGCTAGCAGTTAGGAAGATGCGATTCACTGTATACACAACTGAAGAAAAAGTTTGTATATTCTCAAACAAATTTTTTGCAATTTTATCTGGTGATGATGCCAAAGTAAAAGATCTTTTTTTTTCTCGTAATCTTGAATTTGAAATGTTAACCAATGTATGAGGCTTCATTTCTTCCCTTTCAATAATCAATGTCATTTGAACTGATTAGAATAGAAGGTTAAAAGATACGTTCATAAGGCCTAAGTTCAAAGTTGAATCATTATAAATTTACAAGCACGTATACTCCAAAATTTCTGGATTAATCACTTTTTCTTGCTTGAATTTGTGTAGCTATTAAAAAGGATATCCAGTAAACTCAACGGAAGTGTCAACAAAGACTAAACAGATTATTTGAAGAATCATATTGCCCTCTCTACATGAAATGCAATGATCAAACTAAAAGCTTTTCATTTTTGCTTGTCTGATAAGAGAGTGGGCTTTCTCAACAAATATTGCAGATATGAGAAGTAAAGTATGCAGATTCAGGTAGAACTTATCAAGCTTACCATAAAATAAGATGTGTTTAGTTGCTTCTTTGTAAAGTTTTATTGCTACTTGCCAAGTACAAAATTAATCCTCATGAAGAGACGCACCTGAATTTGGAAATCCATCTTCCAGTCTGATTATTATGAGATATCATTGATGTCTCTGCAAAATCAACTCCACTGCATGTCCCAATTTTGTCATTGATACTGCATTGAGATATTTGGAGATCAGTCATACAGGGATACAAATATAATGCTTGAACTTGTCATTCCAAAAATTCAGACCTAAAACAAATACATAATGTGATTACATATTACACCAATTACATGCACTGGAACATGTTGACTTGCCTAATTATGTGTGGAATTATAATTGAAGCTATAAAATCAGAATTAGTAGGTAGATTAGCAGAGAGTTAAAGAATAGTATCTAAATAGCAAAAGGATATGTAAGAGCTATATGATATCAACAATCAAGGGCAAGAAACACCATATCTAATTTGAAATAGGTCTATTTTCTTGACTTTTAAATAAATACTTTTGTAAATAATAAGAAGCATTTACTGTTCACTCAGACAAGTCTCAGATAGATATGCCTTTTGGAGGAAATGCAATTTTGTTCAGAAATCAGTTTCTGAATATCGTTAAATACTCTAATAACTAAATTTTCATCTTTTAAAGAGAGTTCACTTCTGTTAGAAGTCAAACTTGCAAAGAATCACAACAAACCTTGTCGTTACAAGAGAATTCCCAGATGGTGAGAAGTAAGCAGAATGAACAGCTTTTCCATGGTCAACCATCTTTAAGAATTTTGATCCATTTGCATCAATATATCTCAAATCCCATATGCGGGCAGTCCCATCTGTGGAACTTGTAGCCATCATATTTGTGTTTTCTGGGTTGAAATCTATTGTGTTGATCCTCATGTCATGCAAATTCCACGAATTTGAGGATTTACTGACCCTCATATCCCAAACATTTACAAGACCACGGCCCTCACCAAAATATAGTGAGTTAGTATTTTGCTGCTGCTGAGAAAGAGAGTAAATGGATTCATCACTGGCATATATTAGATCAAAAGACTCCTTTTCAACATCCATCAATCGGACAAATCCATCATAACAGCTGGAGATGACCTGCACAAAGGTAAATATGAAATAGCAATTCAATTCCATCTGCCGCTTACAAGCTAAAACAACTTCATAGCTTACTAAAGTGAAAATAAAATACAACTTCATAGCTTACTAAAGGAAAAATAAAATACAGAAGCACAAACTTAAGTGAAACTATGAATGCAAAAGATGTAACTTCTATTTAACAGGTTCATCTCTATTTAACAGGTGTATATTACATATCACAATTATAACCTTATAATCTTATACAGAATGCAAAAGATGTAACTTCTATTTAACAGGTTCATCTCTATTGAAACTAGAAGACCACTCCACCCATCCATGACCCCCACACTTGTTTATGTGCTAGATTTGCCTACTCTGACAGCTTTATGGTTTTAGAGTAGATGGCAGTTTTACAATTTCAATCGGTTTAATCGAACACAAGGATATGTACCATTCATTTTACCAAATTCATGTCACACACCATTTAAATACAAGAGTATTAAGAAGTAAACATCGATACTAAATACAATCATGCTCAGTGGATGTCCAAATCCAAGCAGATAATCTCAAATAACCAAGTGACTAAAAATATGTAAAACACTACAATAAGCTTAAATAGTGTACCATCTCATCTGAATACCATAACTTTACAATTTTCCAATCAAATAACATAAGTAACAAAAAAGCAAAAGAGATCGAAGTACTTGTCAAGCATATATCACCTTGGACAATGAAAAGGGATGGATGACGAAACCCGAAATAGGAGCAGGGTGAGGCCTATACTGATAAATCCCATTATCTTCTTTCTCCTTGCAATCAGCATCCCAAAACACAACCATCCCATTATTATTTCCGGCAGCAATCAATCTCCTATCAGCGCAAGGAAAGAACTTTAGACTCAAAATCCTTCCAGACACCACTCTTGCTATATTCTCACCTTTCAACACCATTGACCCCAAATCAAGATAACCCCTATTTCCTTCCGCTTGTTCCTCCTTGATTGAAAACAACCCATTTCCTTCCATATCTTCCTTCTTGATTGAAAACAAATCATTTCCTTCCCCTTTTTCTTTCTTGATGGAACCCGGCACTGAGACATTCTCCTCCACCGCCGACATTTCTTTAATGGTATGAACTAGGGTTTGGGTTTCAGATGAATCAATATAAGCATCTTTCATACCAAAGGAGACAAGAATAGAAGGATGAAACTTGGGGAAAGAAACGGAGTCGGCTTCAATAGAGTTGGAAGCTTCGGAGGAGGAAGAACTTGGGGGGATTCCACGGGTGCGAAGGGATCGACGGATTACTACTGGGGTCTCAGATTTAGTCTTCTTGGGCTGTTGGGTTTTGTAGGATTTCTGTGGGGAGAGTCTGCAATTGAAACGGAGAAGAAGTTTTGAGTTAGAAAAGAAGAAAAAAATGAGAGATTCTGAGTGAGATTGAGAGAAAAGAGAGTACCTTTGACGCTTGTTAGCAGTGAGGAGGAGTTGTTGGGCTTTGGATTGGAGTTTGAGAGAACCCATCATCTCGTTGTTGCGTTTGATGTTTTCGAGTCTCCGTCGTTCGTACTCTGTTAGATCTTCTTGAGTCGCCATTATAGAGCAGAGTAGAGGAGAGAGAGCAACAAAGGAAAAGAAAAGAGGGGCGAGTGATGGCGGTTTGGGATTAGGGAACGTTCTAGATATAAATGCAAAATAAATGTTGATTTTTGCGGGAAAATGGAATGGCGGGAAAGAAAATAAGATTTCCCTCTATTGTAGAATTTTACTTTTTTTTTTTTTTTTTTTTTTTTTTTTTTTTTTTAAACAAATATGGACGACCATATGTAGCATTAAAAAAAGAAGCGAGGGGTAAAATAGTAATCATACTCAGTATGGGAATTTGTTTGCTTGCTTTCGGCAAATCTACTTGAAACTCAAACTAAGTGCCGAGGGAAGACTACTGAGGACAACCCTCCGATACTTAAGTTAAGACTCTATTAAGAAACTAGGTGAAAGTGGGGTTCTCTTTACCTATGTCACATATGGATGCCCTTTTATCTCTCCCAATTTTTTATTATAAAGTGGTAAATGAGAGTATAGTCTATGTGATCTTTGGTGAGATTTGAGACAAACAATGTGTAGAGGGCATTGTTTTCTATACCTTTTCAACTTAGTGCACTTCCTATCAAAGACTTCAGTTTGATTTGGTCATCTTCTATTAGCGCTTGGCATGTGTAGGTATAAGTTAGTCCACTTGGTCCATGTTGGTTGATTGATTTCAAATCTTATCACAAATGCACAATTGTCTATTTTGAGTTAGAAACCAGCAAAGACGAGTCAAGTCCCACAATGTGAGCTCAAATAATTCTGTAAATCAACTTATAATACTTAACCTAGTTAGAACAAAGATTTTTTTTTATAAAGAATATTAAGATAGAACAACAATGTAAATCTAGTTAAGATGAGAATTTAAGAGAATATCTTAGGGCTTTAGGGATCACCATCATGGATTGTAGGGTTGAAAACCGAACCGATTCTAGTCGGTTTCAAAATTTTCAAACCGAAATCGAATCGACTAAAATTGAACTAAAACCGTAACTAAACCAAACCAAATCGACTAAAATTGAACTAAAAAACCGAACCAACTGACTATTTTAAATATATTATATTATTTTTATGTCGGTTAAAATCACATAAA
The DNA here is from genome assembly GCA_963556465.1 of Berberis vulgaris. Taxonomy (NCBI): domain Eukaryota; kingdom Viridiplantae; phylum Streptophyta; class Magnoliopsida; order Ranunculales; family Berberidaceae; genus Berberis; species Berberis vulgaris. Next base: position 66,459,872 of record OY747132.1, read on the forward strand.
AACCGAAAACCGAATCGACCACTTCGGTTTTGAATTTTTTAAAATCGAAACCGAACCAAACCGATCTAGGGATGGCAACAGGGCGGATTTGAGCAAATCCATCCCCGATCTGTCAGGAATAGCGGATCCCTCAATCCGCCCCGCCAATCCGTTTACAATTTTAATTAAAAACCGTAACCGCCCCGTGCGGATTGGCGGATATCCGCCCCGCCCCGCCCCGCCAATCCGTTTACGGTTTGTGGTTCTGTTACTAGATCGCCGGATCTCCACCCCTAATTTAGTTATTCCTCTTCCTAATTTACTAACCCTTGGAGTTGCTGGTTATCCATCTAACTACAGTAAAATATACTTCACTCATTTCATCAGTAATACAAAATATAACAAAAAATTACAAAGAATCCATACAAAAATTATAACAAAAAATACAAAAAACCATACAAAAAAAAAATTCGATCTATGATATCAGATTTTAGATCTAAGAATCTCAGATCTGATATCTTGATATGAGATCTCGGATCTGTTTCTTGCAGCTAGGGAAAGAGGAGGGGGGGGGGGGGGGGGAGGGGAGAGGGAGGCGGCCGGGATAGGTGTCGTTCTTTCGAAGCAGAGAGATGAAGATGAGACAGAGATGACCACGATGGAGACGACCCTTCGAGTGTCCGTGAGAAGGACAAGAATGGACGACCCTTCGGTCTTCCCTGTGAGAGAGAAGAAAAGACGACCCTTCGGCCTTTGCCTTCGCTGTGAGAGAAAAAAAGGATGGTCGTTTCTCCGCCTTCGCTGAGAGAGAAGAAGCCTCCGCCTTCGCTGTGAGAGAGAAGAAGAGGCCTCCGCCATCGCTATGAGAGAGAAGAAGGGACGAGTGGCCGACTTCGCTGTGAGAAGAAGACTGGAGACGAGAGAATAAGGGACGAGAGTGACTTCGCTGTGTGTGAAAGATCTAGGGTTTAATCATTTATATAGGGGAAGGGTATTTTTGTAAATTTATCGGATAAACGGATATCCGTGGGGTGGATATGGCCAAATTCATATCCGCCCCGATTAATAAACGGATACAGATTGAAAATCCGTATCTGCCACAAGATCCAGGGACCCTTTACCAAATCCGCCCCAAACATGGCGAGTGGGGTGGATATCCGTGAAAATCTGCCCCACTGCCATCCCTAAACCGATCGGTTTGGTCAATTTTTTGTTCAACCCTAATAGATTGATATCTCCCATTGGCCACTCTTGAGTTTGAAATTTCCTATTTCACTAGCACATCCTAAGGTAAACTCTCGTCTCACTTTAGTATGGAAGACATAATAATATGAACAACTTGTTCCAACCCTAAATTATGCTACTAAGCTAACTATCAAATAAGATTTAAAAGCATAAAATGAATTTATCTAGCCAGGTGAAACACCTAATATCTAACAAATCATGGTGAAACTTATGGCTTATTAGAGAAATGTATGGATAAAAAAGCTTATTAACACCTATAATATATAAACATAAAAGCTTGTATATTAACCTATAATATACAAGCATAAAAACTTATTAACTTATGGCTTATTAACACCTATAATATACAAACATAAAAGCTTAAGGCTTATTAGAGAAATGTATGGATACAAAAATTATATAACTTTGAGCTTGAAAAATAGAAGAATACAACATGAATTGAATTCAAATATAAAACATGAGACATCTAGCTTACTTCATAGATTCATGAGATTATCAACCTACAAAGTCAATTTAACCAACAATGTTCTATAGTACATGGAAATGGAAAGATATCACTCAAGATAACCATTTTGGAATCATCATCCCATAGGGCTTACCCAAACCCTGAGGTGTAATTTAGCCACTTGTGATAGACCCTAAGTCACTCATGGTTTTAAACATAACTACTAAAACAACTAAGAGAAACTAAAATATTACCAGATCTAAATCTAAACTCTACTTTTTTCTCTCATCCAAAAGTGTGTCTCCGATAAACTTCAAGCATGGGGTATTTATAGGTGAATAGGGGTGAGACTGTTACATGGATAATGTGAAGATGTGCATGGATAATGGGGTGGAAGGTGGAACATTGGAGTGAAATAAGAAATAGTGTTAGAGTGAAATAAGGAAGAATGTAAAAGTGATGAAGTGAAATAAGGAAAAATGACTTTGATGTGAATAACACAAATAAGGGCATGGGTAAAAATGTGAAAATGGATAGTGAAGTTAGACTAACACTTTTGAAGTTTGTAGAGATTTTTCTTGATATAATAAAGTTGGCAATGTGAATGTCCAAATCTTAATGTTGATTTTCTTGAGATCAGTAGATGGTGGTGTTTTGTGGGCTTGACTTCATGGGTCTTGGGCTTGAAAATCTTTGGTATTTGGCAATGAATGTGTGTACTTCCAATGGACTTCATAGTTATTGAACTTAGCCTTATTGTGTTACTTTATGTATGTTTTGATATTAGTACTTGAATTTCTACAAAATACACAAAGTATACGTAATGAGATATTTTTATTAGATAATTGGAGTTAGCAATTGTATATTTAGGGGCATAAAATGTCTCATTTATATGCTTATCAAATCCTCTCAAACCTACATTTTGTTAGTCCTCGAGCAAAAGAAAATAAATACTAAAATCTAACTCACTTTCATAAGAATCACGATTACATTTAGCGTATACAACAAACATTTAAACCTCTAGGTTTCCCCTAGTGGACGAGTTATAGTCTCAACAGGGTTTCCAGATATGATACTCACAAACATAAGTGATATCCAGGACTTAAGACTCTCTAAACAATGGTTTGTGCAATCATTTATTTATTTATTTTTAGAAAGTTCATGCTCAAATGCATACGTCCCAGGAATCATATTCATCAAACTTATTTGGATAGCCTATAATATATAATAGATATTAGTAAGTAATACTCATAAGATATATAACTTATTATGGAAGCTAACACTAAGAGTGTGAATTGATTATTTGCCACAAATTTTAATTTCAAAGTGGAATAATATCTAGATTGATTTTTAGAAAATTTGCTTCGACTTCAAATCTCAAAAGGTAATATAATCGCTCATAATGAATACCACAGATATTTGGCTAATTCTATCAATGTATGTGAATATGATGAGTAACTGCGTTGAGCATTGTGTCATACATTTCTAAGGATCAGAGTAGATTTTAACTAGGTTGTAATGGGCTTAGAACAAGAATAAACAAGAAAGGAAAAAGGATAAAAAAAAAAGAAGCTTTTGAGAGTGTTAGAGGTCATCTAAGATAAGTGTAAGGAGGAATTCAAAGCTTGACTCACTCCTTCTTCAATTATGAGCATCCGATTTTCTTATTGATAGTAAAGAAGTAATACTTCTCCTTTTATTTTATTTTTTTGGCACTATATAAAATTGCATTGGATCTTGAGGCTCTTTGTAAAAAAAAAATTGTACTGTAGAGTATAATATTCCATAATGAAACATTTTTTTCTTTGATTACTCGCCTCTAACATTTCTTAAAAGTAAAAAACACGGTAGACATAATTATGTAATTAGTGGGTTGAGTTGGCTAACCAATAAAAAGGCTAACATAACAAGCTTCAAACTGATTTCAAGGGTGAATAACAAATGTGGCAGGCTACAAGGCTCAAACTAGACAAGAAAAATATCTCTTCATTTCCCTAAATTAATATGAGTTTTATGCCATGGGGAAACTTCAGAAAAATTGTAGTGAAATGCTTCAACTTTTATTTTATTCTCAATATCTGATAGATAAACAATAAAGTATATAAATCATACAACGAGATTATGTCGGACTCAAGAAATTAAAAATTAGTTTATAATCCTTAAAAAGAAGAAATGCTAGAAAGCTCATAGAGTTCAAGTCTCCACTAGTATTCTTTAAGTTATTTAGAGATCAATCCACTTTTCGACTTAAAAAATAAACATATAAGACACAAACACACCTCTTGGTGTAAGGTAGCATGAAATGTCTAAGAAATAGTTACCACATACTCTTATCAACTATTGACTGAATGCTAAACTTCAAAGTTCATATGTATACACCTATTCATACGCAACTAACATTTACAAGAACACTTCTACGCACAAATAAATATCAAATTACAAAAGCTTTTAATTTTTTTAAATAATGAAAAAGTTTTGAAAAATTATTCAAATGAGACACCTTGATTTATAAATTGCTCTCTGACAAACCTAAATCGAGGAGTACAAAAGAAAAAATCAAATCATAATCTAACAATTTTGAAAATGAGACACCTCAACTCCCGTGAAATGGCTCCTATCAAATAATGGTCAAGTGATTTTCTAAAAGACTAAAAAATTTTAAAACTTGTTTTTTTAATTCAGTTGACTTGATATGTACACTAAAATATTAGTATAACAATGAATTATACAATAACAACCTAAAAATTTGTGGGTCATGCCAAACATATGTATATGGGACAAAATGCAATTGATTTAACATGTCCCATGAGTGAATCCAAAGAAACATCTCAAGATGAATTTTTAATTTTAGCTTAGAAAATGTTTTCTCAAAAGAATGATATAAGTTCAACTTCTCGAAAGGAGCAAAATCAAGTTGTTGGTCTAGGAGAAGCCCTAGGGTTAGCAAAATCAAGTCCAAAATAATTTTCCAATGCATTTGAAACATGCAATTCAAGTCTAAACTCGGGGAACTTCATAATACTAGGAGAATGTTAACAAAATTCTAAGGTTACACCTTTGTATTAGACATGGATGTTCTAACAATAGTCAGAATATGATCACATGGTGGCTTAATTTGATCTTTCTTTGAGTTAACTTATAAAATGGTATGATCAATAATGGATGATACAATAACATCAGTAAACAAAGAGTCAGCTAAGAAATGATTAGATAATTCTACATCGTCTTTACATTATCCATGTAACAGTCTCACCATTCTTCACCTATAAATGCCTCATGCTTGAAGGTCAATGGATATACTTTTGGAGGAGAGAAAGAAGTAGAGTTTGAGATTTAGATCTTGTAAGATGTTAGTTGTTCTTAGCTGTTTTAGTAGTTATGTTTAAAACATTAGTGACTTAAGGTCTACCATGAGTAACTAAACTACACCTTAGGGTGTGCATGAGCCCTATGGGAGGATAATCCCAACATGGTCATTTTGAGTGATATCTTTCCATTTCTATGTATTAGAGAAACATTGTTCGTTAGATTGATTTTGTAGGTTGGTTATGTCATGAATCAATTAATGAAGTAAATTAGATGTCTTGTGTTTCATATTTGGATTCAATTATTGTTTTCATCTTCCATCTTTCAAGCTCAAAGTTATATAATTTTTTATCCGTACATTTCTCTAACAAACCATAAGCTTTTATGTTTGTATAATATTAGTCTAAGCTTCACCCTTATTTGTTAGATATTAGGTGTTTCATCCAATTAGATGAATTCTTTTTATGCTTTTAAATCTTATTTGATGCTCAACTTAGGAGTATAACTTAGGCTTGGAGCAAGTCGCTCATATTGTTATATCTTCCATCCTTAGGTGAGACGAGAGTCTACCTTATGATGTGCCAAGTGAAATAGGAAATGTTGAACTTAAGAGTGGTCAAGGGGAGCAATAAATTCATGGTGGTGATCCCTAAATCCCTAAGATCTTATCTTAAATTCTCATCTTAGCTAGATTTACATCGTTGTTCCATCTTAGAATTCTTCATCAAAAAACTTTGTTCCAACTTGGTTAAGTGTTATAAGTTTATTTCAAAATTTGATTTTCAAATATTATCCTTGCTTGTGGGATTCAACACATGCTTGCTGGTTTCTAACTCAATATACAATCGTGCACTTGAGGGCAATGGAAAACAAATTTTCAAAGTAAACTGTTAATGCTTATCACTATTGTAATTTATGGTGCATGTTCGTCATTTAGCTGTATTTTTAATCATTTAGGAACTAGATTTAAGTCTGGAAATTCATAAACATAAGCATTCATGCATTTTTTTGTAAGCTATTTTCAGTTTTGTATATTTTAATGGTTTCTAGTAAATATAGATGGTCTAGGATTTACAGAACATCTTTCCAATTACTACTAATTGCAATAGTAATTGGGGAGATATGAAATTTTGTAGTTGGGTCACTTGTCCTTGAATTTGAACTACTGCAAATGAATGATGTTTTGAACGCATGTTCAAATTGATTGAGAAATTTGTTTTGATCGTTTCCAAATGCTAACATGTACCTCATTTGATCCAATTTCTGAATCATCTTTTAGTTTCTCCTTTGGATAACTAGTTAAGTCATAGTTTCAATTCTTGTGACATCTACACATCTTGGAATCTGCATTGTTTGTTTGATTCAATCTCAAGTTTTCTCAAGTATCTGATTGATGAATTATTTTTTGAATATTTTTTTAAGAAAACTTGACACTGTTGGAAAGCTAGAACCATTTTTAGATTTGAATTTCATGATGTATCAAGCTTTGGATGATTTTTCGTTACAATATGCCACTTCTAAATTTTTTTTTTCTGGATATCATTGGTTCATCTAAACTTGTGTGGACTTGAGTTCGTGAATAGTTGCTTTGTTTTAAAGGCACTAATCATTTTTTTAATATGAAATTTTCAGGTTATACAAGAGAACACTTGACAAAAAGCTTTGGTGAATTGATTGACCAATGGAGGACACTTGAATTATAACTTAGGACATTTTTTTTCTTTGAGTGATTATGATAACTTTAAGTTATAATAATTAAAACAGAATCCAAGATACAACTGGAAGTCAAGCGAGGTAAAAACATTCAAGAAAGAAGTAACCAAACCCCTTGGCTTTCCGCACTGAGTACTCCCTGGGATGATTGAAGTGTAGGAGACACTTCCTCTTGGTTGACTCAACTAATTCATCTCCTATCTCTGTGGGAAGTAACTTTCTAAATTCACTTTGAATTTCTTGCAAGAAGTGTTTTTGTACTGTTTTTAAGTAGGAGTGGGTATACGGGTTGAGGAACCGCGGATTCAAACCGAACTGAACCGTTTTGCTCCAAAAGGTTCAAATTTTATTGTGTAAATTAAAAAATGGTCCGGATTGATCCGGATCCCTCGTGGAACGGTTCGAGTCCGATTCCAAATATTTGTATTCAACGGTTAAATTCCAACCCATTCATATAACCCCGATACACGTCCTAAAAAGTAAAAACCCTATCTCACAAATCTCTCCCATGGCCTCATTCTCTCTCACCGGCCCCTCTTCTCCAACAGTGAATATACAACAAAGATCTCTCCTTCTCTGTCGAACGTGACCGCCAAAGACATCTCATCAGCCTCTCTGTCGATCTCTTCCTTTTTCATTGCCTCCTTCTCCCTCGAGCTCTCTCTGTGACAACCCCCTTCTCCCCTACAACCACTACTAACAACACTGTCAAAGAAAAATAAAACATATTGAAAAGTTTCTGAATCGCTCCATCATCACCTGCCGAAACCAAACCACTTTGCAATGTTCAACTTGTTCTTTGGACGAGGTGCAGGATCAGGTGCTTGCGTTGGTAGTGGAGGAGCTGGTAAAGTCTTTGTTTTGGCGGCTGCTGTATTCAATTTAATAAATAGAGGTTCAAGTTTTCTATTAAGGAAAATAGTATACAACAATGAAGTCGTGAGAAATAAATGAATGAAGAACAAATAGACTCGCAGCATCCTTGTAGCTTGGAATGAATAAGAGTAGATCCTCTTGCTTGATCTGCTTTGCTCTTACTGAGGTGATTATTGTTATCAATAGGTCTCACGTTGCTTGATCTGCTTTGCTCAGCTTCTGATGAGCTGATGAGAGACACTAATTAAACTGCACCCTTCTTCTCTAGGAATAATGTTCATCTCCTTCCCCACCTTACCCATCCTATGTTTGTTGATCAGTGATGATACATGTCCATTGATGAACTTCTACTTGTTCAGCTAGCTACAGAGTTGATCAGGATGACAAATTTTAGGAGGATTAATGTGTATTGACTAGTCACCAGTGGAAAACAATGTAACATAACAAAATTTGGATGACCAGTTAGAGTATGGTTTATAAAATTCAGATCAAGTTGAAGAAAGCAACTCTCAATGTCTGCATATGTCATCCAATGGAGATCATAGAATACACACAAAAAAAACAGCATAATAACTTTGTAGTAATATATTTGTTTTGTGAAAATGTAAGCAAATTTGATGTGGGGCGTATGGAACAACACCACAACCATGGACCCAAACTCAGCTGAGTTACATAGAATAGGCTATGATTGATCTTAAATGCAACAAGATTTATTTGTAAAGATCTTAAAATGCTTTTGAGTGCCTAAGCACATGGCTCGGCATGCATTTTCGATTTTTAAAGATTGCTCATTCATATAGAATGCGCAAAGATTTTTGCTCATTTTCTGAAATTCGTAGATTGTCTTTGGGTTGAGGATGCATAGATAGTATACAAGATGATCAAATCAAATCCTCAGATATGATAGCTCGAACATTATCGAAAAAAAAAAGTTAGCCATTTTGATGAGTACGTGAAGAATTAGACATTTGACCAGTATTTGATCCCAAATAACCAAACCCAAGTTTATGCAGCTAGGGAGAGGAAGAGCGGTTCTGGTAAACCATGTGTACATTATCCATAGGCTGGCTAAAAATAATCTAAGAAATGGATCATGAGATGAACAGGTGATTATAGTTTGTGATATTAGTATGTTGCAGTAGATGGGGTCCAATCGAATCCTTTAAATGGATCTTCTAACTCACCATATCGTCATTGAATCACTCCCTTCTCTATTTCAAAACTTGGTAGTGTGTACTAGTGTGCTTCCATATCTTCAGCTACCATATTGTTCGACATATTGCATTTCTGATGGTGTTATAGGACCTGTCCATCTGATGAAATAAACACCATGGAGTTGAGAAATGGCTTCAGCTTACCAAGTGTGCAGGGACCACATTATGTGCTTTCTGTTTACATCAAATAAATATCAAACATCAATAAAATTTCAAGCAAACTCGAACTATATAACATGGAGGAAACCCGACATAGGAAATCAATGAAGAAATCATATGAGTTTCTATGTAATGGTTTTTGGTGGACTGAAACAGTTCGAGTTAGGTTCGGTTCCAATTTTCAAAATGAGGGAATCCAGACCGGAATGAATCCGTTAAATTCAAATGGTTCGAGTTAGGTTCTTCCAAATTTGGAACTGATCCAGACTGCGTTCACCCCTACTTTAAGTGTTTATATTTATGCAACATATCAAACTGTGCTAACATACGTAAAGAAAATCTGGCTATTTGCAACTGAGTGAGATTTGATCACCCACCTCATAACTCAATTTCTTTCAAAGTTGGCCAAATTTACTAAAATGAACTCAGATATTTAGAGCCAATAAAATGATGTTCATAGGATGTCAAAATAAGAATAGACCGCATCAAACTCTTTCGAAACAAGGCTGCTCTAGTGCCAGTTGGTATGTGCCTGTAAAAATTAGTGTGACTGCACTGCCATTTCTTACATTTTCGCCTAGAGAGTGTACTTCGACGGGAATATAATATTATTGTGACTAAGACACAAGGGGTCTTGAAAGTTTTTAAGTAGTAACTAATTTCGTGAGAATTCTTTAGATCTTAAAGACACCCTTCAAAGGCTTAGCCAGTTTTAGTATATCAAACAGAGTAAAATCTGGCTCGAACACATTTTTTCTAGTGTGGTGGTTTAGGAAGATTTTACGTAATATGCTACCCCTTACGACTTACAAGACATATGAAAAATTCTAACTAAGGTGAAAATTGACTTTTGAGCTCAAAATCATTATTCACTTCAATTAGTTTGGGTTTTAAAATCAATTGCCCCTTTCACTTGACTGAATATAATCAATTTATTGTGTGGTAGACAACAAGGACTTGTTTGTGCATCATCTTCTAAGTGAAACTGCACAGTTTAGGTTCCCATTTGAGAGTTATGATTGTTGTATGAGCGTTTGGCAATGGGACCATCTCAACGCTTGACTCGCATTGATAGACCACTTAGTCCACTTGAAAGTGTTTCGTCATTGTTTGAAATCAAAAATCCAATGGCGGATCAAGGGAATTAACAACCTAGAGTAGAAGATAGGGAAAACTCCGTCAATATTGGTGGTAGAACTCTTCGAGAGTATTTGCCCCAATAAACCAAGGTCAACCCTCAAGTATTGTTTTGCCACCCACCACCGCAACTCATTTCGAGTTGAAGCCACATGTGATCTCGTTATCACCTACATTTTATGGCTCGGGGTTAGAGAGAGATAATCCCTATTCTCACATCAATGAATTTTTGACAATTTGTAACACCTTCAAGTTTCAAAATTTCAGTAAAGATTTTTTTAGGCTTCGCCTGTTTCCTTTTTTTCTTAAGGAAATGGCTAAAACGTGGTTAGACTCATTACCTTCTAGATCCATCACCCAATGTGAATAATTGAAGTTAAATTTCATCAACAAATACTTCCCAATGTCCAAAACCATTTCCTTTCAGAGGGAAGGAAAGTCAATATCTTAGGCAAAAAGATGATGAACAATTTTAAGAGGCATGGGAGAAAATTCAAAGATTTGTTGCTTAGATGCCCTCATCTCGCTTTTGAGACTTGGAGGTTGGTACAATACTCTTATAATGGCTTAATCCAGAGTAATTGTCACATGTTTGAGTTAATTAATAAAGGAAACCCTTTGAGTTTGGGTGATGAAGAGGCTTATCAATTCTTTGTAAAGTTGTCTAAAAACTCTCAACAATGGGATTTTCCTAGGAGGGACCGCACTACTAAAAAGGAATGCCTTTACGAGGTGAAGAAATAGTTAGATGTCCAAATCCAACTAGAAAGTATAAAAAAAAACCCTAAGCTCTGTCTATGGCTCAAGCAAAAACAGCTGAGGTTATTCAACCAGTCACAAAGGTCTCAAGTAGTGAACCTAACACCTTTCCTTGCACCATTTGCACATAACCAACACATACGGCCCGTTCATGTCCCATCTTTTATCCTGAAAAGTCAACTGGGGAAGAGCACGCTAAGCCATCAATGCCTTTAAAAGAGCAAACCCATTCAATGAGACATTCGATTTTTGTTGCAGAAACCATCCAAATTTTGCATGGAGGCAAGTTCAACCTCAAGTTCATGGAGAACATCAATTCTATAGGGCACCAAACTAATTCCACTCTCAGAGACAACAACCTTCTAGTATCCCTCACTAGAGCAATAAATTTATTGTTCTACAACCAAGTCAATCTTCTATACAGGAAATGTTGGAACAAATGATCAAAGCCCAAAACATGGCTACTCAAGCCAACAATCAAGCCATAACCAAACTAGGGGAACATTTGAGTTAGTTAGCAACTATTGTGGGTGATACAGAGAAAGGAAATTTTTTCTAGCCAACCAGTACCAAATCCTACAGGATAATGTGTGTCACAACCACCTCAACAACAATATCCCAAAGGTCAATTTGAAATAGGAACTTGTTCAAACCAAGATATCCACCATGAGGATGTCAAGTTTATTTCCACGTTGAGAAGTGGTAAGAAACTCGACACAAGGTCGACTTATGCGAGGAGACTGAATTAGATCAATCTTGAGAAAATGAAAAAGAGACCCAAGGGTCCAAGAGTCCACCATTTGAGAACATAGTTCCCAAGAAAAACCAAAAACCACAACTAATAAAACCCTTCCTCCCAAAAGCTCCATACCTTGTGAGACTCGTGCCACAAAAAAATCCATTTGAATGTTGAAATCTTAGAAGCATTTAAGCAAGTGAGTATCAACATACCTTTCTTAGAGGCCATTAAGCAAATACCTTCTTATGCCAAGTTTCTCAAAGACCTTTGCACTATGAAAAGGAAAACAATGTTCCTAGGCAAGCATTCTTATCTAAACAATCAACCTCCTATATCCAATAGAAATCCGCTGTCAAATACGAAGACCTCAGTTGTCCTACAATTTCATTAGGATAGGAGATAATGAGATCAATTAAACTTTGTTAGATCTAGGAGTCAATGTCAACTTATTGCCCTTTTCAATATACAATCCTTAGGTTTTGGGGAGTTAAAACCTACCTCCATCACTCTCCAATTGGCTGATAGGTTGATCAAAATTCCAAGGGTAATTGTTGAAGTTGTTATTGTTCAGGTTGGTATATTCACTTCCCAGTTGGTTTTGTTGTGTTCGACACTGAACCAGTGGCGAATGCCAAAAACCAAATCCCTATCATTTTAGGTCGCCCATTTTAGAAACATCAAATGCAATCATTCATTGCAGAAATGTTATCATGAAGTCGTCTTTTGGAAATATGACACTTGAGCTTGATGTATTCCATAATGTCCAACACCCAATTGAGGAAGAATGTCACGAGGAAGTGAACATGATATAAAGCCTCAGTGAAAAGTTTTTTTTTTTAGACAATGCTATCTTGACCCGTTGGAGAAATGTTTGGCCCATTTTACCATTAGAGAAGTCAATTCATCATTTGACTCTCTACATTTACTTGAAACAACACTTAGAAACTAAAGGTAGAACGGTTACCCATTGGGAGCAAGCTACAAATTCCTTCATTAGTTGAGCTGCCGAAGATAAAGCTTAAATCGTTGCCCAACCATTTGAAATACACTTTCTTAGGAGACACTAGTACCTTTCCTGTCATCATTTCTACTCACTTAGATATAATAAGAAGGTAAGTTAGTGGAAGTGCTCCAAAAGCACAAAGAGCAATTGGTTGATCCACTACAAACATCAAGGGAATAAGTTCTTTAATAGTGATGCATAAATATCATCTTGAAGATAGTGCAAAAAGCCTCAAGAGAGCCACAAATTAGACTGAACCCTGTGATGAAGGAAATTGTGTGAGCAGAGGTCATTAAACTTTTAGATGCAGGTATCATATATCCCATATCAGACAGTCAATGGGCTAGCCCTTTTCAAGCTGTTCCTAAGAAATCAGGTATCAATGTTGTGAAGAATCATGTTGATGAGTTGGTGCCAACTCGAATCCAAACCGGCTGATTTATGTATTGAATACCGAAAGATAAACTCTATGACTAGGAAAGACCACTCCCCCTCCCGTTCATCGATCAAATGTTAGAGTGGTTGGTTGTTCATGAGTATTATTGTTTCCTCGATGGTTATTCTGGCTAAACAAATCCCAATTGCCCCAGAAGATCAAGAGAAAACCACGTTTACCTGTCCATTTGACACTTTTGCCTATAGGCGGATGCCTTTTGTTTGTGCAATGCAACAACAACATTTCAACGATTATGTTGAGTATTTTCTCAAAAATGGTAGCGACATTTCTAGAAGTCTTAATGGACAATTTTTCTGTTTTTGGTTCCAGCTTTGATCAATGTCTATCTTATCTAACCCTTGTTCTCAATTGGGAAAAGTGTCATTTCATGGTAAATGAGAAAATTCTATTAGGCTACATTGTTTCTGAGAGGTATTGAAGTAGATTGGGCAAATTTTGAAACTATAGCTAGTCTCCCACATCCAAAAAATTTCAAGGATGTTCTATCATTCCTAGGACATGCTGGCTTTTACTGTCATTTCATCTAAGACTTCAGCAAAATCGTGAGGCCCTTGTCCACACTTTTAAGCAAAGATGTCTCATTGAGTTCAATGAAGAATGCTTGAAGGCATTTGGCGGTTAAAGTTACAACTTACCTCAACACCCATCATTTGACCTCTGGACTCGAGTGCCCCCTTTAAGATGATGTGTCATGCCTCTGATTATGCCATAGGCACTGTCTTGGGGCAGAAAATGGACAAACATACCCATGTGATCCATTGTGCTAGTAAGACACAAAAATGTGGTTGTGGATCATCTATCTAGGATGATTGTAGAATCTGAGAGAGAGTCACTACCCAAAAATGAAACATTTCCTGATGAATAATTAATGATGGCATCCCATTCACTTTTGAGGCCTCCTTGGTTTACAGACCTTGTGAATTATCTTGTTACTGGCCAAGTGCCTGACCATTGGTCAAAACAAGACAAATTCAAATTTTTAGCCAATGCCAAATATTACTTATGGGAAGATTCATAAATTTCAACTATTGTTCTTACCCAGTCATTAGGATATGTGTTCCCGAGAGTGATTAACATAAGATTAGCTCATTTTGCCATGACCATGCATGTAGTGGACATTTTGGTTCAAAGAAAACCTCTGCAAAGATCTTGTAGTGTGGTTTTTATTGGCCTACCTTGTTTAGTTGATGATATACCAAAACGGTCACATCCGTGAGCCATAAACGTGTCATGATGATCTCAAGGAGTTACGGGCCCCAGCGTTAGCCCAACACTGATTCGGCCCAAGCGGTTTCATGCTCGCCTAATGCATTCCGCCAGACGAACCCGAACTCTTACAGGCTGCTAGGCCCATATGTCTCGTAAGCCCTACAAAGGCAAGTATCTCGAGGAGCAACTTCGAACAAGCAACTACAACAGCTATCTGCTTCCAACTAGGAAGCAAATACCAGAGTACATATTACACAAGAAAACTTCATCTTATGGAATACCATCTGATAGGGAAATATCTCCGCGTATCTAGGAGCACAGGGCTAACATGGAACTTCCCTCATACAACACGGTTCCTAATTAGATAAGGACTTCCACGAAGATCTCATTCCTAAACTACGCCATCGATGGCCTGGTCGAACCGGGACTCCTATACTATAAATAAGACATGAGGTTGGTAAGCTAAGGTATGCTACAAATTTCCTGTTTACAGGATTACACCTTCTTCAGATCCCTGTCTGACTTTAGCATCAAAGTGCCATCGGCCACCACAACGATGGTCTGTGGCTCACGTGCGTTACCTGTGCAGGTTAGTAGGACTAGGTTAAAGCAGGGAGCAGAAAATGACTGTATCAGTTTGACGCTGTCCGTGGGGATGACAAAGTTGCTAACCTTTTACTAGCATCGTCTCCCTTCGAAACACAGATAGACAGTGACCATTAGATCGCGCAATAATGGAGAACATGAGGACACGTCAAACGCTCAGGCTAGCGTTGTACCACCGCTTCTAGCGGTTCCAGTTATGTAATGGCTCTCAAATAAGGATCTGAGTCGATGATGTGCAAAAATTTTTCCACTAGCTTGAAGAAGTCAGCACTAACATGGTTCCACAACCTCTCACCGAGGTCGATCGCTCATTTAAGACGCTAGCAAAGGAGTTACTGACGCACTTCGTTGGGAGCCAACATTTTTTAAAAGGCCCACACTACATACTCTCTCTAAAGCAGAGGTCCAATGAGACACTCAGAGAGTATGTCACGCACTTCAACAACAAGCTGACACTCATTGATGGATGCAGTGACGACACAATCGTGACAACATTTACTGCGGGCCTAAAGAAGGGAAAGCTCTACTAAGACCACACCTTGGAGCCCCCTTTGGACATGACAGAGCTTCTCAAGAGCACCCAGAAACATATTACCTTAGAGGAGTTGAGGACCGTAAAGAGGGAAATCGAAGGCGAGAAGAAACCCTCTGCTCCTAAAGACAAGAAGGAGGGAAATAGACGCGAGGATGAAGAAATGAGCAAGAGAAAATTTAGTGACAGCAGGCTAGACCCTAGTCGGTCCAGGCCAGAGAAAGCATCCAACTACATTGGATCTAGAGCCGTGACACCCCTCAATTCTAGCCTGCCGGACGTACTAAACTCCATGAAAAACTTGGAAGATTACTTGCAAGCATGAAGACCCCTCCAAGCGTGACAACGGTAAGTATTGCACGTACCACGAAGAAGGCGGCCATGATACCAATGACTGCAAGAGTTTGAGGTATGAGATTGAATACTGGATCCGCAGGGGCAAACTAAAAGAATTCATGAACTATGAGAAGCCACCAGAACGAACCAGGGATCGAGGGGAGTCAGTTAATGAGATAGAGAAGGAGACTCCGGGCATAATCTATGTCCTTTATGAAGTCGGACCGAATGAAAACCAGTCATACAGGTCTTGTAAGCGGACCTTGCTGGAGATGCGGACACAACCCATGGACGAGGATAAATGCATTTACTACTCAAGGGTTCATAGCCCCATTCTCAACTTAACCTTCACAGAGAAGGACCTCGAAGGAGTCCGAGCGCCGCACAATGAGGCCCTAGTCATATTGGTATCCATTGCAAGGTGGGAAGTAAAGAGAGCTCTGGTGGACACATGAAGGTCACTCAATGTCCCATTCTACAACGCGTTTCGCAGTATGGACCTCAAAGAAGAGAGCCTGTCATCTATAGATTACTTGCAGATTGGATTCAGCAGAGAGAAGTGCTTCTCGATCGGAAAGATAAGGTTAACACTAGTGGTAGGAGAGCCAATGTAATGTCCGTAATTTTTTTTTTCGATTTTTGATTTGCTTTTCAGTTGTTTGATTTGCCTAACTTCGGAGTTTTGAAATTTGTTTCAATAGAGTTAATTTAGTTAAATTTAATTTCGTAAATAAAAAAAAAGATTTGGAGGGTGGGGTGTACTCAAATTTTCGATGGGGGAAATAGCCACCCAGTCATTAAACAACCTCCCCCCTTTTTTTCCTTCTTCTTCCTTTTTCTTTATTTTTTTTCCAGAACGTGTTCCCCTGCGATTCCTCTTTTTCTCCGTTGTGCTTTTGCGGGATTTGTCGATTTCTACCCCCCAAATCTAATCATCTCCGTGTCATTTTTCTTCCTTTTTCTCCCTTCTCCTTCTTGGTAGAGTTTTCAGCCGTAAAATCAGAGTTTTGGAGAGTGAGAGCTCGATCGGAGTAGTCACTGAACGAGCAACACCATTCCAATCGGCCACTCAAGTAGCGTTTGGGGCATCGGTTGGAACATGTAAACCCCACATGCAAGGGTGTTTTCGTGGTTGGTTGGGATTTAAAAAAAATATGTTGTGCATGTCGGTTAGGAAAGTTCTCCGACGTGAATCCGAGCTTTGATCACGTGGGTAAGCTGTAATTCACGGTTTTGGTGGTTCTGTGTCCTATTTCAGGCCTGTTGTGTGGTTCAGAGACAATCAAACCGGAGTAGGGTGGTTTTCGCTGGATTTTGGGCTTTGTCGGAGTGGTCGCCGGATTTAATTTTCTGGTAGGTAATTTTCCAGCCATGTGCCGACTGTTACTTCTTCATTTTTCTAATTTTCAGCCAGTTTGCTCACTTTTGAGTTCGCCTTTGCAGTTTAAAAAAGTTTCCTTAGTCCTGCATTCACTGTTTTGCAAGTTGGGAGCTTCAATCAGCAGGATTTGGGTTCCGAAAACCCATTCCGCTCAGGTGAGTGTAACTTTAATGTTTACTTAAAAATAATACTTATTTTAAAATCTTGAATGAATTGTTACATTATGCCAGCGATTGTGTATGATTGAATACAAATTCAGGATTTGACACTCATGAGGTTTTGGAGGTTTCAATTGTTGTTTTGGTTCCTATGTGAATGAATCTATGTATTGAGTTTCTTGAAAGCATGATATACATGAATGAAATGGAATAGTGGTTGAATATAAATGTGGTCATGTTTTGGTATAATGTCATTATATGTTGTGTTTTCGAGTCAGCTTGGTATGACACGGTCGGATTATTGTCTCGGTTTAATGACCTAATTTTTAATTGCAAAATTGTATTGACTCAGAGAAAAAAATTAGTTGATATGGCCCATGTCACCAGTTCGTTTGTTTTACCGTAAATTGTCGAGTCTTGAACGTGTATGATAGTTCGACTCGAGGGACTTTATTGTTGTGAAATGGGTCATGTTGGGACCCTAGTGTAGTTGTGGATTTACGAGAATTGCCTAGCTGATTATTGTTACACATCAGTTACGTTATATTTTGTATAGACTCGTAGTACGTGTATGTTGATATTAGTGTCAATGTATTTACCCCACTGTAATGCCTATTGTGCCGATGCTTAGGAGCTTGTTCGCATCGTGAGTTTGGTGGTGTTTGAGATGACTCGCACCTACAGACATTAAGGACGCTATTGCATGTGATAAGTTTGCTGAGGTGTGCTGAGCTCCCGCACGCACTTACCAGTAGAGAGTGCAGTAGGACGGGTCCTGGAGGACTGCTTCGGAGATTACTCGCTTTCCTTCCCAGTGTGCTTGAGTTTGATTTGTATTAGGTTGGCTATGTTAGGCCAGTCGTTCAAGACGTTTGAGTTTGTATCCAGGCATATGACACCCCATTAGGATACAAACAAGTCCAAAGTGGTACTAGTGCACGTTGTGGAATGTGTTTGGGTGAGACACATTATTAGGGTATGCGGATAACTAAGATATGAGACACTTACATAGATATTTTCTAAGGTTTTGACTTGATTGCCATACTTAGGAGGCTATGCAGGATTACAATATTGTCTTTGCCTTCATCATTTGATATTTACCACGTTTAAATCACCTGTAATGATCGGCATATCTTATAAACTTGTAGTTATTGTTCAATATGGAATGCTTGTGTTGGTGCTTGAACTTAGAAATATTATCATTAGAGACACGGTGGGATTCAGACTTTAGAAACTTGTATAGGAACACCGCTTCCATGTTATGGAGCATGCATTTAGGATTACTCTCTTATTCATTATCGTGTGGCATGGATTCTTTCGGTATATTGTTTTGTTATTTGTATTTAGTTCATTCGCACCAGCTAGCTTTGTGCTTTGCTGACCCCGCAAGGAGTGTGCTTCTATTGGAGTGCAGGCAGTGTTGATGTTCCTGCTGATCGTGGCACTTAGGCCCAGTCTCCAGCTGTTGACTTGTTTTGCGCGGTTTAGTCTTGTCCACCCTGTACGGGTATTTTTGCTTCTTTTGTATTGTTATATACCTTGTTAAGTACTTGATGTTTGTATATATTGGTTTTGTCGCTATGACGTTGGCGTGGCGAACTTAATATTTTTTTTATTTTGTTAAAATTTTATCTTAGTTGGTTATTGCATTTTGTTTCTTGTTTCAAGAATCTGTTATATTATGATATTGTGTCCGGTTACAATTCGTATGTATTACGAATTTAGTTCACGTACTGGCACGCTGCGGCTCCCGTGGCGGGTCTGGGTGTGACAGACTTGGTATCAGAGCCATTGTTTACCAGTTCACATAGAACATCATCGTATGACACTTTTTTTAGTGAATTGGGTAGAAGAGTTAGGAGTTTTGTTGTGTTGCTTGATGTATTGTATGTGTGTTTTCTTTTGCGTAGAAGGAGTGTGGTGATGGCGTCTGGTAAGAGAACTCAGGGTGAGGGATCAAGAACTGCTGGAGGGGATGCCTCCCAAGCTTTCATGGAAATGATGACACAATGAGCGCAAGATATAAGACAGGGAAATCAGTCAGAGGATCCGTTTACTCGTTGCAACAAGAATTTCGTTAACTTGGGTGGTAAAAGATTTAATGGTGATGAAGATTCTCTAGCTGCGGATCGATGGATCAGTAACGTATAGCTCATATTTGAGAGGATGGTGTTGACATCAGTTTGACTGAGAGGCTATGTATTGGTGGGATTCTGTGAGGCAGAGTCGAGATGTGTTAGAGATGCAGTTGGATACATTTTGCGAGGTGTTTGAGCATCATTTTATTTCTGATTTTGCCAAAGCTGAGATAGTGGACAGGTTTCTACACTTACAACAGGGATATAGACTTGTTTCATAATACTTAGCTGAGTTTACACAGTTGAACCGTTATGCCACTTGTTTCATAGATACCACAAAGAAGAAGAAAAGGAAAATTTTGAGTGGTCTGAACCCGTTCCTAAAAAAACAGTTCATGGTGATTATTGATCATCCTTTTGAGAGATTAGTGGATGTCACTTTGAGTCAGGAGTGGGTTGACGTTGAGTGTAGGCAAGAGACTTTGGTTCGACGGGCTAGAGGTGTAGAGCACAGTCAAATATTTGGCCGAGGAAGCCAGACAATTGATCAGACACACCAGCAAGAGCATGTCGTTGTTCAGCAGAGAAACCTTGGTAGAGGGTGGCCAGTTAAGACTGGCAGAGATCGCAGAGGTGACAAACGTTCTCAAGGAGATCATCGACAGCAGCAGCAGCATAAACAACCTATGAGGGGTGGTCAGACAGGAACCAGTAGCGATTGTTCCACTTGTGGTCGGGATGGGCACTTAGCCCATGATTGTCCTAGAGGTCAAACAAATCGACGGGAGCAAACAGTTTGTTATATTTGTGAGCAACCGAGGCACTTTTCCAGAACTTGTCCTCAGAGTAGGGATGTACCAACACAACAGAGGGCGCCTTCGAGACAGTTAGCACCTGCGCCTGGAGTTGGTCAGATAGTCCCTCTCCTTGCATCGTCTGTTTGCCTCACAGCTATTCCTGGTCAGGGAAATGTTGAAAGTATGTTATTATTTTTGTTTTAGTTGTGTGTGTTAGATATAGTAGGTTATGTGTGACATGCATTATGCGTAGGAAAAATTGCATGTTAGTGTGTTGTTATGGGACTCAGGATATATCTGTTGTGCGCCAGGTTTTGTGCATTCGTCGTTTTCCTAGTTGAGGGCTCTTTTCGATACAGGAGCATTTAGGTCTTTTATTTCTAGACAGTTAGTTGTTAGAGACCGTCTAGAGATAGTGCCTTTACAGAAACCCTTGTGTGTTGTGTTCCCTTTGGGCAGTTCGGTTTGGTTGTGGGAGTATTGTCCTCGTTTCGAGTTTATTTTTGTTGGGGTACACCTTTGTGTTTGAATTTATTGTCTTGGGTTTTGAGGGCTATCAGTTGATTCTAGGGATGGATTGGTTGTCTAGTCATCCGGTGATCATTGATTGCTTGCATAGGTCGGTGACGTTAGCGCCACCTGATGTTTCGCCTCATGTGTTGGCTTGTGAGCCCGATTCTATTTCTGTGATGTTGAGTTTTCTTGGCTCTCTTGAGATTTCTAGTCCCGACACTAGTTCTGTCGAAGTTGTGTGTGAGTTCCCTGATGTCTTTCGAGAGATTCTTGGTATTTCTCCTCGCCGTGAGGTAGAGTTTCTTATTGACCTGGTTCTTGGTACAACACCTATATCTAAATCAGCGTACAGGCTTGCACTTAAGAAATTGGAAGAGATGAAAGTACAACTTGATGATTTGCTTCTTAAGGGGTTTATTCGGCTGAGCAATTCACCTTGGGGAGCTCCAGCAATATTTGTGTCTAAGAAGGATGGATCATTGAGGATGTGCATAGATTATCGGGATCTGAATAAAGTGATCATCAAGAATAAGTATTTGTTGCTTCGAATTGATGATCTATTGGATCAGTTGAGGGGAGCCGTAGTGTTTTCACAGTTGGATTTGCAGTTTGGTAATCACCATATGAGAGTTGAGGAACACTCTGTTCCAATTACATCTTTTTTGGACTCGTTATGGCTTGCACAAGTTTCCAGTCATGCCATTTGGATTGACAAATGCACTGGCTTTCATCATGGATTTAATGAATATATTGTTCAGTCTGTACTTGGACAAGCTTGTGGCAGTCTTCATTGACTTTATCTTGGTGTACTCGAGGAGTTTAGAGAAGCACAAAGAGCACCTTCACATTGTTTTGCAAACACTAAGAGAAAAATTAGTTGTATGTGAAGTTTAGTAAGTGTCATTTTTGGGAGTCTGAAGTTCGATTTCTCGGACATGTCATTTCTAGTGGAGGTATTGTAGTGGATCTCGAGAAAGTCGAAGCAGTGAAGTCTTGAAGACGACCGAGTAGTATAACGGAGATTCATAGTTTCTGGGTTTGGCCGGTTATTACCGACGGTTCATTGAGAAAATTTCACTGATTGCGGCACCACTCACTCAATTAACAAGGAAGAATGTTCATTTTGTGTGGTCAGAAAAGTGTGAAGAAGCTTTTGAAACTTTGAAGCATCGGTTGATTTCAGCACCAATGTTGACTATTTCGATACCTGGTAGCTGACTAGTGGTATTTACCGATGCTTGCGATACATGATTGGGTGGAGTGTTGATGCAAGACAAGAGGGTTGTAGCCTATGCGTCTCAACAGTTGAAACCCTATGAGAGGAGATATCCGACACATGATTTAAAGTTGGCAGCCGTAGTCTTTGCTTTGAAGATCTAGAGACATTATCTGTATGGTGAGAGGTTTGAGTTGTTCACAAATCACTAGAGTTTGAAGTACATATTCACTCAAAGAGAGTTGAATATGAGGCAACAACGATGGGTTGATATTCTCAGCACCTATGACTTCGAAATATAGTATTAGCCTAGTAGAGCCAATGTGGTTGCTGATGCCCTGAGTAGATGACATGTAGTGATGGAAACCATGATGATTTAGGAGTACCGAACACTTGAGACATTAGCTTCATTTGCAGTTCAACCTAATTCCAGTACAGAAGGCAACATGATAACGAGTTTAGCAGTTTATCCGTCGTTGGCCAGTAGAGTAGTGGAGAGACATACATTTGATCCAGTGATTTCGAGACAGATAAAAGATTTGGTAGTGGACATTGGATGAGTGCCCTACCGATTGGTCGGTTGGTTCAGATGGAGGGTTGAGGTTCTATGGGCTGCTTTGTGTTCCATCCATGAGGAGCTGCGGAGAGATATCTTACAGGAAGCTCATAGATCTCGTTTCACTATTCACCCCGGGGGAACAAAGATGTATCGAGATTTCAAAACATTTTCAAGTGATTCAAATTGTGTTCATTAGATAACTCAGAGTATTACATTTTCGTTTTTTGATGAGCTTGAAAATCGATCTCACTCACGCGTCAAAGTTAGCCAAAAGTCAGAGACAATACTCTGTTTTCTTTACCGAATATATTTGAGTGACTTTAGTAAAATAACCATAACTTTCGCATTTCAAAACATTTTCAGGTGATTAAAATTGTGTTCATTAGATAACTCAGAGTAATACATTTTTCGTGTTTTGATGAGCTTGAGAATTGTTTTCAATCGAGCGACAAAGTTGGTTGAAAGTCAGGGAGAGTACGTTGTTTTCTTTACTGGACAGATTTGAGTGACTTCGCGACTGCGAGTTTTCCACTCGCAGGTACCTTTGCAAGGGTCGATTTTTTTTCCTTGCAGCGGCCCGTGCAAGTGGGGAACCCATCCTTGCACGGCCTGCTGCGAGGGCAAGAAAAAATAAAATAGAAAAGGAGAGGTGAGGTGAAGGAGAAGGAGAGGGAGAAAAACGACGACCTGTGCGAGAAGATGAGAGAGTGGGAGAAGAAGAGGGGGAAACTGAGAGAGAGAGGAAAAATTTCTATACAACCTTCAAATGATAACACGGACACCTTGCATACAACATTCTTACAAAAAATTCACAACTGTTTCCTCTGCCTAATAATGTCTACCCACTTACAGGCTACTTACTACTATAGGGTTGCTTGACAAAATCTCCACCGTTATACAAAAAACTGCCAGGGCTAAATGATGAACTCATCTACACAGATATAGTATGAAAATCATCTACCAGATGCTAAATTGATGTCCAAAGATAAATCTGCCCCTCACTTGTTGCTGTTGCTAATGTCCCAACCTCGTATGGGTGAGCAGCAAACCTACACGAAATAGCAGACATAAGGGACCGCTGCGAGTTTACATTCTTCGTATCAGTGTAGATAACATCCATTACCTTTTTCATGTTACCAACAAAGATGCAAGAATCATCCCAGCCCCATATAGCTCTGCAACAACCAAATGAAACCAAGCTAGCTGTTATGAGCAACTCCCTCTATGCATTAGTAAGTGAACAGAAAAAAAAAACCGAACAAAAGTCATGTATTCCCAGAATAGAAAAAATATTGCATTTGAGTCTGGGAAAAAATATTCCACCAAACGGATATTATCTACTTTAGTTAAGTCCGACTTAAAAATGTTTACTAGTCGTTAGGTTGGAGACTGGACTGTAACTAAGTTGGCTGTGTGGTTTGTATCCCTCGTCGAGCTTCTCACTGGCTTGAGTTTCTCTGTCACTAATATATTGTCTTGATGTCTTGGTTAAAAAGAAAAAAAGAAAAAGTGTTGTTTGTTGTCTGCAAAATACAAAGGTGCTTCATTTCCCAGCGTCCAGTGATCAATTTATGTTGAACTGGTTAGCAAGGCCGCTGTATTTATATCAAAAGAAAGCTGTGAATATTTCCATCAGAAACTCCATATTTAGATCAACTTTTACATATATAGTTGAAAACTTTAAATTCCTTACAAATGTTACAAGCATATGATAGCGAGTTAACGTAGATGAGCAGCAATATTCACCTACGAGTAAATGAATCATCATCAAAGCCCATTCCCGAGATTTTCGGGGTCGGCTACATGGATTTTAGTTCTCCAAGCAATGCGATCTTCCCACATTTCCTCGCCTAATCCAAGCTCAATGATATCTTCATTCACCGTCTTAATCCAAGTTTTCAACGGTCGTCCCCTCCGTCTACACCTTCCATTAACTTGCCAATCTAAACATTTTCTAATTGGCGCCGTGCTTGGTCTCCTCCGCACATGACCAAACCAAGTTAAACGTCTTTCTCTAATTTTTTCCTTTATGGGCGCTACACCTAAGTATTTTCTAATTCTTTCATTTCTAATTTTATCCTTACGAGTTTTACCACACATCCACCTTAACATACGCATTTCTGCTACTGCCATCCTATGCGTATGTTGTCCCGTAGTAGCCCAACATTCTGAACCGTATAGCATGGTTGGTCGAACAATTGTCTTATAGCATTTCCCTTTTAGCCTTGCAGGCATCCTTCTATCGCATAATACTCCTGACGCCATTCTCCATTTCAACCAATCAGCTTTAATCCTATGGTCTACATCTTCTCCAATAGCCCCATTCTTTTGAATTACAGATCCTAGATATCGAAAAGCCTCACACTCTGGGACCTCGACACATTCGATCTCAATTGCATTACTTCTCCCTCTTGGTTCACACCCAAAGTTGCACACTAGATACTCCGTCTTCGAACGGCTAATTCTAAAACCTTTACTCTCTAAAGCCTCCCGCCACTTAACTAATTTCTGACCTAAACCTGCACTAGTCTCATCCATTAAGACAATATCATCTGCAAATAACATGCACCAAGGTACATCTTCTTGCAGATGTCTCGTCAACTCATCCATGACCAAAGCAAAGAGATATGGACTTAACGTCGACCCTTGATGTAGTCCTACTGACACTGAAAATTCACTAGACATCCCACCTACTGAGCGAACACTTGTTACAACCCCTTCATACATATCCTTAATGATATCGACATAACATTGAGACATTTTCTTCCTTTCAAGCACCCACCAAATTAACTCCCTAGGGACCCTATCATATGCTTTCTCCAGATCAATAAAAACCATATGCAAACTCTTACGTGCCTCTCGATATTTTTCTATAGTTTGCCTAAGCAGGAAGAAGGCCTCCGTAGTAGACCTACCCGGCATAAATCCAAATTGATTCTCCGAAACCGTGGTTAAACTCCTAAGTCTTTGTTCTATAACTCTCTCCCAAAGTTTCATCGTATGGCTCATAAGCTTTATCCCTCTATAGTTCGAGCAATTCTGGATATCCCCTTTGTTCTTATAAATTGGTACCACAATGCTATGTCTCCATGAATCTGGCATTTTTCTAGTTTCCAAAATCCTATTAAAGAGCTTAGTTAGCCATTGAATCCCAACTTCTCCCAGACATTTCCATGCTTCAATTGGGATATCATCCGGTCCAACGGCCTTCCCTGTCTTCATTCTTTTTAAAGTTTCTCTCACTTCTGTGGCACTAACTCTGCGATGGAACACGCGATCTCTCCCTTCCTGTGAAGCATACCCCTCCAAGTTTAACTCCCCTACATGTGTTCCATTGAGTAGGTTCCAAAAGTAATCCTTCCATCTATCTAAAATAGCTTTATCCTGCATTAAAACTCTTCCATCCTCATGCTTAACACACTTAACATGACTCAAGTCCCTAGTCTTTCGTTCTCTAGCTTTAGCTATCTTGAAAATATCTTTCTCCCCTTCCTTCGTACCTAGCCTATTATAAAGAGCATCATACGCTCTCTTCTTAGCTTCCCCTACTGCTCTACTACTCAACTTCTTAGCCTGCTTATAAAGCTCATAAGACTCTAGACACCTATCTTTTTGCCACACCTTAAAGCATCTTTTCTTTTCCGCAATGGTTTGTTGCACATCCGCGTTCCACCACCATGTCTCCTTACCATAGAAACCTCCTCTTTTGGCCTGTCCTAACTCTTCCTTCGCACATCTTCTGATTCGGTTTGCCAAATGTTCAAAAAGATCCGCGCTACTAGTCCGATCCTTTGCTTCTAGATTCTCCCAACCCTCTGAAACTGACTGGCCACCCAAAATCCTCTTTCTAAATCTTTGGCACACATCTCCCTGTAAGGTCCACCACTTAATTCTCGGTCTAACCTGTTCTATAGCAATATGACCCCTACTCTTAAGACAAAAATCGAGAACTAACAGCCTATGTTGGTTTGTCAGACACTCCCCTGGTATAACCTTACAATTTTTACACCTACCTAAATCGTGTCTCTTCACAAGAAAATAATCAATTTGATTTCTATTACGCCCACTCGCAAAGGTCACCAAGTGATCTTCCCTCTTCTTATAAAAAGTATTTACGATCCCAAAATCCTTAGCTAAAGCAAAATCTAGAATAGAAATCCCCGCAGTGTTTCGATCCCCAAAGCCTTGACCTCCATGTACCCTCTCATACCCAACTCTATCTTTACCGACATGGCCATTCAAATCCCCGCCTAGAAAAATCCTATCGGAAGAGGGAATTCCAAGAACTAACTCCTCTAAAGAGTCCCAAAAATCCTTCTTAGTCTCCTCGTCCAAACCCACTTGGGGTGCATACACACTAATAACATGCACTATCTCTAGTTCTAAAGCTAATTTAATACTTATGATTCTATCCCCAAACCTCCTAACGTCGACTACTGCATCCTTAAAAACTTTATCTACCACTATTCCCACCCCGTTCCTAGTGCCATCTTTACCAGAATAGAAGAGCTTGAACCCTCCTCCTAAATCTTTAGCCTTGTTCCCCTTCCATTTTGTCTCTTGAAGACAAACTATGTTTACTTTCCTCCTACGCAGGGCATCCACTAATTCTATTGTCTTTCCCGTCAAGGTTCCTATGTTCCAAGAGGCTAATCTAATCATTCTATCTCTAACCTGGACTAGCTTCTTTACTCGCCCCCGTCCAGAATGGTGCGAGAACCCTTGCCTATTTAACACTACAGCCGGGCGCCGCTGCAGCGCGCCTTGCTCATTTGTCACTACACCCGAGCGTAGGTGCAACGCGTCGCTTATAGCGGGGGACGCCCTATCCTTCTGCATTAATCTTTTTGAACCAATATCCATGAAAAAGGATGTGATGGGTTTTTTACGGTTGGCTATCACAAGCCTAACACCAACCCTCCTCATTTATCCGGGCTTGGGACCGGCCGTTGCAACGGGCGGAGTTTACGAGTAAATGAATATGACTAATAATTCAAAACTTATAGTTATTGCTGAAAAATAAATAACAGTCCCAGCTT
This sequence comes from Berberis vulgaris, assembly GCA_963556465.1. NCBI lineage: Eukaryota > Viridiplantae > Streptophyta > Magnoliopsida > Ranunculales > Berberidaceae > Berberis > Berberis vulgaris. The sequence continues at coordinate 66,487,328 of OY747132.1, forward strand.
ATCCCATATTGTATTTTTCTGGTTGACATGTCCACCACCTCGTATCCATGTCGGATACTACATGAATACTGATACCTAAATTCATGTCGTTGTCACATAAATTTCAATAAAAGACCAAAAGATTCTAGTGCATTTCAGAGGCTCAAGCAGTAGGGAGAATCAATAGTCCTAAGTGGAACCGACCCTGACATACCTGTACAAGATCATACAAATCACCCAACAGGCCTATAAAATGAGAAATTGGATTAAATTCCATTGTACTTCATGATCCACAAAATCTGCGCTATAGTTATTTATTTTATTTTGTCTCTTTCGTTGACTTGTATATTTATGAAAAAAGGCATCAAGTAAGCCGACAAAAAGAATACATAAGATACAATAAACAGACAATTTTTCACAAGTCAAATTACTAATTCTTTCTTACGCTATTCAGGTGAGATCAGATGATGAGAAACCAATTTTTTTTTTTATCTTTTGCACAAGTTTTCAGGTAGACTTTTTGAGCCTATCCTAAAATATGGTGTGTTCCTTTGCATGTTCATGACACGATTCCTTCCAGATGCACAGTCTGCAAATCCAAAGACATACCTTAATGGCAGATCGAGTCCTTCTTTCAATCTGATTATACTGATGTATGATTGATGTGTCCCCAAAATCAATTCCACTGAATATCTGCATTCCATCGACACTGCATTGAGAAATTTAGTCACAAGTCCAGATAAAACACTTGAACTCATTAGTCCAGATATTGAAACTTATAAGTTTGGATACTAATAATAGTTCCATATGATCAAACTTACAAGCACTGCTACAAGCAACGAATCACAACAAATCTTGTTGTTGCAAGACAACTCCCACTTGGTGAGAAATAAGCAGAATGAACAGCCCTTCCATGGTCAATCATCTTCAACAAATTTGATCCATTTGCATCAATATATCTCAAATCCCATAAGCGGGCAGTCCCATCTTTGGAACATGTAGCCATTACGAGTTGAAATCTATGGTGTTGATCCTTAGGCATGCAAATTCCATGAACTTGAGGATTTACTGTCCCTCACATCCAAAATGTTTAACAGACCATAACCCTCACCAAAATATAAGCAGTTTGCATTTTGCGACTATTGAGAAAGAGAGAAAATGAATTCGTCACTGGGAATAGATTAGATCAAATGCTTCCTTTTGAACATCCATCAAATGGACAAATCCATCATAAGAGCTGGAGTAGACCTGCATAAGGTGTATGAACAGCCATTCAGTCTAATCCACCACTAACGCAACTTAATTGGCAAGAATAATTTTACTGAAGTAAACAACAGAGGCAAGAATTAGAGAATATGAAAGTGATTCAGCACAAAAACATACACCTTACAAGAAATTTTTATTGAAAAAAGAGGCAGCTCTTTTTAGTAGAAGCAAAAGTAGGAACACCTCACAGAAAATTTCATTTCCATCATGTCGTTTTAAATCAAACACGCTATGCATCCATAATCAAAGGAAACTCCTTTGGCAACCATAAGGATCTATATCATTCATTCTACGGCACTTACGTTTAGTATCCACTGTTAAAAAGAGTTTTCCAAATCCAAAAAGATTTCTGTCACATATCTAACCATCATAGTTCAACTAAGAAAGGTTCTGCTATATGTAGCATTAAAGCATCCCAATTACTAACAAGGATGCACAGACTCGGATACGTGTGTACGACACGGCGATTCGGCAATTTTCAAAAAAATAGGACTTGGCGACATGGTCAACTTATTTTTTTAATATATTTTTCTTGTAACTCATATGAACATAAATAATAATAGTGAACAATACAAACATATCAATAAAACATTCATTCATTCAAAATTTCAAATGCATCATAAAGTCAAGCTCAAGTCATACTCATAAAGCATAAGCAACATAATTTCATTAATTTGATAATGTAAAATGTAAATTGATAATTTCATTAACTCATCAGCTAGGTGGCTACATCTCTTCATTAACTGGCGGATCAACTATCGCATTCCCTTCATTCAACAACCCAACCTCTAGCTCAAGTTCATCAAGTGAAAGACTGGCAATTTCAAGCATTCCAGCAACATCCAAATCCAACGAATCAATAGTATCTCCTCTGATATCCCACATCCTTGTCTCACCTTCTTTGTATTCTTGTTTTCTTCTTGACAAAAACGGAGGTTGAAATGCACATCACCAAATCTTTAGCTCGTTGTGGGGTCATTTGGTTCATTTTTAATGAATGGATATTGTTATACGTGCTCCAATTCGTCTCACAACATGAGGAAGAACAAACTTGCCCAAGTAACTTCAAAGCTAAAGTCTGGAGTAATGGTGCAGAAGCACCATGAGAAACCCACCATACATCAGGTTCTAGGTATGCTCTATTCTGTAGAGAATCACTTTCTGCAAACTGTCCTAAACCTGCTAAAAACTTAGCATACTCTGTAATAACTAATTTTCTTTCATCAATAATAGGAAAGTATCTCATGAAGCACTTATCCTTCTCCTTTGAAATCTCAAGATCTTTATGTGGCAAAACACTATTAGGAGTCTCTTCAAGCCATTCTCTGCTATAATACCTACATATAAGCAATGTCAATCACAAACTAATATATAAACATAAGTGCATAAGCATAACCCATAAATTCTAGTCTTCTAGTCAAGACTCAAGACTAAGTAGAATAAAAAGTTAAAAACAATGTAATTATTTACCTTGGATTCAAGGAATGTACTAAGCAATGCAGTGGTGTGTTGCTTTTCTCCCATCGATCTACCAGTATATGATGCACCACTAAAATAACTCTGACTCCTTGCTATCTGTCTTTCCTTCATGTCGGTAAATAACTTGCTTCACTTTCTCAATCATAACATCCCACATCTCATACACCAAGTGAAAACAAGGCCATCTGTATCAGCCCTCCGCAACATTGAATAAATAGGCTCTGTGAAATGAAGTACATAGTCCACTTTGTCCCACCACAAGTCATCCACTAGTTTTCCTTTCACAAGCCGTGTTTTCTCAACATCATCTTCCCTATAGGAATCCCACTGATCTCCAATCACCATACTCTGGAAGCTACTTTTAATGTCTTTCAACCTCTTTAGCATAATTATGCTTGAAGCAAAGCGTATCTCTACTATGGAAAGCAACTTCAAGCTCGAATGCTCATTAAACATATGCAACCTCATGGAATGGTTCATGATAAAGTTCTTGATCAGCACCACATCCCCAACAACATCAATAATCCAACTACACAGACTGTAGGCCTTTTCATTTGCAAGCGTGTTATTTGGAGCGCATATGTTCTTCAAGGCAAAGTTGAGAGTGTGGACTACACAAGGTGTCCAAAACACCTTAGAATATTGGCTCTCAACAAGTAAAACTGCAGCCTTACAAACTAGAGCATTGTCGGTTATGACTTGGACCACATTACTTGGCCCAACGTCACGTACGACTTCCTTAATCAAACCAGCAATGAAGAACTTGTTTTTGTACTCCCCTTCACAGTTCACAGCCTTCAAGAACATTGGACCACCCTCATTTAAAGTTCTTCAGTTAAATTAGTCCACCCATCACAAACAATGGTTGTTCCTTTGGTAACCCATGTGAACTTTGTTGCCTCCAACAACCTCTGAATGTTGTCCCTTTCATTTTGAAGCAATGTCGTCCTCAATGCATTATACCCAGGGGTCTTGTAACCACTAAATGGACTTTGCTTTATTCGTTGCATAGGTGAAAGCCTCCTGAAAATACGAATTCTTTGCAAGGTTGAATGACAATGCAGCTGAGTAGAACATCCTTGCAATCAAAGCATCCAACTCTTGTCGCTCACTCATATTGAAAGCATTTGCAATAGGATTATTAGTGGCTTTCCTCTTCCTTGGTTTATTGTATGGAACTGAAGGACCAACCCCACTACTTGAACCTGGGTGCAGGTGACTACTTGAGCCCACTGAAGGAGGTAAAGGAACACTTCGCAGCCTTGAACTTTCCACTCTCAATGCAACTTCTTCAATAAATTGGTGCACCTCTGTAAGTTATAGGGGGAGATTTTGGCACAAATAGCTATCCCACGACCTGTTATCTTCAACAAGTGGTCATTCAATCTAGTATGAGATCTCTTATACTATTTCTGACAAAAGTTACACTGCCATCTAAGATTTCCCCCACCTTTATTTGGTCTTCTTATTACTGTCTCATGCCTCCAAAGATCATCTCCAATCACTTGGCCTAAAAGAAACATTAAGAGACTAAAAAAAATGTTGTATTAGTATAATACTATAATCTAATCTACAAAACTCATTCACTGAAAAAGCTTTAACAATACGGAAAAACTCATTAACTAAAAAACTGATTCAATGATTGAAAAACTCATTATTTGCAATACTGATTCACTCTCACTGATTGAAATACTCTTTCTTTGCTAAATGCTAATCTACTTTTTAATTCTTTGCAGTTGAAATACAAAAATCAGCATAAAAGAGAAGAGCCTAAGAGCATAAAAGAAAATCAGCACAATACTCATTGTTTTATTCTAGTATAATACTCATTGTTTTATTCTACTGGTGTTGGAAGAACACACATCCTCAAAGATCAGAGACACAGAGAGTCATATTCATGAAATCAAAATATGGAAGAAGCAGAAAAAAGAAAAAAAAATCAGTGATGAAAACACAAGAGAATGAAATATAGTAATCAGAGAAGAGAATAAAGCATAGAAGAAAATTGCAGAAAAAAAAACCGAAAGAAGAAAATCAGAGCAAAAAAAAATAAGAGATGAATCAAAGAATAACAAAATCAGAGAAGAGAAGAGAATGAAGCATAGAAGAAAACTGCAGAAAAAAAAATGAAAGAAGAAAGGTACCTGCTGAGGACGACGACACCATCTCCTTCCTGCAAGCTCCCTTTCTCTAGCTCCGTCCAACAAACACCCTGAGCTTCTCGACCACCATCGATCTCTCTCTCTCTCTCTGGCTTGATCACTCTTTCTATCTCAATCGATCGATCGAACTCTATGTGGCTCGATCCCTGTGACTCGATGAGGTTCTCAATTGGTCGATCGAACTTCCTCTGACTTCTTTTCCTCTTTTCTCTGTGAGAAAATTTCTAGGGTTAGAAAACTTCTTCCCCCTTCTTTGCACCCTCGACAAACTTTTTTCTCGTTGTTTTAGTACAACCTGATGAAATTGCTGCGGCTCACATCACACTAACCTGAACCAGTCCACTCCTTCCCCCTTTCCATCCTCATTTCTCACACAACCCAAAATCCTAAACCTCTCTCACATCCAAAGCCGTAGAGGTTTGTGCATCAGTCTACAAATTCTCATCGACACAATTGCCTCAAAAAAGCCATCATCAGCAGCACCTCACATCCATCTCCTTTTCATCTCGACCACCACCAACAACATTAACTCAACCACCATCCTCTTCTCTGATCTCATTCTAGTTACCCCCATTCGTGAAGAACTTAATGGTGTCGATGAAGAAGTGAAATTGGTGGGACTGATGTGTAAAAGATGCATGTTAGTGGTGATGATGGTGGTATTGAGAAACATTGAAGAGAAATTAGGACGAATCATTGGGGAAGCGAGGAACGGAAGGTTGGGGGTTACTGTGGAGTTCACTATCATACCATTTCTAACTCTTCGACGCAATGAATTACACGCTTAGCGGAGAAAAGACTGACCTATCGCCATGAGAAGGTGGAGTTGAGAGTGCAAGCTACGTACTCACCTCGTTCGTTAGGGATTGTTGCGCGCCGAGAGAAGAGAAATTCTATCTTCTTCGTTTTCTAATAGATATCTTGACCTTTTGATTGGAGATCAAATCACCTAGACCCTTTGATTGGGGGATCAACCACCAATAAACTAAAATAAAACTTGTATTGCTTGCCTAAACTTTATAACTAAAAGAAAAATAATAATTTCTAATTGAATTCAAACCTAATTCTAAAAATAATACTTCCTAATTGAATTCAAACCTAATTCTAATCAAACAATAACTCATAATTCAAAAATAGAATATTGTTCTAACTAAGACATTATAATCTTAAGTAAATACTAAATAGGATTGGTATCCTAACATCCCACATTGCCTGAAACAAGGCTTGTCCTCAAGCCTGAAAATCTGGAAAACGAACACGAAACTGCTCGTAGTCTTCCCAAGTAGCTTCCTCCACAGGACGGCCAGTCCACTTGATAAGTCAGCATGTAACGGGTTTATTATTGCGTTCAAATAATCCTCGATCAAGTAGTTTCTCCGGGACCCATAAGGGTTCATTGGCAAGAATAAGTAAAGTTGGGTCCGGAGTAATACCATTACCTAACTTCTTCTTTAAAAGAGAAACATGGAAAACGGGGTGGATACGAGACGCAGCCGAAAGATCAAGTTTGTAAGCCACAGAATCGATCTTTTCAAGGATTCGAAAAGGCCCATGATACTTGGGAGAGAGCTTAGAGTAATTCTGAGATGCAGCAGTGGATTGCCGATATGGTTGCATTCGTAAGAAAACCCAATCATTAACTGCAAAATGGCGTTCGGTGCGCTTACCATCTGCATATATTTTCATACGGTCCTGAGCCTGATGAAGGTTATCCTTGAGAACTTGCAGAGTGCGATCACGGTCCCGTAAAGCAAGGTCAACAGCATGAACCACGGTGCTACCAGGTATATAGGTTGAGATCTTCGAAGGTGGCCGACTATAAACGGCTTCAAAGGGAGTAATTTTGATTGCACTATGATATGTAGTATTGTACCACCATTCTGCCCAAAGTAACCATTTTGTCCAACGACTAGGATGATGACTAGCAAAACATCGAAGATAACACTCTAAGGTACGATTGGTAACTTCAGTTTGACCATCAGTTTGGGGATGATAGGCTGAACTATGACATAATTGAGTATCTTGCATCTCAAAAAAGGCCTCCCAAAAGTTACTTAAGAAAATCGGATCACGATCGCTCACAATAGAACGAGGCATACCATGGAGGCGAGTAATATCCCACACAAAGACTTCAGAAATTGAGGTCGCGGTGTAAGGATGAGCCAAAGAACTGAAGTGCGCATACTTGGAGAGACGATCAACAACGACCAAAATCGTAGATTTGCGATTAGACATTGGTAATTCATCAATAAAATCCATAGAAATATCTAACCAAATATCGTCGGGGATTGGTAAGGGATTAAGTAACCCAAGAGGAGAAAGAGTTTCACTCTTATTCCGTTGGCAGTTATCACAATGAGAAATAAACAATTTTACAGCAGCTTTCATACCAGACCAGTAAAAATTATGCTGAAGATGTTTATATGTGCGGAGAAAACCGGAATGGCCCCCAGTAGGCAAGGAATGGAACTCATGTAAAAGTTTAGAACACCAAGATGAAGATGGAACTACCACAAGTCGACCATTATAGCGAAGAATACCATGCTCATATGAATAATGTGGTCGAGCAGATGATTGTTGACAACTATCAATAATAGTACGCATGGAATGATCAAGATGACACTCCCGGCTAATTTCATCAACACTGAAAAAGGTCGGGGAAGATAGAGCCAACAAGGAACCGTTGGAAGGCAAATGAGAAAGTGCATCTGCAACTTGATTGACGGAACCAAAACGATAAATGATTTCATAGTCATATCCAAGTAATTTAGAGAGCCACTTTTGTTGTTCAAGAGATGAAAGTCGTTGGTCCATAAAATATTTGAGACTACGATGATCTGCATAGATTTTGAAGTGCCGACCCAAGAGATAAGGCTGCCATTTCTGTACTGCAGCAACAATAGCCAACATTTCCTTATCATAGATGGACATGTTCAAATTGCGTCCAGAAAGGCCTTTACTGAAATATGCAAGGGGACGACCTCGTTGCAGAAGTACCGCACCAATGCCACCATGAGACGCGTCACATTCAATATAAAATTCAACATTGAAATCAGGAAGAACCAGTACGGGGGTAGAAGTTAAGGCGATTTTAAGAGCAGAAAAGGACTTGGAGGCATCATCATTCCAGATAAAAGAATCTTTCTTTAATAACAGAGTCAAAGGAGCACTAATCTTACCATAATCACGAACAAATTTATGGTAGTACCTGGTGAGTCCAAGAAACCCACGAAGATCCGTCAAAGAAGAAGGACACGGCCAGTCGACAACACTCTTAATTTTATCATCGTCAACTGCAACACCAAGACCCAAAATAATATGCCCAAGATACCCAATAGAAGATTGAGCAAAAGAACACTTGGACGCCTTCGCAAAAAGCTTATGAGTGCGCAATAGCCCAAAGACAATGGAAAGATGATGTAGGTGATCAGAGAGTGAGGCACTATACACCAATATATCATCGAAGAAAACTAGGACAAAGTTACGCAAGTGAGGACGAAAAATGTCATTCATCAAACTTTGAAAAGTGGCTGGGGCATTGCTCAACCCGAAGAGCATAACCAAAAACTCATAGTGACCATCGTGTGTGCGAAAAGCCATCTTGGAAATATCCGGTTCATGAACCCGAATTTGGTGATAACCTGAGCGTAAATCAAGCTTAGAAAACACCGATGTGCTGTGCAGTTCGTCCAATAATTCATCCACAATCAGAATTGGAAAGCAGTCATTAATAGTGATTTTATTAAGGGCTCGATAGTCAACACACATGCGCCAACAACCATCATTATTTTTAACCAAGAGAACCGGTGAAGAATAAGGGCTGGTACTGGGTCAAATAAGGCCAGCAGCCTTCAATTCAGATACAACTTTATCAATTTCGGCCTTTTGAAAGTGAGGATAACGATATGGCCGAACATTTACTGGAAAAGCATCTGATAAAATTGAAATATGGTGATCATGTGCTCGGGCGGGGGGAAGGGTGTTGGGATTTCCAAAGACATCCGAAAATTCAACAATAAGTGGCTGAACGACAGCGGGAATGGAAGCGCCCAGGTCAACTTCCTAAGTTAACTGTAAAAGAATGTCGTGACGTTCCTGTCGTAAAGAACGATGGACCCGGGTACTATCCATGAACATGACCATAGGAGAATTATCGCCAATTAATGTATAAGAACGATTTGCCACTGAGAAGGTCATAATCAGCTTGGAAAAATCCCAAGTAATAACACCCAAAGAGCGAAGCCATTCAGCACCTAGAACCACATCACATCCAGTGATACCCAGAAAGAAGAAGTGGCCGTGGAACTCATAATCCTGCAATTTAAAGGAAACATCCCGACAAGAGCCTGGACTATGCAAATGGCTACCATCTGCAATCATGACGCGTAAAACACCATCTTTGTTGATTGGAAACCCACAGTGTTTGGCAAAAGACGGGTGCAAAAAATTATGAGTTGAACCAGAGTCAACTAGGACAGTGACAATTCTGTGTTTTAATTGTCCAGTGATACGCATGGTTTCAGGCCGTGGGGACCCGAGAAGAGCATGAAGAGAAATCTCAAGAGGAGGTTCGGATAAAGTATGATCCGGAACAGGAGGCTCAACATTAGAAACGTCTTCTTCTTCCTCATTACCGTCGAGGAGCAAAACGTGGGACTGAGGACAACGATGGCCACGCTTATATACTTCATTGCAGTCAAAGCAAAGTCCTTTGGCACGACAGTCATGTTGTTCAGCCCATGACAAACGTTTAACACCTGGTGGTATACTAGTAACAGGTTTTGAAGAATTTGCAGCAGTCACAGGGTTTGCAAAATTTCGGACAGGCCTTTTTGATCGAGTAGCATTAATGGCATCTTCTTGACATAAAGCCAACTCAAAAGCATGTCTAATACTGGTAGGGTGTAGCATCCTAACTCCTGCTTGAATATCAACACGCAAACCCGATAGAAAAATTCTAATCTGATGAGATTAAGACAAACCGAGCACCAAATTAGATAACTTCTCAAACTCGGTAATAAATGAGCGAACTGTGCCTCGTTGTACTAATTTGGAAAGAGAACTACACGGATCTATATGTTCGCGAGAACTAAAGCGAGAGCAAAGAGCTTTCGAAAACTGTTGCCAAGTTAGTCCGCCCAGTGATTGGTGAATCCATCGATACCAAGAGTTGGCATCACCCTGAAGGTGAAGAGCGGCAATGGGAAGCATTTGTTCGCTGGAAAGGCCGTTGAGTTCCTGGTACTGCTCGACCTGAAATAACCAACCATACGGATCAGTTCCGTCGAAACGGGGTAAATCAATACGGAGGCCCTTGCTAGAAATAGGAATAATTGGCCGTTGTTGATTTGGTTGAATGTATGGTGTCGGATGATATGGCTGGAAATTCCTTAACGCCTCTAGAATAGTGGCATTAGTGGTCTCAAGTGTGTGGAGTGGGATGAAATTCCAGTAACTTGAGCAGTAAGCTCATTGACTTGCTCTTGTAATTCAGCAACAGTCATTATGCGCTGAAATTGGATGGTGGTTTTTTTTTTGTGGTTTGAATATCCCAAAAATATTTTAAGGGACGGACTAGGGAGAAGATGCGTTGAAGATGAGGATGCGCTGAAATTGGGTTGTATGGCGATGAAGATGAAGATGCGCTGAAACTGGATGAACTGAAATTGGGTGAAGACGCGTTGAAGATGCGATGAAATTGGACGAAGCTCTGAAGCGAAGCTCAGGCGATGAGGAAGCTCTGGATCGAAGCTCTGGCGATGAAATTGGACGATGCTCTGGCGATGAGGAAGCTCTGAAATTGGATGATGCTCTGAAACGATTGGGTTGCTGAATCGATGAAGGTGATGGTGACGGCGGTTGCGAGGAAGGCGGTTGCTGTTGCGAGGTTTGTTGTGAGATTTCGATGAACAGGAAGAAGATGATTGTGTAATGCTGTTGTGAGATTTCGAGTTGCTGTGGTGAGATTTCGATGAACAGGAGGAAGATGTCGAGTTGTTGTGGTGAGATGGATTGAAGCGATGATGGTGTTGAAGATGGTTGCTGATGATGGTTGCTGACGATGGTGTTGAAGAACAGGCAGGTTTTTTTTTTTTTTTTGGATTAAGAACCAAGTAACAAGAAAGAAAACAAATTGGCTCAGAATCGATGATGCTCTAATACCAAATAATAGAGACCTTGACCTTTTGATTGGAGATCAAACCACCTAGATCCTTTGATTGGGGATCAGCCACCAATAAACTAAAATAAAACTTGTATTGTTTGCCTAAACTCTATTACATCATATGTATTTATAACTGAAAGCAAAATAATACTTCCTAATTGAATTCAAACCTAATTCTAATCAAACAATAACTCCTAATTCAAAAATAGAATATTGTTCTAACTAAGACATTCTAATCTTAAGTAAATACTAAATAGGATTGGTATCCTAACATTTTCTTCCTCTTCGAACTCTTTTTCAAGTTTCTTCTTCTGCCCTGTCATCATTGTGCGCTGATCGAAGTGTCTCTACTGTTGTTATTGTTATTCCATGGAGATACTAGAAAGCGGAGGAACTGAGAGAAAGAATATATGGTTTCTTATGAGGAGGATGGAAGGGTACTTTGAGAAGGAGTGTCTTCAAGTTAGTTTAATGGAGGTGGTGCTGATTTTATCACTGAGATAGGAGAAAATGGGTTGCCAGAGGTGTAAGGAAGGGGGAAGAAGGTGGGGATTTTGTTTAAATCAAGCCACTAACTCCCTCCTCATAATCTCGAGGTATAATTTGCATAAATTACTTAATTTAACTTTATATTAATTTTGTTTTAATGATAATTCTTTTTTTTTTCTCAGATGTGTTTATATCTCTAGGTATGTATTGGTAAGTTTTTTGGGGCATATGCGTGTTCCTCAAGTGATGGGCATTTTAGTCATAAAATTTATAACCCTAATAGTTAAAGGACGGAAGGGTTAGTCCAGAGACATGCCTAATTAGCCATCTTTGAAATGGTATCCTTAATTAGATATTAGCATCTGGGGTATGTCTAATTGCCCATGCAAAATATGGCAGGAAAAGATATAATGATGAGAAGGGAATTTTTGGTGTAATGTTTCACATTTGTAGTTAGTGTAAAGGATGTTGAAGTTTTGTGAGGCGCAACAGAAACATAAATTGAAAGTTTCTTTTTTACTAAGATACACAAGGAAGAAAGGGGGAGATGATTGGAAAGGAAATGGATTGATACAAAGCTGCAATTAGCTGAAAACTCTTTCTAAATTGAAAACTTCCTACTTGCTCAACCTCGTTTCATTACATTCATCAAGGCCAACTTGTAGGACCTATTTATATACAAAACATGACACTCCGTACTCTTCTATCTGGTCTCCACTTAGAAGTTATATGAACTTATAATTAATTTAGAAGACTCAAGACACTTTCTAGAACACCTAAAAACAACCAACAATAATAATTCAACCCACTTTCACCCACCTCAACTTCTAGAGAATATACCGTAAATATTAATTACACGTTCATGACAAAATTTGAAATTACCTTAAATTCTAACAAAGGAGTAGATCGGTAACAAATAATGTCCAATTAATCTTAATTTAGGTTTATTTTATAAAATAAATTTGATAAAAAAATAAAGGAGTATTTATGTCTCGTTATCGAGGGCCTCGTTATTCTAATAAAGGAGTAGCTCGGTAACAAATAATGTCCAATTCATACATCCCGCACATCTCCAATTGTAAACTATTGCGATCCTCGTTAAGTAATTTGCTTTTCGCACTTTGACAACTCAAGGTTTTAAGGAGTATTTTTGCTTGGTTTTTAACAATGCAACGATCGACTATCTTTAGCAATGTTGAACCTTTCCCCTCTGTTCTTTCTTCTACATCTGATATTCACAATGTTGAATAATAATTCTACAGCTAAGGCTGCAACTTGGGTGGGTTAGTTGAACCTTGCCAGGTCTGCCATTCACAATATTGAATCAGAATTCTATAGGTACCAATTCACAATGTTGAGTTCAGAGCTTTTGATATAACCAAGGATTGTGATTTCATTTTTCGAGTTAATTTCAGTATTCTAATTTTAAAAATATTTCGTTTTATATGGAGAAAAAGTAAAAAATTTTGTTATAATTTTGAAATTTTAACAATATAAATTATGCATTTTAAACGCTTAAATACTACATAAAAGCCTCTCACACGACACATCACAGTGTTATATAAAGTTCATATTATATAATAATCACTTTTATAATAAACTTTTGATATCAAAATAACATTATAGCAGATTAATATATAAGGAGATTTGAAATATATATTTTTTCATAGGAAAATAACATTGAGAAAAAAATTAAATATTTTAGATTTTGAAAGATACTTCAATAACTCCAAAATAAAAAATATTTCGTGAAAGTTCAAAAATATTATACAAATCACTTTCCTTGGTAATAACCAATCTATTAGAAAGAAAGTGAAGAAGTATAAACTTGTTGGTAAAGAAAAGATAAAGGGGCATCTAAATAAAATAGGGGTGGGTACGAGACGGGATGGGACGAGATATACCCATCCCTATTCCATCCCGTTCATATGGGATCGGGACGGGATGGGATGGGAAAAATCTCATCCCGACCTCGTCCCATCCCAAACGGGACGGGATCAGCATGCTGCCTTTGACTGCTGCGAAGATTATCATCATATAAGAGATTGAAAAATAACTTTCTTATAATTAGATATATATGTGGCATGCAAATATAAGGGTAGCCACTAAATTCCCTAACAATGAAGTCGAGTGGGCTGACTTTTAGAAAATGACATGATAAATGGGACCCACTAAGAGTATTGTGTCGCTGTGATGGCCTCCCAACTGATTTTACAATTTCATTACTGTGAGAAACAAAATTCATGGTTCCTTGACAAAATGACATTTCATATTTTGTTAGGAAATAAATATAGACCTATTGGTGATGCTCTAACATATTTATAATGGTTTACCATCAATACATGTATTGTAATTAAAAAAAAATATTTTTACAGCCCGGAGCATCTCAAATTCTTGGCTCCGCCCCTGAATGCTCCCTTTCTGAATATGTATTACTCAGTTAATTGTTATTTTTCATCTTTACCTGGGTATTATCAATATTTGGAAGTTAAATAATTGGAGCCACTTTTATTGGGAATCCAAGCAACAGTCTGCTATCTTTTTCTTGCTTAATGAATATTTATTTCTTGAAGTAGCATTTCTGTTACCACTGTAAACACCATGAGTTTCTGTCAGTCATCTGTAAGTTTATATGAATAAAAATAAATAAATAAATAAAATTATTAATAATAAATATTAAAAAATTAGCTCGGGACGGGACGGGATTGAAAATCTTCATCCCATCCCATCCCATTCTAGATCGGGATGGGATCGGGATGAAATTATTCAATCCCATTAAGACCCGGAAAAATCAGGACGGGACGAGACGAGATCGGGATCGGAATCGCGGGATGAGATGCCCACCCTTAAAATAAAATGATTTGGATTAATAGTAAGTGGTAGTATAACACTATGGGAGCCCTCCTTATTTCCCAACAACATTTACATGCTGTCTTCGAAACTAGACACCAACGTCTTCATTTTCATCAATTTTGGTTTCTCTCCTCTGTTAGAGCTATTTTACATGTACAAGTTGACATTTTATTATTGTGCACATATATTAGTACATCCTCTTGTATGAAGCTGAAAGGCTTTATAGAGTATAGTGTTGTTGGATGTTATCGATGTCTAGTCCCTTCAACTTCAAGGTTGACTCCACATGCCCTTTCAACGTGTGAAGCTCTCTCAACCTACAAATTATACAAAAGATCGTTAACCATAACCCTAGCTCAGTCCAAGTTAGTTTTGTATATATATAGTTGATCCTAGCTAGAATATTACCTTGCAACCTCAGCACGCCTTTTAGCCTGTTCAGCAATTTCAGACAACTCTGCATAGCTCTTTGTATCATCAAACAAAGACTTATCTGGGGTTTGGAGTCCATGCAGCGTACGTTGAGCCATTGCCCATTGTGCCTCCCTTTGTTCTTTACCATAATCCTTCTTGCTTGTGAAAGCAGTCTAAGAACAGGATGACAGTGACATCATAAGTAGTTGAACATAATAACGATACAAAGTATATATGGTGATGGTGATTGAGTTAAATACCTTGTTCTCAATCACGGTATCCCAAGCTTTGCCACTCAAACTGTAACGAATCAAGAACTTGAGGACATCAAGAGGGAAGTAGAAGATGATGCTGTATAACCAAATCACTCCTGCCCATCCCCACCCTATGCCTTGGATCCTTGCAAAGTCCCAGTTTGCATAAACAGCTATCAATGTAGCCACCTTAACACAATGGATGGATAAATTGTCAGTTTTAATGGAGAATACAGATATATTCAATGGCATGAAACATCATTTATACTCACCAATTGAGCGGCAAGGAAGGCACTAACAAGCAACACGCCTGGTCGCTCAACAAAGGACCAACTCTGAGATCGGGTCACAAAGATGAGAGCCTGGCTCACTATGCTCACTTGGAGATAGAGAGCTGCAGTGAGTTCTTCGTTGTTGTGCCTGATTGATCTCACGCCAAATGTTTTCTGCACATTATATCATTTGGTAGACAATGAGTAGGATCAGTATGATTAATACTAATTGATATATAAGATGTTGCACGTGTTCTTTGGACAGGAGACTACTTACTGAGAAGAAATCTGTCTCACAGGAAGCCCAAAAGAAAATCACAGTCATGATAGCAAGATATGTGCCAAGTACAACTCCAGTTGCGAAAATTTCCTTGAGTTTCCATGAATCGGGCAAAGGAGATGGCTTCACTCTGTCCTTTGAAATAGTCATAATGGTTCCATCATTGAGAACTGCAATGATGAGTACCATGAAGGGTGAGAAATCGAATTTCCAAATGAGTGCAATGAGCATGAAACCCAAAACGATTCGAATGGTGATTGACACAGCGTAGATGGTGTAGTTCTTCATTCTCTGGAAGATGGCTCGACTTGTCAACACAGCACTGATGATCACACTGAGTCCTGGCTCAGTCAGAACTATGTCTGATGCACCACGAGCTGCATCAGTTGCATCTGCAACTGCAATACCAATATCGGCCTTCTTAAGTGCAGGTGCATCATTCACACCATCTCCAGTCATGCCACATATGTGCTTCCTTTCTTGGAGTTTTTTCACAATTTCATACTTGTGTTCTGTGGAAGTATAGTTCTGAGTTAGTCAAAATTATAGTTTGAAAGCTCAATTAGTCCATTTCGAGCTGAGCATGTTTAGACTGCTTAGACCTGAAACTTAAACAATGAAATGGAAGTAATCCTTACCAGGAAAGACGCCAGCGAAGCCGTCGGCCTTCTCAATGAGCTCATCAACAGGAATACTGGCGGTGGCCTCGTCCTTATTCTGGCCGAGGAGAGAAGAAGAGGGATACATATTGGTGCCCATGCCAAGACGACGACCGGTTTCCTTGCCAATAGCAAGTTGGTCACCTGTGATCATCTTGACATTAACTCCTAAGTTGAGGGCTCGGCGGATGGTTTCAGCACTATCATGTCTAGGTGGGTCGAAGAGAGGTAACAATGCCATGAACTGCCATGGCCCTCCTGCGCTTTCCTTGGTCTTCTCAGGGACTTCCTGACAAGCTACTCCTAGGGACCGAAGTCCACGTTCTGCATAATTGTCAATTACGGCATGGACTTTGTTCTTCATATCTGCGTTTAGGTTGCATAGCTCGATGATCTACAAATTACAAACACTTCTAATGTTACATGTATGTATGAAACAGCCAATTAATCTAAAAGCTCAAACTGTTAGAATATAACACAGCCAAAACATAACGGCCAGTAGACGATAACTCCCTATGTGGTTGAAGATGTGAATTTGTGTTTGACGCTCAGGTATAGAAATTTAATAATGTACCTGCTCTGGTGCGCCCTTGCTAGCACGGTGCCATTTGCCATTCGAATCGACATAAGTGATGGCAGTACGCTTCTCGACAGGGTTGAAGGGTAGGAAGTGTACCTCTGTGATTCCTTCTCGTGCCTACGAAGTAACAGAGCAGATTCCGAAATGAGAACTAAAAATAGTATCAACTTTATTATTATTTTATCAAGAGTCCTAAAATGTTTTTGGTCATCCTTACCTCCTTGGGGTCACCCAACATCCCAACAATTGAAGCATCGATGGCATCTTGGTTCTCAACTCTGGAAGCTCTGGCTGCAGTCAAGACCACTGTATCCTTGTCAGCATTCTTCACAAATACCTGCAGAATTGTAACCCAATTACACCGCTGATTGATAACACTTAGTCAAGGTGTTTGCCTTGGTAAAAATGGCATAGGTTTTCATCTTTTTAGTGGATACTCTGAATATGTTAAATAATACTCGCAAATTATTCAAACCATTTCCCTCTGAACAGAACTACTTTGATCCATATATACTCACCTCGATCAAGTTCCTGTCAACAGTGAGCTTGTTGAGGGTCAGAGTTCCAGTCTTGTCACTGCAAAGGACATCCATACCAGCCATTTCTTCAATTGCAGTCATACGCTTGGTGATGGCACCTTGCTCTGACAATCTGTGAGACCCGATAGCCATGGTCACTGACAACACTGTTGGCATGGCAATTGGAATCCCACCAATTAGAAGCACCAACATGTTATCGATACCATCTCTGTACTTGCGTTTCTGCACAGCGTACATTATCACTACCTCCAATACAATCCCCACTGCTATTGAACATATGCAGAAGTTACCGATGGACGCTAGCACCTAGCAAACAAGTTGCACAACAAAACATCATCAAATGTGTTAAATTACAAACTTACTTCAAGAACTCTGAGCTGCTAGAGACAGTTCATTTTTCTTTGAAGTCACTGCTTAAGATCTTAGTACCTTTTGAAAGTGACCAACTTGGTTTGTACTGTCCACAAGATGAGCAGCCTTGCCAAAGAAGGTGTGAACACCAGTGGCTATAACAATGGCCTCGATTTCACCTTGCTTGCAAGTAGACCCAGAGAAAACCTCATCGCCTGGGTTCTTGGTGACAGGTAGAGACTCACCAGTGAGAGCAGATTGATCGATCTTAAGTGGGTCACCTTGTAATAATCGAGCATCAGCTGGTACAATGTCACCCAATTTGATGCTTATTATGTCTCCTGGGACCAAAATCGCTGCCTCCTGTTCACTCCATTTTCCATCTCTAAGCACCTGCAATATTGCAGAGCGATACTTGAGAATTGTTTCACTAACATGTACTATTACAGTGAGAATGAGAAATGTGAAATACCTTGGTCTTGGGAGCAAGACCTGCCATCAAAGCAGCTGCTGCATTTCCGGCATTATTTTCTTCGATGAAGCTGATGGTAGAGTTGATTATCAGGAGAACTACTATACCGACGAAGTCTTGCCAATCCGGTGGTTTGCCCTTTTTATAAGAAAATGTATATATATACAACAAAGAAATTAGATATTGAAAAGAAAGCCAAAAAACACAAAGGGATCAATGATAGAGATCATGAATATTTACTTACCCCTCCATTAGCCAAGGCAATGGCCATAATGGCAGCCATTTCCATGACCCATGACAGAGGATTCCACATAAAACCCAAAAACTTCAGTAACTTGCTCTCCTGTGATTCACGTAAGATTGTTCTTTGTAAGTAAGTCTACTCGATTTTTCTTTAAACTAGGTATGAAAACTAAGAGAGATAGAGAGGAATGAACGCTAAAAAGTATACCTTTTTCTCTTCTAACTTGTTTGGGCCAAAGATCTGAAGTCTTTGTTCTCCTTCCTCCATTGTCAACCCTCCTTCAGTACATTTTAGCTGCTCAAACACTTCAGCGATTGGTACCCTCTCCTACATTCCCATGCAATCACAAGTTATTAGATTTAGTAAAACATCCGACAATGAGAAGCGCACATATACATTCTCTCTTTAGAGATCGCGCATGTAATACTTAGTTAATCAGAGAGACTGGTTTGAATTTTATTCATACAAATAAACTACTTTGATCTGGAAATGCTTTGACTTGGTAAAAGTTTTATTTGATCAAAAGAAAATACTATTATTTAATTTCTTTTCTTTTTTTCCAAAACAAAATGAAAGTTTGACAAACCAAACAGCTAGAGAACAAATTACAATAAGTAATTTGATAAGCCAATTAAGAATATGACATGACCATCATTTAGGCTTTTGAAGGAGTGAAATGTTATTAACACTTGTGTTTCTATTTAAGAAATATTGCATGGAGTTATTTCAATACTACATTGCAAGATTTTGACATAATAACAAAATATCGTATCAAACAAATCATAACGAAACAAAGAACTTACAAGATCGACAGTCTCATTCCTGACATCCTCCAAAGTAATGGGCTTATTACTGTCCCCCATGTTTCGCGAGGAAGAACCTGTGACACAACACAGGCAGGTTCAGAAGAGAGCTCGATCAGATTCAGATCGGCCCTCTCTTAAACCTTTAAGAGAGACACCCTCTTCAGGCTCTTCCCCTACGACAACGATAGTATACTGAATTTTATTTTATAAAATTATAATACCCCAAATAATTACTCTACTAATATTCGTCCCTTTTTTACAGAAGACAAAGAGCTGAAGGTGAGATTGACATCACTTTTATAGCACACTTTTTTTTGTTACAAAACTAAAACCGTTATTAGCGCGAACGATTGGCACACACTTTTGCTACCCCAAAGTGACTCTTTTTGGCCCCCATGTTTGTAACTGAGGACTTCGGTGTTGCTGTAGTTTGTTGAACACTTGTGGTTTCAGACCCATTGATGTGTTGTAGAATTTGTTTGTCACCACTACTGTGTCTAAATTTAGGACAAGTTTGTTAAACTCACTTTGTTATGTTATTATTATTAAATTTTTTCTTTTTCATTTTCTCACGATGTTTGAATTAGGAATTCGAAAAAAATAATGGGGTATTTATTTGCAACACTAATTAGTTTTGCAGCTTAAGTGGTTTTTTATTTTTATTTTTATTTTTAATTTTTATTTTTATGAAAGCATGGAGCCAGGCACGGAGCCACGTGGCACTACAAGAAAACAGGTGTTTAGCGACGGTTTTCAAAAGTGTTTAGCGACGGTTTTAACCGTCGCTACAGAATACAGCGACGGTTGGCCAACCGCCGCTAATAAAGGCGTCACAAGAGCATTCAGCGACGGTTTTTTGCAACCGCTGGCATAACCGTCGCTGTATGTTATTTAGCGACGGTTAGTAGTAACCGTCGGTAAAACCGTCGCTAAATACCATATAGCGACGGGTGTTAACCGTCGCTAAATACAGGGCAATAATTGACGTTTTACACTATTCTGCGACGGTTCTTAACCGCCGCTATAGTCCGTGGCGCTTACAACGGTTTATACCCGCCGCCAAATTCAAATTGGTAATTCTGTTAGTGACGGTTAAAACCGCCGCTAATGCCTGTCATTATTATCATGATAATTCTATTATGCGCACTAGAAATATGTAAACAATCTGTAGTCACATTTTAACCTGTAATCACATTTTTCAACCTGTAAACAATCTGTAAACAACCCACAATTTTACACAACTATTTTATATCGAAATCATCAAAGAAAACTTGACTTCAACTATATTATCATCAACTTTAACAAAAAAAAACCTATATTATCATCAAAGTTAACAATATATCAAAGCTAGTACATGTAGAATTTCTTGAAGTTTGATAGTTAAAATCAAATTTACTACAGCTGAAATTGTACCACGTTCTTGAAAGAAATTAGATAATGCTATGGAGAGTGGAGCCGATGAAGATCCTCATTAGTATTTTGACAGGGTGATGAGGGCCTTGCAGTTGCTGGTGAAGCTTGCCCACTTTCTTCATCTTGTGCCTGAAAATGATGAGTCAACAATATTACTCTAAACTTGAACCAAATTACAATAATTAATTGATTTATATTTAGTAAGTAACCAATATCATTGTTAACTAATATATATTAAAATAATGTAAAGGCAAAGAAACATACGGGTGTAGTGAATAATCTTGCAAACTCAGCAGGCACATTTCCATCCAACTTCTGAAAAATGTATGTAAATGCTCCCTCATATCCCTTCCTCTTTAATTTCTCTGCCTCTAACTGTGACTCCAGCTGGTGAATTTTCTGTTGCACTTGAAGATCAGTGTTTTGCGTTGGTTGTGAGGACATCATCCCACTAAACCTACTATTGGTGTTGCCAAAAACTTGAGATGGACATGGCCCGAATCCCAAAGCTCGAACTCGGCCTGAATGTTCTTTTCCTAACACCTTAGCAAGTGAATCTTGTTGTGATATAGATCGTGATGTGGAATCTTCTTTCTCAATCTCTAAAATTTTCTCCTACATTAATGAGGCAAGCCATCAAACTTTGAATTCAAAATTTATCTAAACATTAATTAATATAGTTCAATAAAAATTTCTTCCTCCTTCGTTTCTTCCTCGAAATAATAGTCTAAGTTTAATAATCAAGTTAACTGAATATTACGTGAAAAGAAAGAAAGAATAGGAAGTGAAAATAAATTAGAAAGTTACAATAAATTAGAAAAAATAAAATAAAATAGTAAGTTGATCAATTGCTCTATAGCACGCGTTCGTGGTGTTTGGTGGTAATATATACCATATACAAGAGAAATTAATACAATTGATGATAGCCAAGATAGTAATATTATCAGTAGGAATCAGCATGCAGTCTTACTTGACAAAGATATACCAGACAGTACTGCACAAAAATATACCATATGTTTGGTGATACATGTATACAAATGCAATCCTTTTCAGCCCCTTAATACTTATATCATGCAGATCGCACTTTACAGTTTACACCAACAACTTGGTTTAAAATCTTGAAAACAATAATAATAACTAACTAGAAGAAAGTTATGAAACTTATATAAAAACCATTATAAAATTCTGTCTATAAACACTCGCAAAGATTGAAAAATAAGTTCATATCAAAATTCAAACAACAAATGCATAAGTATCACTGAAGACTGATTTAGAAAGAATAGAAGCATTGTATAGAATGAATTTGTAGGATTACAATGAGATAGAATGAAAATCTGTTAGCTCACTGAAAAATGGAATTTCACATCCCAGTTTCCTCTTAGCTAACAATAGGTTTTTGACATTCCATTGCTTCATTTTCATCCCCATCTTCCTAACTCTCCACTGTTGTTTTAGTTAGTATCTACAGCATACTCCTTATTTATCTGCTGTGGAATATCTTCTATCTCCTTATTTTCTTCCGAATGTTTCCTAAAGGTTTGCTAATCATGGTTCAGTTTCGTCACAAGTTTTTCACCATTTGTAGGTCAGGCAGATTCAACTGATTGTGAAAGGGTCGAAAGATCAAGCAATGTTATGTGTCAGAATCCAGGCCTAAAAGACACAAATTGATGATAAGTAATCACACTTACAGTCTATAGATATTGTTTGTATCTACCAGAAACTAAAGCATGAAATAAACCTTTTACGTTGGATCTAACTGAACATATATGAAGTGAATTTGTTTTGTGCCATATACATGGTGTGCCATACCAGAAACTGCTGAAAATAAGACCAGCAGGAAAATGCTTCATGCTGCTCTGTTTTAAAAACAGAGACTCATTCACCAAGCAACAACAAGATTGCTCTTATGAAGCATGTGTTCTTTTGGTTTTATAGGTTCAGGAAGAGATCTATCTTTTTATATGAGATTGAACTTCCTGCTGAGAAAGAGGTGATACTTCTCAAACTCATGGAAAGAGCAAAATTTTCTATAATACTTTTAGTTTTCTTTCCATTTTTTTATTGAATCAAACTAAACTAAACATATAATGCATGCACACCAACAACATATAATGCATGTACACTAGCAGTCCAAGTAAATAAGGGCCTGAACTCCCTGCCTCTTGTTTCTAACCCATCCATATTCTAAAAACACTCATCTTCCCTGCAAGGTGAGCCATGACCTATGATGAGGCTTTGGAATTAGGTAACTAGATGGTTGGTTTCAGCATTGCACTTAAAACTTTTCAAACTAGAAATACAGTAATATGCATTACAGTCAAAACTGCTGAAAATAAGACCAGCAATTATGTGGTGCATGCTACTTGGAGCTAGTTGACAGTATCAAGGAAACTCTGGAAAGCTTGTTCTGTGTTAGACCCTCTTGTCTTTAGAGAGAGGAACCAGGCAGCAGATCAGCAAGCTAAGATAGGAACTCATGAACCAGGCAACAGACCAGCAAGCTAAGTTGACATGAGCTCTGATTAAATCATTTTTTCAGTTACAATTAAAGTAGTCCATCCTGCTGAGGTTCAAGGTCAAAAGATAAGATAAATCAAGGTTGATATATCCATTGGTAATTGTATGTAGAGGATGTGTTCCTTCGTCAAGAGTCATAAATTTGACAATGAGTTAAGGTGATCAAAGATGTGCAGTATGTATTGCTAATTGTAACAAACTTGACAGACAACATATCAACCCCTGCATGAGGTCTACTGGATTCTCACCCGCAACAGATTTGACATTTTTATGTGCAGTGGAGTCAAGTACACTATATTGAACCAGTGAATCATTGTCTTACTTGTGTGTGCTTTCCCTTTGCTCTTTGTCATTGTTTGTCTAACACAAAGCAAAAACGCACTTGAGCTCTCTCCATGAAATTAAAATGGAAGCTCTTCATGTATAGATAGGTTAGATATTGATGATTGAGAGCTAAATATCAATCACGGGTTGGCATGACAATGGGGGTTGGAGGGGGGACACAAGCCAATGGTAGTGTAGGGTATCACCCTTAAAATAACAGGTCGAATGGACCATGGTGGGTGGTTTGGTTTGGCTCAAAGATTTTTGGGTCCATACCCAACATAAGAGGGATGGGAACTTCTCTTACACACTGTTTTTTGCTAGCTACTAGCTAGTAGGCCCTCAACCAATTGCCCTCTCCTACCCATCTCTTGTCTTCAATGTTTGATTATTACTTGAAGATATATTCAGGCAATGGATCATGCAGCCCATAGCAATCTAAAACTCCAAACTTAGTTATTTAATAGTGGTGTCATTCCAATCACAACAGGAATAAGAGGTATGGAAAAACAGATTATACAAATAGATCAGATTATACAAACAGAGCAGATTTATACAAAAACAAAACAGATTATAAAAACAGTTTATACAAAAACAGATTATACAAACAGTTTATACAGTCGAGGTGAGTAGATTTATACAAACTGCAGATTATACAAAAACAAAACAGATTATACAAACAGTTTATACAAAAATAGATTATACAAACATATTATACAAACAGAATATACAAACAGTTTTTAACAAAAACAGAGCATGATATAATCAGTGGAGGTTTTAGGAATATCTACTTACAATGAGAGGAATCCAACAAGATTGAAAGAATAGGGTTGCTCTAGAAAGGGAGGGAAGGGAGGAGGAGGGGAGGTGGAGAGGTATAGGGGAGGTGGAGAGGTGGAGAGGTATAGGGGAGGTGGAGAGGTGGGGATGATGGAGAGTAAAATAATTATAAAATTAGGTATAGGGTTAGTTCGATTATAAAAACTGATTTTACATATAGCGACGGCTACAACCGTCGCCATTTAAAGGAACCGCCATTAAATACTATTAATCCGCGACGGTCGACCAACCGTCGTTATATATAGCATGCAGCGGCGGTTTTACTTAAACGTCGCTACAAAACCGCCGCTAACATCCTGTTTTTTTGTAGTGTGGGGGCACCTGCCCCCACTGACTTTTGAGAGAAATTTTTTTTTTTATGCATACCCCAAATCCCTAGGTTGCAGGTTGCTCAAAAGCTCTTCACCTTTTTTTATGCTCAAAAGCTCTTCACCTCTTCACCTTTTTTTATGCTCAAAAGCTCTTCACCTTCTTCACGAAACCGCCTGTAAGCCCAGGCCAAGGTCCACAGACCAACTGACCGTAGTAGCTACACAAACTCCTGTTCACCATCAAAATCACCCTTCTTAATTTTTGGAGCCTGATTTAGTCAGAGCAGTTATTGTAGTGTGCAGTTGTGGAAGTCGACTGGTGTTTGCTGGCTGGACCACTAGGTATGAGACTACTGACTAGACATTGTTTAGTATTGCTTAGTGTGTGTGTTATCTTCTCTACTTGTTTCTCTGTTTGATATAGCTTAGTGTTTGTTGTCCTAGGAATCTCTTGCTTGTAGATCTGTAAATAAGGATCTTTAAAAAATTGTGATGATATTGCATCAATGTCTAGTACTGCTTGTGAGAAGGGAATTACAGTTTGTTACTACTAGTACTGATGCTAATGAAATCCTTTAGTAATTATGTGTATTTGTGTTCAACAAAGTCAGGAGCTCAACAAGAGATTGATCAAACCAAAGAAATATGCAAAATCAAGGACTTCTAAAGTGATTACAAATATTTTGGGGCATATAGGCTGCATCTAGCTAGTTATGGGAGTTGGGTTCTATAGAGATGAGCAAATTCTCACATAAATGGGAGTCACTATGCCATCCACAACTTCACTTTTTGTACGCATTTCTTTCTCGTCTTATCGATTTTCCCTTCATTCACCCACACTTAATGAAATTTGATTGTATGTTAGTGTATTTCAAAGTTAAGTAGTTTGTACTTTAATTTGTAGGTAAAAATATAGTTTGGGTTATTTACGCTTTAGCAACCTTTGAGTTATGTTTTTTAGAGCTTTCAGAAGTTGCCTTTTGCTCATATGGCAGTTTTAGTTCCTTCATGTGTCAATTATTGAAAGACATGTTTTAACATTAGTGTTTTCGCCAAGAAGCATTATTATAATAATTGATTGAACTGCTTGTGTGTCAATTGCAGTTTTGAAAATCTTCAATTTTGGGCGTTTTATTATTGGTGGCGATACTTCTATTGTGGTGCTTCATTAATAGAGGTATATTGATTTGTTATTTTGGAAATATGTATGATTTATTACATGGTTTATTACATGAAAATATGGTTTTAGTTTATTCATTTAAAGTTTTAGAATATATAAATATATAGAATGCATTCTTATATAATCTTTGTTTTATTTCAGTTATGGATAAGTTTTTAAAAAGAAAGTCAGTAAGTGATTTACCACCTCCAGCACAAAATAAAGATGATCATAATTTATCAGAACCAATCTCAAAGAAAAGTCATTTAGAGGTTGACCTATCAAATCTTCCAACTGATCCTGGTTTAAGAATTCGTATTTCTGATTACCATCCGAATGATCAAGAGGTTGTTAGAAGAGCTTATTTGCAAAGGGGTCCATGTCAGCCAATAAACTACACATTCCCACAAAAAAAAATAGGAGGTACACTACGTCGTTTTAATGTAGCTTGGTTTACGGAGTATAAGAGTTGGCTGGAGTATAGCATAACAAATGATGCTGCCTTTTGTCTCCATTGCTATCTTTTTAGAAGTGTCGGAGTCGGAGAACAAGGGGGTGGTGATTGTTTTGTTGGTGAAGGATTCAGTAATTGGAAGAAAAAAAAAAAAAAAAAAGACTTACAACTCATGTAGGAAAACCTAATAGTTTGCATACTCAAGCTTATATGAAGAGTCAAAGTTTAATGAATCAAAAACATCATATCCAATCATTTTTATCTAAACAATCTGATGCAGAGAAAACGGAATACCGGGTTCGTTTATCAGCTTCAGTTGATTGCATTCGGTTTCTTCTGCGACAAGGATTGGCTTTTCGTGGTGATGATGAATCAATAAATTCAATTAACCATGGAAATTTTTTGGAGCTTTTACAATATACAGCTAATCACAATGAAGAGATCAAGAGCGTGGTTCTAAAAAATGCTCCAGAGAACCACAGACTCACTGCACCTGATATTCAAAAAGATATTACACGTGCAGCTGCATGTGAGACCACTCTTGCTATACTCAAAGATCTTGGAGATGCATTATTTGTCGTTTTAACTGATGAGTCTCGTGATGTATCAGTTAAATAGCAAATGGCTGTTGTCTTGCGCTATGTGAACAAGAAGGGATGTATAGTTGAACGTTTCCTTGGAATTATGCATGTTACTGAAACAAAGGCAATTTCACTCAAGACAGCACTTGTAAAAGTGTTTTCTGATCATAAGTTGAATATAACGAGGTTACGTGGCCAAGGTTATGATGGGGCGAGCAATATGCAAGGCGAATTTAACGGACTTAAATCTTTGATTCTCAAGGAAAATAAGTCTGCATTTTATGTACATTGTTTTGAGCATCAGCTTCAGTTAGCGCTTGTACATGTTGCAAAGAATCATCCGCAGATTGCTTTACTCTTCAACTTGGTTTCAAGTGCGGTGAACATTGTTGCACCCTCATGCAAGCGTCAAGAAATTTTTCGAGACAAACAAGCTGTTAAAATTCTTGAAAAGCTCAATAGTGGCGAACTATCAAGTGGTCAAGGGTTGAATCAAGAAACCAATCTCAAACGACCTGGTGATACACGTTGGGGGTCTTACTATAAAACCTTAATAAGTTTGCTTCTTAATTTTTCTTCAGTGATTGATGTGCTCCAAATTGTTGTGAAACATGGTTTAAACTCAGACCAAAAGGGAGAAGCATATGCTTTATTAGATTCTATGCAATCTTTTGAGTTCATCTTCAATTTGCACTTAATGAAGGATTTATTGGCGATAACCTGGGATTTGTCAATAGCATTACAAAGAAAAGATCAAGATATTGTCAATGCGATGACCTTAGTTAAAATCTCCAAACAACGATTGCAAATGATGAGGGAAGATGGATGGAATATACTTGTGGACAATGTTGCTTCATTTTGTGCAAAACACGATATTGTTGTTCTTGAGATGGATGATACATTTATACAACGAGGAAGATCACGACGCAATACTGAAAAATTAACCAACCTATATCATTATCGAGTTGAATTATTCTATACCAGCATAGATATGCAACTCCAAGAGCTAAATAACCGCTTTGATGAGGTGAACACCGAATTGCTTCTTTGTATGGCATGCTTAAATCCAAGTGATTCTTTTTCAGCTTTTGATAGTCAGCGGTTGATTTGGCTCGCTCAATTTTATCCAGCTGATTTTTCAAATGTAGATCTTATGGTACTTCATGATCAATTGGAAACTTATGTTATTGATATGCGTTCCAACAATGAATTTTCAAATGTCAATGGACTCAGCGGTTTAGCTAAGAAGATGATTGAGACCAAGAAGGAATTTGTCTATCCCCTGGTTTATTTACTCATAACATTGTCACTCATCCTACCAGTTGCCACCGCTTCAGTTGAGAGAGCATTTTCTGCTATGAATATAGTGAAGAGTCGGTTACGAAATCGAATGGGAGATGATTGGATGAATGATTGTTTAGTTACGTATATTGAAAAGGAAGTTTTTGATGGCATTGCCAACGAAGCAATCATGAAACGATTTCAGGGTATGAAAGCGCGTCGAAGCCAGTTGTAATATTTTTTTATTCTAACTGGGGAGGGGGAGGGGGGAGATAGAGTTTTTTGGTATTCATGGATGTAGATATGTAAAAGTTCAAATTATAGAACTCTATTTTTGTATATCCAAAGTGGTCTTCATCCTTTTTTTGAATGAAAATCTTTTATTAGATTAGATGAAGTTTTGTATAGTCATTTATGTCTTGTTCAAGTTATAAAAAAAAATAATAATAATATATATATATATATATATTTATGTTAAAGTAACTAATTTTTATATTATATTTATCATATTTAATTAATTATGACATCACTCCGCCCACCCC
The DNA here is from genome assembly GCA_963556465.1 of Berberis vulgaris. Classification (NCBI taxonomy): domain Eukaryota; kingdom Viridiplantae; phylum Streptophyta; class Magnoliopsida; order Ranunculales; family Berberidaceae; genus Berberis; species Berberis vulgaris. The sequence continues at coordinate 66,516,015 of OY747132.1, forward strand.
CCCCCCCCCCCCCCTCAACAAAAATCCTGGCTCCGTCACTGCATGGAGCATATATATAAGGCTATGACTACTCCACACCACCATATATACTGTCTCACACCACGATGTACTTCTTTTCCCTAGTAACCCACACCACCCAATTTTTATTTTTTTTTGAAAAAAACAGGGTAACTTTCGACTAATTTAAACCCTTAATTGAGAACGATTATCAAGTTTATCAAAACACGAAAATCGTAACTTGAAAATGTTTTGAAATGATCAAGTTATGGTTATGTTATCAAAGTGTCGCAAATCTGTTTTGCAATGAAAAGGGGATAGTGTCCCTGACTTTCGGCCAACTTATATGCTCGATTAAGACCAATTCTCAAGCTCATCAAAATGAAAATTTTACTACTGTGAGTTATCTAATAAACACAATTTGAATCACTTGAAAATGTTTTGAAATGAGAAAGTTATGACCATATTACTAAAGTCACGCAAATCTGTCCAAAAAAAGTATGTTTTCACCCATTCGCATTGGGAAATGTGAGGATCGGTCTCAACTTCACCCAAACCTATGTGAATTAAAGTCTCAATTTCACATTGGTTAGAGCGAAGTTGAGACTAATCCTCGCATTGGGTGAAAACAAATTTCTTTTTTCCGGATAGATTTGTGTAACTTTAGTAAAATGGCCATACTTTCTCATTTCAAAACATTTTCAAGTGTTCAATTTGTGTTTATTAGATAACTCAGAGTATTACAATTTTCTTATTTTTATGAGCTTGAGAATCGGTCTCGATCGAGCAAATAAGTTGGCCGAAAGTCAGGGACACTACCCCATTTTCATGGCAAGTCAAATTTGTGCGACTTTTGTAGAATGACCATAACTTGCTCATTTCAAAATAATTTCAAGTGATTCATATTGTGTTTATCAGATAACTCAGAGTACTACAATTTTCATGTTTTGATGAGCTTGAGAATCGGTCTCGATTGAGCATATAAGTTGAACCAAAGTAAGGGATAATACCCCATTTTTAGAGACAAAGAGGGTAAGAGAGGTGGCGGGGTGGTGGTGGTGGTGGTGCTTGATGGATAAAAGAGGGAGAAAGGTGGCGGTGGTGGGAGGGAGAGAAGTGGTGGTGGCGGAGTGGTAGTGATGTTGGCGGTTTATGATGGAAAAAAGAGGAAGGGGAAGAAGGGAAGAAAAGAAGATGAAGAGAGGGGAGGAGAAAGAAAATTTTAAATTGAGTTTTTATTGGTGGTGTGGGAGAAAAGTGATGGTATGGGAAATAAAGTAGGTGGTGGGGAGAGAAAAAGTTGATATGGTGGTGTAGGACAATACTTTAGGTGGTGTGAAATAGTCGCTGCCTATATTAATATTGACGTGTACAATGTTGTTGGCTGTGTTAATAACTAGATTGTGAGCCTCATAGTTGAGTTCTCGATTAATAAAATTACAAAACCATAATTTGTTTAAGGCCACAATCTTCTAATATTACTAATAATAGGCCTCCATGCCCAGTTCATCCATGTTCTTGTGTCCATGTGTGATCTTGTAAGATAGTATGGAGTATCCCCAAATCTCCTAGAAGAAGACATGTCCACCATTGTCGAGCCTGAATAAGCATCATAGCTGCCTCCGCCGCATGACATTCTGCCACTACACCAAAAGGCCTGATTAGCTACACAGGGGTGGCCACGGTTCTAAGCCGTTGGTGTGTTTGCCACGGCTAAAAACCGTGGCTATAGTGCCCAACGGCTTAAAACCGTGGCTAAAAAAAGGATTGGCCACGGTTCTAAACCGTTGTGGTGTTTCCCACGGCTAAAAACCGTGGCTATAGTGCCCAACGGCTTAAAACCGTTGCAAAAGTGCACGTGTGTTGCACGTGGACGTGTGGAGAAGTAAGTCGATTTCTCGCGGGCGAAATTTTGCGAAAAAAAATTGCTTCCCGCTTTGCGTTCCCGCTCCATCTCCCCCCTACTCTGCAATTTTCAACCCTTAATTTGCTTCAAACCCTAAAATTTCAAGGAGAGGGAAAGAGAGAAGGAGAAGGAGAAGGAAAGAGAGAGGGAGAAGTCGAGGAGAAGCAGTAGTCGATCGAGAAGGCAATACGAAGAGTGTAGAAGGCGAGACAGAGAGAGCTTCTTCTTCTAGGGATCGGTTCTTTAATCTGTGACCCTAGACTTCGTAAGTTTTCTTTGAAAGATCGCTATCTGCTTGTTTAGATCTTCCTTCTTAAGCTCTCTAATGTGTGTGATTTTTAGCTTGGATTAAGTGAATGTAGTTCAATCTATGCTCTGAACGATCAATCGTTGAGTTCTCTCTCTGCTTTTTTGTACTAATTTTTAGTTAGCTTGAATGAAATGAAGACACAACTTAGGTTTGCTTAACTAACACCTTCTTCATTCTTGTTTTGTTACATTTTCTAGTTTCAATCTCTGCAATTTCGGTGTTTGTTTCGATGGATTGATTGGCATTGCTTTATGTTCTATTTGTGCAAGTTTCGGATTTCTAAAAATTTAGAGAGACTCTTTGTAATTTTAGAGCTACTTTACATTTTTGCATCTTTATGTCATAAAAGATTTTCAATTCAGCAATGCTGCTAGTGTAATCTTTTTGAACAATTTCAGATCTGATTCATTGCGTGTGTCAATTGCAGCTCTGAAAATCTTCATCTTCACGCATTCTATTATTGTATTTTGCGTCTTCCTTTAGAAAAGAATTTGGAGTTAAGAACGATTTGTGAAGAAAATGGGGCGGATGTTGGCTCCGTTGGTGGGGATACTTCTTCTATTGTGGTGCTTGGTATCAGTTGCTAGTCTATTTTATTTGGTAATTGAACATGAGTTTCTAAAATTCCAGCTTGAAGGCATTGTAGTAGACCAGAAGAGAGCCAAAGAGAGCTCTCAAATTGTTACTGAGGAACAAGTGTCTCCAGGAGAAAGTGGTAGCCCCAACAGAATATCTGAAGGTATAGTGAAGTGTTTGTCAAGCATTTTCTTAAGGATGAACTCACACAAGAACAAAGGGGTGGTGGAGTTGGAGACGAATGCTGCATTATCTGGATTAGCTTCGCGTGAAAATTGTAAAGAAATGGAATTTCGAGATCCATATGGTATTTGTAGAGAATTTGGGAAGAGAGACATTGGGCCGTATAAGCATATATGTGCAATAGAAGCCAGTTCTATGACATCTATCCATCCCACTTGGAAAACAAATTCCTTCCTTCTAATACGCAGATTAAAGTAAGTTTTTTAACATTGAATTTCAACAAGAATTGGTCAGTGACACTATAAGCATTGTAGTACTCACAACATTTTTTTTTTAATTTCAGGCTTCTACTTGGGAAGCTTGCTTCAGTTGAGTTACGTGGTCTTAGCCATCAACAGAAGCTAGCATTCTGGATTAACGTCTACAATTCCTGTATGATGAATGTATGAATGAGAACCTTCGCATTAAATATTTTGATGGGCAATTGAAGATCAATGTCTTTTTATTTCACTTTGTGGAATTTTGATAGTTTTCTTGATGAAATGATCTATTACCCGTTGTTCTTTTCTCGGGGGAAACTTTGCATGTGTATTAAAAATCCCTCTGTGTTTTAGTTACCCATTTCAGCTTAAAAGGAGGTAGACATTTATTTTTCTTGTTTTCACAGGCCTTTCTTGAGCACGGGATCCCAGAGAACTAATCAAACTTAATTTTTCTATTTACTTCAGGCAGTTGAAGCAAAAGAAGGGTTACCTATACAGAATGAAACTGTAACATTGGCATCAATTAGCTATCAAAATTTCTTTCTTCAGGTACAAAAACCTTTTACCTCTTACTCTCTACATAACATCTTTTTATTATCACTAACTTTTTATTATGGTACAGTTTCCCAAGCTTTGCGGAATGAATGGCACTGCAGCTACTGAAAGTACAGAATTTGAGAGCATATACAAGCTTAAAGTAACAATTGTGCCTACAAACAAGCCCATGATAAGGAAGGTATGTGGTAAAGTTTATCATACTCTTTTTTCATTTCTAAGGTTCGGGGATCCTAAATAACCCCGCTCACTTTCCAAAAAAAATAAAAATAAAAAAAATTGGAGAGAGCGTGATTCCTCCCAGTTTTGAGGCATAGACTAAGTATAAAATTTGTAATGAGAATCAGGCACCTTATAGCCAGAGGGATGTGCTTGTTTCAGTTATCTGTCCTTTTCAAGAGATTAGTGGCCCTTTATACATAAACCTTTCGCCTTTGTATCAAGAAGAAGAGGTGTAAAGGGTTAATTCTATCACAAATGCGGATCATCAAGGTTTTCTGTCATTTGTTGTTTAAGACATTTGATTTCTGCTGGATTTTCATTGTTGACATTTAAACATATTGCTTATCTCATCTCTCTTTTAGGATGAATCAGACGTAGTTTTCAGGTCAACTACTGGAAAATGGAGGGCAGTTGTGGTAGAGATTTCTAGAATGCACAAGACAAGCCGCCCTGTACTTGTTGGTACTACTAGTGTTGAACAGAGTGACTTAGTATCTATCTGAGCAATTGTGTGAAGCTGCAATTCCCCATGAGATGAGTTCTATTTTATCCACATTATGGAATACTATGTAGGAAACTGTTAACATGATAGTGGAATTCACTAGTATATGAAAAGTACTCTTCAGTATTAGATCCACTTATTGACAATATGATAATTTGTATTTCATTCTACTTCTTTATTAATGTTTCTAAAGTTGGCAAAGCATAATTGTTACCTTTTATCCTAGGTTCTTAATGCAAAACTAGAGAATGTGGAGAGGGAAGCAGAAATCGTGGCCGTCTTGGGGCAGTAACAATCGCCACTAATATGGTAGGCCGTGGCACAGATATTATCCTCGGAGGGAATGCGGAATTTATGGTTCGATTAAAGCTGCGTGAAATTCTTATGCCAAGGTATCGTTTCATTTGCTTGCAAAAAATAGTTCCACTTTTATCAAGAGCTTTGCAAACTTATTCATCTGCATTGAGAGTAGCTCAAAAGCTTGGTTACAAGATTGGATTGGCCAAAGGGGTTGGGTTGGGGTCGACGTACTTCACTGTTTTCTGCTGCTACGCACTTCTACTTTGGTATGGAGGTCATCTAGTGATAGGTGGACTGTAAGCACCCAAACACATCTCTTATTTGTATTGAATTAATTGGTTCCAAATTTTAAAACCATGCTATTTCCACAGGGCTTTAGGATGGTGATGTTTTTGTTATTTTGTACTTGTAATGTTGTAGTTTTCAGAGCTCCGGACAGCATACAAGCACACCTCTAAAAAACAGTTATTTTGTTATTTTATCTCACCAGTTGTTCCTCATTCTCCCACTTGGAAGCATCTGATGGTCGACGGATGCTTGACTCGGACCTGTTCTAAAAAGGTAGAGGTATTTCAAATTGTTTTTTTGACATGGCCAATGACAATTCATGAATTAAGAAATATTCATGACCGCCTTAATCGTGGCGGGAAAAAGGTATGAAGGAAGAAAAACAGCAGAAATGGGAATCTGTAATGACAAGACCAATGACAGTGTGGATTTACATAATGGATTTCTTCCTTATAGAAAGGAATTAAAAGCTACTAGTACTAGTAATAGAAGCAAATAATCCTAATATTCTTTGAAACTCCCAACTAGATTGGAACAAGAGCAAGCATCTACTTTATTCTGTTATCAGAACCAAAGCACCTCTCGCCCAATGGCTAGAGCCATGCATTGGTAATAATTGTTTTCATTTTTACTGTTAAAAAGGAGAGGAAACCGAGTGCGTTCATTTCTAGAAAGTGTATGCTTGAACTTCAATGATGAAATTTGAGTATGCAAAGTGCCAGTCATGCTTGTAATTTTAGTAATGAGTCTTGATTATTTCTCTTGCAGTGTTGCTGTGATGACAAAAGCATACACTTATGACAGTGGAGCGAACAGAGATCTGAGGCTCCTTCAGGATATAGCTAGTTATCTGCTTCTTGCTTGTGGCTTGATCTATGTCATTTTGGTAAAGTTCGAACTGTCTAAAAATCTAAGCATTCTTCGTATTAGCTAGGAGGACTATTAGCTAGGAGGACTGTTAGTCATCATGTCTTGTTCTTTCTGCGTCTAATAATTGGTAATATATGTGTTTATAACTTTATTCAATTTTCTGATTTTCCTAGATACTTCTATTAGAGGAATCTTTGGTTCTTTCAACTGATTCCATTTGTACTTTAAGCTGGCATTTTCTAATTGGAATTGCTGATACTCACTGTTTGGTTGAAATGATATTCTCAGGGTCTACTATGTATTTGCTTTCTCAAACATGAAGAAAGAAATTACACAAGAACAAGCAGCCAAAGACCTTGAGGTAAGGCATAATATCAGAATTGAGAGTTCTACACAATTACAAATTCCGCAGCTCTATTAGAAGGGATATGATTTTGGGTTTGCTCTTAACTGGATGCCACTACAGTATTTTTCTATTATATGAAAGAGCTTTGGCTTGATCAATAGACACTTCTTATGTCTCAGGCGCTAGCTTCTTGCCTTCAAAATGGCCATGGGGACTGTGACATTTATAGGAAATGTAATGACATAATGTCGCCCCGTAGTCTATGCCGTGTTAATGTTTCTGCTCAAGTAGAACTTCCCTTTTTCAGTTGTTTGTGAAAAATCCCAAATACCTGCAATTTAAATCAATATAGTATTTTTAGCACAACTTGATATTGCAGAGGTATTCTTCCCAAGTTCTTTGCATGACCAGTTAGATAATAATGAAACCTTCATACTTTGCTTTACCCCATATGTGTTTCTTGACCATGTATTTGTTTCTTGACCATGATTCATGAACATCCATTGTTTTATTTTGTTGAATTTACTAGTTCCTCTGCACCTTATAAATGTTCTCATTTCAGGCAATAGTGTAGAAATTTGCCATCTTAAATTCACAAGCTACTTAACAAGTTATATTTGATGTGTATGCTGTAGCTTTGCATTGAAGTCCTCTACTCTTCTTGACATTCACTTGAGGGTTTTTAACATTTTGAGGGCAGTTCCTGTTTTATACTAGGTTGATGTGTATGATAGGATTCCTATCTTTTAATTTGAATTAGGAAAAGTGGCATTTTAATTTAATAATTTTGGAAATATAATAGGTTGTTAATGAGGCAGACAGGATTATTCTTATTTTTTTTTTTCCTTGGTATATCCAAAATATAGAAGGGCTAGAAATAGAAAATATAACCATCATCTTAGACTGTTTTATACTCTATTTGGGCTTTGTATGCCAAATTACATTAGCTGATCAGTTCATTTTGTTCGACATAATTATCTTTGGTTGTTACCCTACTAACAATGAAGATAAACACTCGAACAAAAACGACGACTTAAATGAAAAAGCTTAACAATGTAAATGATTGACCTAGCTTGATATTCTAATCAACCATTTCTTCGTTGTCATCTTTGTTTCTTTCACCATTATTTGGTTTCTATATTCAGTTGGTTTCTCTGGACAAGTTGTCAAGTAACAAATATTTTGTTGCCAATCATATACATCCAAGTTCCGCATGGCATTCTGTTGGTATAACATGTGAACCATGACAGATTGTGATGCCTCTTTTGCAAGAGAGAACAAGAAGGAAAGTCCAAGTGCTGCAAGGTTCTGGTAAGGATGAATTATTGAAGGTAAGACGGTCATCTTCTTGGACTAGTTTTATGCTAATCTAATATTGGTGTTTGGTTTGTTGCATCCTGATAAAAGCTAATTATTCATTTGCTCCAGAGTATGCATATTTCTCTGTGTAGTATTATACATTTTCCTAATTTTCATCTGCGTAACTCTTCTCACTTAGTTCAGACCGGTTCTCCATATGCATGCATGTTTTACCATTTCCAGTACACATTATGTTTCCCTTGATCGTTGAATCCAATTGTATTTGTACTATTCTTTCCTCCTAAAGATGAGAAGAGAATAGGTAAAAGCTGTGATCTTGTAAAAAAAAGCCTCCAAAATCAAGCTATCATAGAGCTCTTAAGAAAATTCTTTGATGGGTTGTTGTTTGATTGAAGAGAATCAAGAAAATTCTTTGATGGGTAGCTAGGCCTGTTTGGGTTTACCCTTTTGTTCAAGATCTTTCATCATTCATTCATTTGTTAGTTGATTCAACTGTACATAATATGCAATTTCATTTCACAATCAGATTACAAATCTGACTAACCAAACTAATGTCTACACCAACATTGATTAGAATAACATGGTTCTTGAATTTTTCTAATGTTACCAAACCAATATGAATTGCTGATTTTACTGTAACTGATTTTCAAAAATCCGCAGATCATAACTGCCAGGACAGTGGGTACTCTGCAGTGAAACAGAGCGCACTCTGGTTTGCGACCAGCAGCAAGCTCGCATCAGTGCGTCCCTCGCAGAGCAGCAGTTCGTCCCTCGCAGCAGCAGCAGCAGTGCGTACCTCGCATCATCAGCAGGTCGTCCCTTGCAGTAAGTCCCAAAATCTGCTATTGTTTACTTTTTTTTTGCAGTTATATTTAGTTTTTTCTTTGTTTTGGAAACTTGGTTATTAGATGTATGAACTCCTTATATGGTTCTAGAGACCACCATGTTCATGCTCTTACATTTAATAATGTTTCTTTATACACTCTTAGAGACTGCTGTTAATTACTTATCGTTTATTCGAAAATACGTATTTGTGGTTAACTAGTCTTAGTTGCTTGTTGGCTTGGTTAATCACTTTCAATACAACATATATTACTTTAGAAGGGCAGTGAAAAATATGTTTATATTGACCAATTAGTTCTGAGTACTCTTTAATCAATAAACCACCAAGTCATTGAAGGCAAGTCTTAAATTATGTTTTGGATCATTTGAGTTGTCATTTGATGTAACTGGGGCTATTGCTATCAGCAAACTTGTGGTAGAATATGCCATTTCCGACCTAATGGGGGCAGGCTGCAATAAGTTCTGAATGATAAATGCCTGAAAATCCCTTTCAGTTTGTTCCAAGATACTGTTATGTTTGGAACTCGGGTTTTTTTACAACTGAGTCTCAAATGATAAATATGACTTGGGCGTCAGAACTCGGAACAGATTGGGAAATTTGGGCAATTGGATTTCGCCATATCTGAGCGGATAGTTGGGCAGTTCAAACTTCCAAATAGGGATTTGGGGATTTGGGAGATTTGAATGAAATCTCATATATAGTTTAGATACAATCTCAGCTCAAGGCTCATATCATAGACTCACTGTCAGCCTTCCTCCTTTTCCACTAATAAAACTTCCTTGCAGTCTCGCCTGAATAAAAATGAAAAAATAATAACCAAAAAATATCTTAACATAAATGCATCAGAGCTAAAACTTCCTTGCAGTCTCACTGTGAGGACTTTGAAGAGTTATAGTGAAGATTTGTGGAATCTGTCCTAATACATTATGTTTTGCTCCCCTTTCAACTTTATTTTCCTGATTTAATAGACAGGAATATTAGTAGTATTTGTTTTGTTTATTCTTTATAAGCACATTTGCTTGATTCTCAAGCTAAAAGCTCTGAGTGGCATTGAGATTCTTTCATTCAATATAGGGCTTGCCCCTTTTTTTTACATTATATTTATATAGACATAGTGATCAAATGATCACTTTTTCACTTCATTTAATTTTTTTTGGGGCAATTCAGGACTTGATTAATTTTTTGCCTTTTGTTGTGGCAGAATTGTGGTTGACAATGATGCTTGTGAGCATGCAACTGTCATTCAGGTGAGCTGCTTATACCCTTTGGGATCTTCTGTTCGTTCTATCGGAGACTTGCAAGAAATTAAAGATTTTCGATATCACTGATAGTGAAATTTTGTTTATAGGTTGATAGTGCCAACAAACATGGAATTGTCTTAGAAGTTGTGCAACTTCTTACTGATCTCAACCTTATTATAGTGAAAGCGTACATATCTTCTGATGGAGGATGGTTTATGGATGGTAAGGTTTCCATTCCAGACTACTTGATTTGATTTGAAATGAACTCAAACCCTTTTATTATCATTCTCGTGCTAAACTTAAGATCATATCTTTCAGTGTTCAAAGTGACGGATGATGATGGAAATAAAATCAGAGATGAAGGACTTATCAATTATATCATAAAGGTCAGAATTCATAAACTGATTGATACTCATCTCCATTTATGTTCATAACTTTCATTTCTACCAAAACCTTTTGTGGTGCTTGCAGTACTCTACTAATAATCAAACTGTTTCATTTATGATTTTCAGTCTCTGGAAACCAATGTATGCTTTCTCTCATCTTTCAGAAGCTCTGTTGGGGTAATGCCATCTAAAGAGCACACATCGATTGAGTTAACTGGCACTGACAGACCAGGTTTACTATCCGAATTGTCCGCTGTATTGACAGTTGGTAAAACCTTAGAGGTTGGTCGTCCCTCGCAGAGCAGCAGTTCGTCCCTCGCAGCAGCAGCAGTGATTCCCTCGCAGCAGCAGCAGCAGTGCGTACCTCGCATCATCAGCAGATCGTCCCTTGCAGCAGCAGCATTGCGTCTCTCGTAGCAGCAACAACATTGTTCCACTTTCTTTGTATTTGAGATATTTAAGTTTGTGTGTGTCATTGTATTTGAGATATTATTTGATAGATTTTGACTCAATGTAATACATTTTCTTATTAATTACATTACTTTGCCTCCATTATTTGATAGATTTTGACTCAATGACTCAAAGTCATTTGATAGCAAAAAAAAAAAATTTTAAAAAAATTTAAAAAAAAAAATTTGCCACTGTTTTAAACCGTGGCTAACTATTGCAACGGCTAAAAACCGTGGCTAGTACTAGCCACTGCTTAAAACCGTTGCTAAAGCTATTGCAACGGCTTAAAACCGTGGCTAACCTTGCAACGGTTTTAAGCCGTGGCTACTCCTGCCCACGGCTTAGAACCGTGGCTAAGATTTTGGCAACGGTTTATAACCGTGGCTAAATCATCAATCGTCCTCGAGATAAAACCGTTGCTAATATTTTAGCCACGGTTTTTAGCCGTTACTAGGGATTTAGCGACGCCTCTACAGCCCACGGTTCTAAACCGTGCCAATGGGTTACCCCCACGGTTTAAAACCGTTGCTAATGGCCATTTTTTGTGTAGTGTGCTTTTGTGTTATCAAGAACTTTACCGACAATATGATCCGCAACCCGAGCAAGCACCCGTCCTTGTAAGGTAGTTGCAAAAACTCCTATTGCCTTGCTGTGAAGAGGCAAAAAAAACTGACATCATGGGTGACTAAGATAGTATTTGGGCTGAGAATGTCAAGAAGGGCATTAGCAATGAGAGATCTAGTATTAAGGCTGTGGTTTCTGACTGAGAATAGTTGGGCCTAGATCTTGACTGTGGCTAGTTATGGTTTCTTTGACAGGGTTCAGAAGGGGGATGGGGGTTGTCTTATTATTTGATGGGGCACGTCGAGAATCACTAATGGCTTGTTCCTAAATCAAGTGGACAGAGAGGTTGAGTAAATTGGTGGGAGGTGTGGTTCGTCTAAACATTAGGACTGCAAAACCATTACTTGTGCCACACATTCCAGATGAGGGTAAAAGCAAGGAGAAAAATGTGGGTTTCAAATTTAGATTTCCTGAAAATGCAGTCATTTCGGAGTTGCCAAATGGTCTTGAGAACAACCTAAACTGAGATAGCAGGACATCTCTTGAAGTGGGGTGGGCCTTGATTGTATCCCACATAGAGTAATTATAGTGGGCTCCCAAAGTGTTCATTGAGTCAATCTATGGGAATAGGGAAAATTATCCATAGAAGGTTGATAACCGGGCACCTGAAGAAAACATGAACAACATCCTCAGTGTGATTATTGCAAAAGATGCAGGTGTCCTCAATGGGGGTGAGAAGTCTGACTAAATTGGTCATGGTGGGCAGTTTGTCTTGACCTATTTTCCAGAAAAGGAACATAGCCAATGGGGAGCCTTTGTTCTTCACATTTCTTGGAGAATCATTTTACGAAAAATGACTTTTGAGGCCTATTTTTTCACAAAATAGTCAATTTAAATACCGTAGTTGATGTAATAGTTAATTTGTGCATAATATTAGACTTTTATGACCAACAATGACTCTTTCATTAACCCATGTCAACTCATAAAATTATAGGACATATTTACCCTTCTTAAACCAATAAAAATCCTAATTTTATACTTTTATGACCAATAAGGACTCTTTTTATTAATGATTCTATTTTTATTTATTTATTTTGTTATTTTTACTTTGTTTTACCCTTAACCCATCCCATTATCTGTAGACAACAATATGGCTACAAATAATTTCTTTAATTGCAGTTTGACCAATTATTTTATGTCATTTGTTAGCTACAAATCACTGCAATAATGTTTTCATGTTAGCATTTTTTTTATACATGAATGTTTTGTCACTCTGAATGTGTTTGTATTTGACCGGTTGTGAAGATACATATGAGTTTGAAGAACAATTTCTTTTGTTTCAATTAAAGGTTGCTTCAATTATCTGCCATTATTTAGTTTACATGAAATTTCTTATTCAATATTGGTTCCCATTTTACCTTTGAAGCTATGATCACGCTATGTGGTAGATAGCTTGTGACTCAATAATGACAGAGAATAAAATTTATTACTTTACAAGTACCCATGCATTGAAGAATATGAAATCAAATTTCGATAGTGGAAAAATTGATTTATTAACTACATTATGGAATTAAGAAGCAATGATAACTAAAACCAAATTTCTAATCATCATCAAGAAAGGTAATGCACGAGGACCTGTAAACTTTTCTAATCAAATTTATTTTATTAACTAATTAAAACCAAATTTAATCATCATTAATTACATTATGAAAAGTTTACTAAACATTAGCATAATAATTTGATTAACTTGTTGGTCAATGAAAACTTATAAAAAAAATTAAAATTAGTTGGTCATAATTAGAATCATTAATATCGATACCTACTAGCGGCATGGGGTTGGAGGGGTTAAGGGTAAAAAAAAAGTAAAAATAACAAAAAATAAATAAAATTAGAATCATTAATAAAATAGTCCTTGTTGTTCATAAAAGTATAAAATATGTTTTCTATTTGTTTAAGAAAGATCAAGATGTCCTAAAATTTTATGAGTTAACCTGGGTTAATAAAAAGTCCTTGTTGGTCATAAAAGTATAAAAGTAGGCACAAATTAGCCATTACATCAACTATGATATCTAAATGGTATATTTTGTGAAGAATTAAGCCTTAAAAGTCATTTTTCGATCCTTTTATCTAGGGAAAGAACATGAAGGAGAGAGATAGAAGTTTCTGAGAGGTCAGATAAGAAGGCTTTTGTCGAACGTTTGACAAAAAATGTACCCTTTTTTTTTTATCAAAGGTCTAGGTCAATTGATCCGGGTGTTTCGAGGAGCGAATCAAGATATTTTGGATATCTAAGACCACATGCGCCGGGAAAAAAGCATTAAGCAAGTCGATAATCCAAAGGGGTTTCTGGCCTGAATGAGAAATCCAGAGGTCACAAATAGACATGGGCCAATTGGGAATTTCTGTATCAGGAAAACATTCTGCAAGAATGAATCCTAGTTTGACTTAGCAATCGTACCAAAGATTTGCAGTAGGACTGTTGTACAATTATTAACCTAAATAATAAGCTTACAATTATTCGTTTTACTCGCAAGTGCACAAGATCAAATAAATAGTATGTATGGCAAGAACGAGATCATTCTCACGAGGTTTGATTCAATTATGTTTAAAATAGTTTTCCTAATACTACTACTTCAATGAAACCTAATAATTAATTGAATAAAAAAAGATAATGAGGAAAATTCAATGTAAAACTAAGTAAATCCAAATAGTGAGAATATAAGTGAGGGATTCGATATCCGCCACTAGTCATCTTGTTTTGAATAATAACACGCGCAATGATATAAACCAAATTCCAATGCTCAAATTTTGCCAACCTAAGGAAATGAGTGTCTACTCCTTAAGCTATGGATTTTCCTAAAGAACGAATTAGACATGAGTGTCTACTCTAACTCTTTTCATTCTAAAGGTGTTGAGCATGGTATCTACTAAGTTGCACCTCAAAAATGCATAAATAAATGAAAATCAACAAAAACATAAAACCCAAAACATGGTATCTATTTCACTCATCTATGTTGATTAATTCCAATAACCGATCTTACTTGGTTCTTTTTGTTACTTAGCATAGGTACAAGACTTGGTCATCTAAATTTACCCATGTAACAATCCTTATAAAAATTATGCATGTGGTGATCATGCATAAACAAAATTCATATGAATGGTGAATTAAAACCAGGAATTAATCAATTGGGCATTGTAAAAATATTGTATCAAGGCATGTCAAAATTTTAAGGAGTCATTACTAGTATTTCAATCTATCCCTAACTAAATTGTTTAGCTACACATACTGTAGGGAAGATTGATATTCAAATAACTATTGAAAAGTAAAAAGAATAAAATAAACTGTTATGTGGTGGTTCAAAGCAATGGTGTTGGGTGCAAATAGCTAAAAGAAGTTTTTTTCCCTCCCTGTTCTTCTTCTGTACTTCACACAAACATAACAACACGATTGCAGCCGTTCACGCAACCTGCAACACAGCAACAAACGAAGCCTCTCTTCCTCTATTACCTCTCATCCTTATTCACTTCTTCCTTGCTTCAGGTCACGAACCAGGACTCACGCCAACAGTTGATTCCTCGCTCACTAGAAGCCAAGAGAAATCTCAATCACAACCAAGAAAAATCTCAATTGCAGCAAAAAAAAACAACAAATTCGCATCCCAAAATAGGGGAGAATTCACGTCCAAGAGAGAGGGAATTCACAGCCAGAGATGGAGTCGAAATCACAGCCGAAGAGGGAGGGAATTTGCAGCTAAGAAAGACCCAAAATCACAGCCAGAGAAGGTGACTTTTCAGCCAAGGAGAGACCCAAAATCGTAGCCAAGAGGGGTGAGAATTTGGAGTCTCCTATTCCCTTTTTTAAATTCTTTATTTCTTTTTTTCATTTTGCCTCCTTTCCTACCGGGATTCGACATAAATTTCTTTTTTTGTGAAATGGAGTTTCATCTTTAACTAGGCTTCATTTTTTATGACCTTGCCTGTGGCGTTAGTTTCTTTTTTTTTTTCTCCATTAAATTACCTGGCAAAACCAAAATACATATAACATACTACGTAGAAAATTATTACAAAAAAAAAAATTAGAATTAACTAAATAATCTAACAATTACACTTAGAAAATCAATATTCGGAGTGCACTTTTATGCACTCATCACGCCCCCAACCAGCTTATTGCTAATCTCTAGCAATTCAAGCGACTCAAACTTAACTAAAACTCAAGATTGACATAAAAATCTTATCTATACCACTTTCGCTGGCACTTTCGATTGCATTTAGCGATGCAACAAGCCTTTAAACCCCTAGGTATCCCTATTGAACGAGTTATAGTCTCGTGAGAATTTACTAGAGTGATACCCACAAACGTTGTGTTATTTTCAACAAATTGCTCAGTCTTGACTTCTAATTCAACAAATATCAGAAATTTTCAAGGAGAGTAAAGTATCACAAAAAAAAAAAAAAAAAAAAAAAAATTGGTTCTCAATCATTAGTAAATTTAAAATAATAAAATTCGTCTTCACAAGTTTTGGAACTCAAAATAGGGTACATCACTTATAAATGGCTAGTAAGAAACCACAAGTTTTCGTGGGTGTAAAGTGAACCAACACATAATTATGGAGCATCAAAGTAATTCCAATATACATGACTTACTTCCTCAAAATTCATTAAAATTTCTATTTTATGAAATAACCAAGGCAATGAATACTAACACAAATTAATATTTTTTTTTTTGTTCTTTTTTTTTGTGTCAAGGATATATGTGTGGACTGTGTAATGTTTAACTTCCTTAAGTTTTCTATTTGACCCCTGTAACGAGCTTTAGACCAATGACTTCCAAACTAGATGATTTTAGGGCATTAGGTGTATAAACACCCCTACGAGTTTACTAACTCGAGCCAAAAATACTATGAAGTTAAACTAGCCAAAACCTAACTTCAACATGTGCAATGTTTAGCTCCCTTAAGTTTTCTAATTGATCCCTGTAACGAGCTTTAGACCAATGACAACCAAATCAGATGGCTTTAGGGCATTAGGTATAGAAACACCCCTACAAGTTTACTAACTCGGGTAAAAAAGACTATGAAGCTAAACTAGTTTATTTATACATTAACATTATGTCAAGGTTACTCATCCAATAAATCTCCCAGTTTATCCTGAGATATAAGCATGCATATTTTGTTTCACCTTTTCATACCCCACACCATGTGTCAGTGTGCATATGTTAAATTTAAAGTGAAACAAGTGGAATACTCACTAACAAAAAATAAGTAGTACAAATTTAGATTTCCTAGACATATGATCATGTGTTCACCATTTTAAACTCGCTAATGAATTTTAAATCAAAACTAAAGTTCATCAATACTCTTAAAAAAAAAAAAAACAACTTAATTCATCATTGAGTTCAACCTGACCATGCCAAGACATCATTGCAGGATATTTTTTTTGAATTATTGTTTTTTATAAAAAAAATTTGAAGAAAAGAAAAAAACAACATTTCTACACCCCAACCTAAATCGGACATTGTCCTCAATGTTAAATCAATCTGTTGTGAAAAAAGGGAAGAATATTTTTGTTTAATAAAATTGATTTAACAACCTAGCAAACACAAAATACGAAAATAATAAAAAGTAAGCAAGGGAGGGACTTAGTTGGATTTCTATAATGCGTGAGTGCCTAAGCATAAAGTGCTCCTATGCTTTCTGGGTTACCTCCCAAGTAGTGCTAAATTTATAGTCTTCAGCCAGACTGTATGACTTTCATGCCATGTACTGAACAAAATGGAGAGTCAAATCCTCATCTCCAGGGTCAAAACTTATCTCAATATAAGACATCACTTTATGTTCATTCACTTTGAATGTTTGATTTTTCTCTTTGTTATGAACCTCTACAGCTCTATGAGGGAAAACCTTGGTCACAACATAAGGACCACACCACTTAGACTTGAGCTTCTCAGGAAAAAGTTTCAATTTTGAATTGTAGACCAGAACCTTTTGTCCCAAATGAAAAGCCTTCCTAATAAGGTTCTTATCATGATATGCCTTGGTTCTTTCCTTGCATCTCTTGGCATTCTCATAGGCATCATGCCTTAATTTATCTTATTCATTCAATTGCAGCTTCTTCTTGTCACCTGCCTGTTTCATATTTGGTTCCCTAGTAATGGAATGAACAAAAGTCATATTAGTAGGCACAAGAGTTTCAAAAGAAGGTGCATACTTACTTGAATGAGGCTTAAAGAGAGTGTATGACCTCAATGATGTCCATCATCACACTGTCATCTTCATGTTAAGGATTCGGTTTTGTGAAATTATGAGTGATGGCAACCTCCAATGGACCAATGTTGTGTACCTAAAAAATTGCTCAATAGTACTTTGAACTACATCAGTATTAAAACAATCATGCTCATCATGTGGTAATTTTAATGCATCAAATATCTTAAATTCTATCTTTTTCACCATTTACTTTCATGCTTATAGTACCTTTTTTAACACAAATTTTCGTATCAGCAGTATGCATAAAGGGTCTACCTAAAATAATAGACAAATATGATAGCGTAGAAGGTTCTTCCATACCTAAGACAATAAAGTCCACAGGTAATGTACATTGATTTAGCTAAACCAAAACATCTTCTAAAACACCTCTAGGTCTTTTGATGTTGATGTCTGCCAATTGCAATGTAATTGAAGTTGGTTTAAGTTCCCCCAACTTCAATTTCTCATAAACCGTATAGGGCATCAAATTAATACTGGCTCCTAAATCAAGCAGAGGATGTTCAAAGAATTTACCACCAATTCTGCATGAAATAGTAAAATTGCCTGGATCTTTTAGTTTGGGCGGTAATTTTCTCAACAAAACCGCACTTACCTCTTCATTCAATGCAACTTTCTCATATTCCTGAAACTTTCTTTTATGAGTATAACAATCTTTTAAAAACTTGACATAAGATAGAATTTTCTAAATTGCATCATGTAAAGGAATCTTAATTTCTACTTTCCTTAAAGTTTCAAAAATATCATGAAATTTGTTAACTTTCTTTTGCTTTGGTAACCTTTGAGGGAAGGGTGTCAATATCACCTTCTCCTTCTCACTTATCTTGTTGGAGTTCGTGGTACCTATTGGATGTGCTTCCATTTTTTTTCCTCCTTATATGTTTCCACCTTGTTGTTAATAACTTTACCACTCCTAAGAACTGTCACGGCCTTGAGTTGCTCGTGTCCTCTCGAGTTTGGTATGGTTTGTGCTGGAAACTCTCCTTTATTTCTCTCACTCAACTCCTTAGCCAATTGTCCTACTTGTGCCACAAATCTCTGAATGGCTTGATTGGTTTGAGCATTTGTATGTTGTTGTGTAGTAATGAACTGAAGTATGGCACCTTCGAGATCATCTTTCTTCTGCTCAAGATTTAGCTGTACCCCTTGTGATGAAGGTTGAAAATTATTTCTCTGCTGAAAATTTCTCTGCTGCCCTTGTGAATCTAGACTGTTCTGATTTTCACTCTAAGAAGAAGTAAGGTTATTTCTCCACCTTGAACTCTAAGTATTGGGATAGAGATTATTTTTGGGAGGATAGTTGTTTTGTCCCATATAGTTTGCATGCTCCCGCTCTGTAAAAGAAAACATAGGACAAGTCTCAGTAATATGATTAGAATGAAATGTTTTGGGTCGACATTGCTTTTACAAGCATATCTAGCTTTCTCTCCATCGCTGTCATCTGAGCTTGAATTCCAACATTAGTGCTTACCTCATAAACACACTTACCTTTCAATCATGGCCTCCCTGTTGATGAGAATTACTGAGAATTCTCACTTAGGGTCTCAAACAACTCAATAGCTTCCTCATTGTTATTTTTCATAAGCACACATCCATAAGCAGACTTAACAAGACTTTTTATTAGTATCATTTAAACTTCATAAAAAGCTTGTACCTGATCATCTTGAGATAGATTGTGGCGTTGACATTTGAGAAGTAGCTCATTAAAATGTTTCCATGCTTCAAATAAAAGATATCTATCTTTCTTTTGGAAAGTTTGAATTTTCCTTCTGAGTTGCCTTGTCTTTTGAGCTAGAAAAACTTAAAAAAAAAAAATTTAACTGCCAACTCCTCCCAATTATTAATGGAACCTGCAGCCAAAAAGTTCAACCACAACTTAACATTTTCTTTTAAAGAAAATGGAAAAATGATTAACCTGCTTTCTTTCGAATCTAAGCTCTGGATATTCTGAGTCTTGCAAAGAACAAAGAAATCTCTAATGTGTAGATATATGAATCCTCAGAAGGTGTGCCCCTGTAATGTGACACCATGTTAAGCAAGTGAGGAGATAAATTGAAGTTGTGTTTCGCTGTTGGCTGGAATGCAATGCATGACGGTTGATTGAGATTTTGTGAAATAAATGAGCTCTTCATTGGCTTCTACACTGATGGATTTTCTACTTGGTCTATTTCTTCCTCAGATTCTATCTTCACAACATGCTTTTTAAGTCGTCTAAAGGTTTGTTCAATCTTTTGATCGTATACACGAATGTTTACGCCCATGGACCTACGACCATGCATAAACAAAATTCAATCCTCTAAGACAACACATACAAAGTAAATGTTTCGGGAAGAATAGATACTGAAAAAATTAAAGTGAAATTGTTGAGCAATTTAAAAAAAAAACTAAACTAAAGGAAAAAAAAAAATTAAACACAATTTAGTGCAACCCCTGACAACAGCGCCAAAAACTTGTTGTACAATTATTAACCTAAATAATAAGCTTATAATTGTTCATTTTACTCGCAAGTGCACAAGATCAAACAAATAGTATGTATGGAAAAAACGATATCATTCCCACGAGGATTAGTTCAATTATGTTTAAAACATTTTTCCTAATACTACTACTTTAATGAAACCTAATAATTAATTGTATAAGAAAAATTAATGAGGAAAATTAAATGTAAAACTAAGTAAATTCAAATAGTGAGAAAATAAGTTAGGAATTCGATATCCGCCACTAGTCATCTTTATTTGAATAATAACATGCACAATGATACAAACAAAATTTCAATGCTCAAATTTTGCCAACCTAATGGCACGTGTGTCAACTCCTTAAGCTATGGATTTTCCTAAACAACGAATTAGGCATTGATCTACTCTAACTCTTTTCATTCTAAAGGTATTTAGCATGGTATCTACTAAGTTGCACCTCAAGAAAGCATAAATAAATGGAAATTGACAAAAACATAAAATTCAAAACATGGTATCTATTTCACTCATCTATGTTAATTAATTTCAATAACCGATTCTTTTTGTTACTTAGCATAGTCACAAGACTCGGTCATCTAAATTTACTCATGTAACAATCCTTATAAAAATCATGCATATGACGATCAAGCATAAACAAAATTCATATGAAGGGTGAATTAAAATCAAGAATTAATCAATTGAGTATTGTAAAAATAGTGTATCAATGCATGTCAAAATTCTAAGAAGTCATGACTAGTACTTCAATCTATTCCTAACTAAATTGTTTAGCTACACATACTATAAGGAAGATTGACATTCAAATAAACCATTGAAAAGTGAAAAGAATAAAACAAACTGTGATGTGGTGGTTCAGAGCAATGTTGTCGGGTGCAAATAGCTAAAAGAAGTTTTTTCCCACCCTGTTCTTCTTCTTCTCTGCTTCACATGAACAGAACAACATGATTGTAGCCGTTCTGCAACCTGCGACACAGCAGCAAACAAAGCCTCTCATCATCTATCACCTCTCTTCCTTCTTCACTTCTTCCCTGCTTCAGGTCACGAACAAGGACTCACGCCAACAGCCGATTCCTCACTCAATCGCAGCAAAGAGAAAACTCAATTGCAGCAAAAAAAAAATAGCAAATTTGCATCCCAAAAGAGGGGAGAATTCATGTCAAAGAGAGAGGGAATTCGCAGCCAGAGATGGAGACGAAATCACAGCCGAAGAGAGGGAATTCGCAGCTAAAAGAAACCCAAAATCGCAGCCAGAGAAGGTGACTTCACAGCCAAGGAGAGACCCATAATGGCAGCCAAGAAGGGTGAGAATTTGGAGTCTTGTCTTCTCTTTTTAAAATTCTTTATTTCCTTTTTTATTTTGCCCCATTTTCTACCGAGATTCGACATAAATTTCTTTGTGAAATTGGATTTTCTCTTTAATTAGGTTTCCTTTTTTGTAACCCTTCCTTACATGTGGCATTAGTCTTTTTTTTTTTTTTTTTTTTTTTTTTTTTTTTTTTTTTTTTTTTTTTTTTTCTATTAAATTAGCTGTCAGAACCAAAATACACATAACATACCAAGTAGAAAATTATTACAAAAAAAAATTAGAATTAACTAAATAATCTAACAATTACACTTGAAAAAGGAATGTTCAGAGTGCACTAGTGCACTCATCAAGTACCAGATCTAATTTGCCACAGGACATGGCGTTTCATTTTTGCCAAGGAGAAAAGATTGCCCCTTCAGCTAAAGGAGGCGAGAGAATGGGCTTTGGATAATTGGAATAGACTCTTATTATTGAAACATAGAGCTTTGAGTCGAAGCACACGATGATTGTTTGGGTCTGAAAGTGTCAACCACATGTTTTTCGCCATCAAGGCAAAGTTCTTGTTTCTACTCGGAGAAATATTAAGACCACCAAGGACTTTGGATTTCAAGATACAATCCTAAGTACACATATGCTTAGCATGACTATCAGCCTTACCGTTCCACCAGAAATTTCTAACCAGATTTGTCAAACTTTGTGGTAATAGCGCACAGTTAAAGAAAAGTTTGCATAGTATAAATAGGGATCGAATTCAAGACAACCTTGATCATCGTAGTTTTACCCGCTTGGGAGAGAACTTTCGATTTCCCACTTGAAAGTTTTGTGTTAACTTTGTCAAGCAGAAACTGGAAATCGTTGGATTTTTTTTTTTTTTTTTTTTTTGAGAGAAGGAGAGGTCTTCCAAAGTATTTGTCCTTCGAATTATAAAACTTTGAGCCCAATGTCCTGTTAATCATCTTAGAGTGTCTATTATGAACATTTGAACCATAGCAAACAAAAGATTTGGTGTTTACCGAAATTGAGCCACAACCACTTATAGAATATTGCATCTATTACAAAATTTAGATTTGCATTTTATACTTTTGGCGCACTTTTATATTAGTAGTAGGATATGAATATTTGTTTTGGTGACTCCAAATAAATCTTTTTAAGTATTTGTAGACTCTAATGTCCAATGTTGAGGTTACCTTTTTATTATCGACATTCACTAGCAACTAGCTATTTTCAATGCAACACTTCCTTTTAACTCCAAGAGGAACAACAACTCTCCACTCAAAGGCGAACCCATGATTTTTGTCAAGAAGGGGTGAAACGGTAACATTGTTGGTCATAATAGGAGTTATCAAGGCCGAATCCAGAAAAATTTCTCATTTAATAACAAATTACTACTAACATCTAGACACCAAAATCATGAAATACTCATTATAACTGTTATTTTTGTGAACTTAATCTAGTACCATACATTTATCATCTATACAACTATAAAGTGTACATTGTATGTTCAAACCAAATCGAGTATAATCCAGCCAAATTAAGGCAAATAGTCGACAATCTTAGCAAGGCAAAATAATCTAATAACTAAACTACAAATTAAGATAAGTATGTAAATATAAACTGAAAAAAAAAAATCTGAAATGTGCAAACAAAATTTTGTAGAAAAAAAGACTTTTATGAGCCAATCTAACCCTCAATCTCTTACGAGTTCACTAATGGTATTCATTTTCATTGTATTTTATAATTTTAAATTCTAATTTTAGATTATTATTTTTTGTTATGATATTGCTTTTTGTTGTGGGCTTTATATCACTTGTGAACAAATAAGTTCATTAAACTATAATTTTTTTAATGTACTTATAGAATTGCATAGAAATATTCAGTGAAAAAAAGAGAAACTCAGGGATGGGTAACAATGAGAGAGAATATAATATCCATGTCCCTTGAAATATCTAAAAAATCAAAAATCTTATAAGAAGGGATCGAACCTAGGTCACTAAAACATTTAATGACCAACAAGCGTGCCCAGCAGATATAGAAAACATAGAGTACAGTTTTTTTATTTATTTTATATATTTAATTTAACAAATTTCAAAAAGCTAGGTATATACTAAATTTATTTTTTTTGAAAGTTGGGGTGAGGGAGCAGCTGCCCCCTTTATCCCTTTGTAGGTCTGATATTGTCTCTACGTATATATTTGGAAGGTGAGTAAGCTAGACGATCTTTAATTTTTCAGAAATTGTCACTAATTAATGTTGCTCTCTCACGTCATTTGTAGCTCCTGAACATCACATACCTTTTTATCCCAGACCAAATCCAATATAAAATTTTATTTTTGTTGTTGCAGTCCTGTGTCATAGAATGATCCTTTGTTGAATGAAAATCTCACTATATCAAATTGACATTTTTGTAACAATCCCAAAATAATATCACTTTTGAGTTGTAACAGTCCACCAAACAATTTCAAGTAAAAACTAAATTCGGTTAAAAAATGATAAATAATTTCAACAAAAAAATGATACAATAAATTGGATCACCGTGAATAGTATCACTTGTAGCACCATACTCTTCATGGTGATACAATTATTGTATCACTTTGTTTGAGAAAACGTATAAAATTGTTTGACGGTCTGTTACAGCTAAAAAATGATATTATTTTGGGAGTTGTTACAAAAATATCAATTTAATGTAGTGTCTAGACAATCTGTTTGTGTTGTACTCGATTTAAGAACTTTGTGGCAAATTTTGCAAATTGTGAATGTAAAAGTAAAGAGTGTCTATACTCTTTTAAGCATTGATAAAATTGTGGCCTCGGAAAACTTAAAAAAAGGATTCAGTTTTCTCAATGAGAGGACCATATGTATCCCCTGATCTTCTAATTAATCACCATTATAGTTGCTTAAATGTATGTGAGATGCTTGTTGTGGACGAGTTATTATATATTAGAGATCCTTTAACGCTATTACTTCACCATAGAATTGAATGAATGAGAACATAGAAGGAAGAGATCACCTTGAATGCCACGTGCTTCATATGGTTGATGTAAGTACATACTCTTTTCTCTAATTTCTTTCAATATTTTTTTTAGGATCTTTCTTTAGAAGTTAGAAAAGTTATGCACAACCTCTAAAACATGTTTATGTTTCAACAAGGATGCAAGGACTCGGTCTCGGACACAGATACGACATGCCGACTCGGCAATTTTCAAAAAAATAGGACTCGGCGATTCGGCTACACGGTAAAACTTAATTTTTTAATATATTTTTTTTGTAACTCATAAGAACATAAAATCATAAATAAATTAATAATACTATTAAACAATCCAAACATATCAATAAAACATTCAAATTCATTTATTCAAATTTACAAATGCATCATAAAGTCAAGCTCAACTGCTCAAGTCATACTCATAAAGCATAAGCAATATAATTTCATTAACTTGATAATGTAAATAAAATGTAAATTGATAATTTCAAAAACTCACCAGTTCCTTGGCCTAAAACCAGTTTTAATTTCTAGTAAGAGATCCTGTATACTCTTTCTGACAAAAGTTGCACCTCCATCTAAGATTTCCCCCACATTCACTTGGTCTTCTTATTATTGTCACATGTTTCCAAAGATCATCTCCAAATCCTTGGCCTAAAACCAGTTTTAATTTCTTATTTAGTTCTCAGCCAATAGGTGCAAGCTCAAATTTGGGGTATTTATTTGAAGTATTTCATGCATGCTTTCATATATATGCAGAGAAAGAAAAGAGAAAAAACAGCAAAAAAAAAAAAAAAAAAGGAATGGCAGGAATTCGCAGGAAAAAAAAAGATATGAAATAAAATCGCAGGATTGATCTCAGGAAATCGCAAAAAAGGAATTGCGGGAAAAAAAATGAAATCGCAGCCTAATCGATCGATCGAAGAAATCGCAGGAAAAAATAACAGAGAAAATAGAAGGAAAAAAAAAACAAACGAAATCGCAGCCTAATCGATCGATCTTGGAAATCAATCTCAGGAATCGATCGATCGAAGAAATCGCAGAAAAAAAAAACGAAATCGATCGAAGGTACCTGGTGTTGATGAGGACGCCATAGATCCTGTCGATCAATCTATCCCTTTGTGTCGAAACCGATTTCTCTACCTCCTCTCTGTCGAAAATCGAAATCGATCTTAGGAAATGTCAGTCGAAATTGATCGATGGATTCTGAGTTCTTTCTCTCTACCTCCGTCTCTCGATTCTCTGTTCTCTGTGTGAAGGATCGATTCTCTGTGTGAACTGAAGGATCGATTCTCTGTTTAGGTTAGGGTTTGGGTTTGCCTTTGGCTCTGTGGGAGGAGGATCGATTTGATTTTGATTTATTTGCAAAATTTAAAGTCAGAGAATTTTGACCGTGTCCGGGCCGTATCCATGCCGTGTCCAACCTAGTCAACAAATTTTGACCGTTGACCCCATGTCCAATACGTGTCCAGTGCGTGTCGGGCGCGAATCCGTGTCCGACACGCATTTGACGCGTGATACGGAGATTTTCCGGAGAGTCGGTGCATCCTTGTGTTTCAATCTATTTTCATATCTGATGGCTTGGTACTCCACCATGCTCTCTTTTTATTTATATGGATATTGAGGTACTTAAGAGGCTACATTGCATAACATATAACACATGCATGTACACATTATACGCACAAACTAAGCCACCCAGTTGGTTTTTCATTGCTATTACAATTTTTTTTTCACCCAATTCATGTCTTTAACTGCTAGAAAAAATAGAAATTTTAATACTTTACAGTAAACTAATACTTCAATGTGGGATTTTAAATTTCTTAACACAAACACTTATCAACTGTCAAAATAGCTTAAACAAACTTTTTTCCAGACGACGAAAAGCCGGTCCATGCTTTCAGAATAAGAAGAAAGACAAACAAGCCATAGTTTCCAAGGAAACAAACTGCAGTTGGAACATGTGCTAAAGAGGCCAAGCCCAAAAAGGTAGTAGATGATCGTATGAACGAGAAAGGTAATCACAAGAACAAGCGTAATGTATTGTAAAGTTGTACGTATTAATCAACACGCTAGTTAGCCATCTCAGACACTAGCAGGAGTGTCTGTTTTGCTCATAAGTAGTCTCACGATTATAGTTGATTTCTTTCTTCATGAGAGGTTTTCACTCAGACATGCTAAATTCCATGTATTCACCTAACTAAAAGAGCACGAGTATAAATGAGCAAATTCTCTTGAAAATCGAAGATGAAAGAGAGATTCACAGAGGAACAAGAATTTCACAATGACTGTGATTCTCAACATGTTAATTAATGAAGAAGAGTGAAGCAATTGAACAATAACTGAAATGAGAGGTATTGAAAATGTTTCAAGTCAAATTAGGAACCATGAATATGAAATATAAATACAAATAAAAATCAAGAAATTGATGTGTGGCTATATATGCAAAAGTGATAATGCATAAGAAACAAAAATAGATATTTGTAAGTCGAAATGTCGGGTATTATTAACCAATTTATACTGAATAGGCTGCATTACTAGTGTATTGTCTAGGAAGACTTTAACGGAGATTATGTGGGAATGTAATGTGATCCATTCTTTACCCATCATTTTTAAGCAAGCCTCGAGTTAAGTTTTTTTGTGTCAATTTTACCAACAAATAAGAAACTCGAGCTTGCACTTTTGAGAAGATGTTGGGCAAAGAACTTACTTTTAAGTTCCAGAAATTGCACAAACAATTGCGCTCGAAATCATTTCCACAATATTTTTCTTCAAAATATTTGTTTTTTTTTTTGTGTTCTTCTATTCACCACGTGAACATATTCCTTACTTCTAAGCCTTGGGGTTAAATATTCTGTTTTTCCTATTCTACTAGTTGAGATGTGGAATATTTTGGTAAGCCATTTGCATAGCCGGTTTCTAACTAGAGGGTCATGTTGGAATATCAACACCAATCTAGATTTTTCTAGAGAAGACAAGAGAATTCTTCAGTTCTAAACTCTTCTCCAACTAAGTGGAGTCATTTTTCTCTAGATTATTCTACCACCACCTAAAATATCTAACTATCTATAATTTTCTTTAGAAAATATATCTAGAACTATACCTTCTCTAGAGTTTTCCTAGCTCAATCTATAAATAGTCATTAGCTCATTGTGTATGAGGCGACCAAGTGAGTGAAGTAAAGTCTCAGGCTTGGGTCATTGTTTGAGTTGCGAGTGTGTAAGATTGTAGTTGTATGTGTAATTTGTGAGTTGTAAGTTGAAATTTATGAGTGTTGTTGTTCAAATTAATAAATTGTGTGTTTGCAATTGATCTTTGAGTCGGGAATTTTAACAATTTAGTATCAGAGCCGTGGTTGGTTGAAGGCGACTTAGGCAACAACAAGGAATTGTGCAGTCACGAGGTGCCAGGAGAACAAAGTTAGCATGGAGTTATTGTTGTGGTGCTTGAGAAATTATGGCAGATATGACGGATATACAGAATGAGATTGAAAAGTTGAATAATAATAATTATACTTATTGGAAGTCATGTTTGGAGTCATATCTTCAAGGGCAAGACTTGTGGGAGATTGTTGGTGGAGATGATGTTATTTATCCTGAAAATACTCTGGCAAATACAGAGAAGCTACGTAAGTGGAAGATACAGGCTGGAAAGGCAATGTTCGCGATCAAGGCTTCAATCTAGAAGAATTTGATGGAGCAAATTCGTGATGCTAAAACTCTAAAAGAAGCGTGGGACGGGTTTGCTGCATTATTTTCAAGGGCTAACGATGCTCGACTACAGTTGTTGGAGAACGAGATTGAAACTATTGCACAAGGTAACATACCTATCTCTGACTACTTTATAAAAGTAAAAAATATATGTCATGAGAATTCACAATTAGATGCGGAGTCAACAATTAGTGAAGCTCGGATGAGGAAATTTATTATTCGGTGGCTACAACAAGAATAAATGGGTTTATTGCGGCAGTTTGAGGGTGGCCCACACAACCCTCACTTTTGGAGTTGGAAATTCTCTTGATAAATCAAGAGAAGTTGGCTAAGAAAATGCTGAAAATTTTAGTCAAGGATGATGTCACGCCCCGATTTTCGAAGGAAACGAAAATCCCAAAATCCACGTAGGATTATCCATTTCCCCCAAAACTCGGGACGTGAAAATTCAATAATAACAGAAACAACTAGCAGCATGAACTAAACATCTGAAACAAATAAAAATCTAACCCGGAGAAGACTGGCATGGCTAGCTCACTAGCGGAACTCCAGTAATGCAGCTCAAAATCTCTAAACCTGAAAGACTACTCGGCTACATTCCAAAAGGAATGTACCCAAGAAGCAAAAGCTCACTCGGGTCAGCAATAAAGCCGGTGTGAGAAATCTTTATCCCAAAAATCAATAAATCGGCACATGATAACATTAAAATGAACCAAACAATAAATAACCACACCATCAGGTAGTTCCTCAATGAGGCAACGGTGTTATCATCCTAATAAATAAACATGCATTATTTATTACTAATAAATAAAGTTTATGAGTTATCAATCCTCATAAATGCAACAATAATACAATTCATAATCATATTAGACTATTATTAAAATATTAAACAAACACATTTATCTACCTTTAGGAAGACGTGTAGTTCTCATTCAATGGTTGAATAAACATTTAGTTTCTTCCTTTAAGGTAATCATGCACATACACAAAAAGAAATTTCGCTACTTTTCCACAATCGCACCATCCTCCATGTGCCGAACACACCTCACCCAAGTGTGCCTCCCTTGCCTTCGAAACCACTCGGAGCGTACATGTTCCAAGTGGGGTGCCACCTCGAGGAACATGTCATCTCACCCGAAGTTCGATCCATGGCAAGCATTCTTCCTAAATCTACACGTACAACCGAACACACATGGAACGGTGCACCGAACACACCTCACCCAAGTGTGCCGCCCTTGCCATCGAAACCATTCGGAGCGTACATGTTCCAAGTGGGGTGCCACCTCGAGGAACATGTCATCTCACCAGAAGGTCGATCACTGGCAAGTACACTGATATGCAAGCAAGTCTGCATACCCAATAACATCACAAGTATACAAGCAAGTCTGTATACAAAAATTTCTTTTCTTTTCACATTTTTTTTTTCGGAGTTGTGGGAAAGAGCATAAAAATAAATAAATCCTCAAAACTCTTTTATGGTGACGCTTTGTCAACCATAAATAAATCAACCACAGTATCCACCATTCTTTTGGGGAAAAGTAATATTTGACACATTGTCAATTCACACATCTCATCTCTTTGCATCATACGAAAAACAATATGCACACCAATTCGCATAACAATACAAATACTCAAACTAAAACAAGTGCTCAGTTAAATTCCAGTCAATATCTATTACTAGGAAATTTTCTTCTAACCCTAAACTAAATAAGGGTTTAATCATACATAAAACTAATACAGACAAGACACTATCCCTTAAGCTACCACTTCTAACAAGTGCAGAGAATGACAGGGCGTGACAACAAAGCTGTCTTACAACAACTTGCTTTCTAATTCATTATGAAAATCTTTGTTAAATCAGTTTATCTAACGCCACAAGCCATAATCTTCAACAATGTTAAGATTATAAATGTGCATGTACACTACCCCCTCAACCTTTTTGTTTAAGTGTTTAACTGTTTCTACCATGAAGTACATTAGTCTACGCCACAATTGGAGCACCAATTCAATTACAAATTACATTGTGTAGCTAAGCTTATAGGACACATAAACAATAACATAGGCTGCATACTTTTGTTGCATAGACATATGCCCAACAGGAGGTCAGTTATGCAAACAATAGTGGCATGATATGATCATAAATATTAAGTCACTGTCACCTCAAGATTTCTGTAACATTTTAGATAAACTAAAAAGCAACCTATTTTGACTATATATGAAGAACCAATCCTCCAACTCTACAAGCAACATCCAAAAGCACAAAACAATAGACTGCCTATTAGCTCAACTTTCAAAAACCCAAACCTACACAAAACCCGAACTAACCCTCCATGTGGAACAACAACAAGGCAAGCTTTGCGATCGAAGAACAAAAGGGGCGAGATGAGACAGAAGAAAGAACTTACAATTTCATATATAATTAACACTCCCAACATTCTCAATTTCATAAAAAAAAAAAAAAAAAAAATATATATATATATATATATATATATATATATATATATATATATATATATAAAAGGAGTATGAAGAAAACTCACATCCATGAAAATAAAAACCCCATCATCAAATCCTAAAAATACCTAATTCAGTCAAGAAACAAGGATTGCAAGATACAGGAAATAAGAAAACTCACTGGATGAAATGGCAAACCGTAAAAGATTTGCGCAGCCACAACCAAGTAAATAGCACAATCCTTCTCCTTCCAATTCACAGCCGGATTCGCAGCAAACGCAGCCAACATATTGCCCCTTTAGGAAACTAGAAAAAAGGAGATACGCTGAATTAGGATGTTATTCCCACTATCATAATTTGATATGTGTGTATATACACCAGTACATCAACTTCCATAACAGATCCCAATAGCTTCACCAATACCAATTGTTTCATATCTTTAGATGATTGGTCACAAAATTGTCAGCTCCATTCATAAGATTCCAACTTCTAAACCCACTGTTTGAAGGTGAACAATTATCAGGACATCCAAAAACGCATATGGTATTCTACAGTTGTGATTTTAGGATTGCATCATAACACCCCATTGTCAATTTTCGATCTTTTCGGCCCAAACTTCTCCTCCTTCCCAATTTGCAAACTGGGTGCTTCTTGCACATTGGGTTTCACCTTCTCCTTCTTCCATTAACATCACCACTAGAAACCCCATAACAAACCACTTTTCTTTAATCCTTCAATAAAAAAAAAAACTCTTCACTACTCCTCCATCAAATCAGCAGCTCTTCTTCTCTCCGATGCATCAAATCTCAGCCACTAACAACAATATTGGCCTGCAGCAGAGTTATAACAAGAAAAATAGAAATAGAAGAAGAGGGCTATTCTTGCTTTGCTTTATCCATTCTCTCGGCTCTCTTTCTCCACTGACTTCCATCTTCTTCCCATCTTCATCCCCTTGCCAATATCAACCGCCATCGAAGAAGGAGATGAGGAAGAAGATATCTTCCTGTTGCACAAAAGAAGAAGGAGGTAGGAAAAGGGTTTTGGTTTCTCTTTTTATATATAGTGGGTGGCTATTCGCCCCCACTAAAATTCTAAGAACACCCACCCTCTTTCACAAAATAAAAACCCTACTTATTAGTTTAATAAAAACCCAAAACCAAGCCCAAATACAATTTAGGTAACAACTCATCAACATTAGGGTTTTCAAAATTTTGGCTAAACACACACACACACACCTTATTTTATTTAGTAATGACAAACAAAAAATATTTTTCCCAATAAATGAGATTACAACATACGCCACAATTAATAAATAAGAAATTTTTATATTTATTTAATTAGGCGGGTATTACAATATATACAACTCAAAAGAATCTCGTCCCGAGATTCGGTAGAGGAAGGTAAGTAGGAAATTAATTCTTAAATAAACAAACTACACATCACATGGACAAACAAATAGCTCATACGTATGCCCATAACTTAATGAAGACAATTACACAAAAAAAATATAAAAATTTCAGTAAGTACAAAAATTACCGGGTGCTACAGATGACAATGAGGAAGTCCGCTACTCTGGTAAAATAAAGGGCGGAAGGCCAAAAGAATTTTCGACAAGATAACTTCACTGGGAGGGCACTCAAACAATAATGGTGATGTGAAAATATTACAGAAGAGTGCACCATGTTAAGAGAGGTCACTATACAAAATACTGTTGGACGAGAAAGAAGATTGTGTAAGGTAACTTGGTGGCATCTGACAATCACCAAGATAGTGAAGATGAATGAGATTTTGCAACATTTGCGATAATTGAAATGAAAATTTTAGTTGAAAAAGAAATAAACTTCATGATATATGAAGACAGTGTGAAGAATGGGAGGAGCTAGAAGACCATTTAGTTCTACCGATGATTGAAGAAGATATCGCTTATGAAAGTGACTTAGAAGTTGGTTTCGATTGGGAGGTCAATTCCGAATGTGAGGAAGAAGACAAACACTATCGAGATGAGATTGTGAAAAAATGCCTACTAGAGCAAAAACAAAACCTAAGGAAGGAAAATTTGAAGTGATGCAACAAGATGTTGCTACTCTGCCACGAATGTAGATGCCAAAGAAGTTGACGAAACAACGAAGCTTGCAAAAACAAGTGATGGAGTTGGAGACTCTATCGAACAGTGGAAGATTACTGCCAAGGATGTGAATTACTTTGAGGATGTCAAAGGAAGACACGAAGAAGACAAATCACGAGCTATAAATGGGCAAAAGGAAATTGCAGTGAAGAAGATGGACGTGACATCAAAGCTCTCATTGCTGGCAGAAGAAACATAAGCATTTGACGTGATGTGGACCAATAAAAATAATGATTCAATGAAGAAATATGAGGCACCACCTTGGAAGATGGAAGATAAAGTACAAGTTAGTGTTGAGGGGGGATGTTGGAATATCATAATCAAAATGATGTCGATGTTCGGGTTCTATCATATGAAAACTTTAGATTTCATAAAAAATTGTAATATGTAATTCATTTCAAAGTTAAGCTCATCAAATCAAAGATTACCAAATATACTTTAATTTCACAAATATATTTAGCTTGGCCAAAATCTATCAATTCTAACACAACCATTTCTCTATAATCTAAATTTGGCACAAAATATAACCAATACTTATATTTGGGATCTAAAACATCTTCAATTTAAATATATGTGTTCAACCAATAGCAAATTCTAGAAATTGTCTAACGAATGTTCAAAAGAATGACACTTGCCTCTTAACTTGTTCAATATGCATAAGTCCAAAAAATAGAATGTGAAAAGTTTCACACTTGAGCATAAAATAAATCAATCTAAATAATTTTCATCTTAGGTCATCATAGTTTGAAATAGTAGAGTATCCGTTTGAGATAAATGTTTCCCAATGTTTAACATAAATGTTCATAATATCATTGTATATAAAATTAGGAACAAACAAAAACATATCATGACAATTCTGACAAAGGCCAAAACTAAACTTAGTTATGAGAACTTTTGTGGTCTAAGTTACCATAACCAAAAGAAAGTAAATTTTTGGACCCTGTAAATAAAATGAGTTAGAATATTAACTTCAATTTGTTCATAATGATAAATTTGTAGTATTGAGTCAATCAGCGAATGATTAATTATAAATATGTGGCCGAACTGATTAAAAATGAAAACCAAATTAGTAGATATGACCATCAATTTCATTGAGCAATATATGATACCCCTTCATAGGTAAATCAAACTATGAATATGTTTGAGGTGTGAAAATTCTCATGCAACAATAAATAAACACCCTAAAAGTGGCTACAACTGATAATTCAAACAATCTAAATTCTATAATCCAAACAGTCGCCAAAATAAAAAAATAAAAAAAACCAAATCATAGAGGTAAATCCAAAATTAAGCTCATACCATGTTTTTTTTTTTTTTTTTTTGGAAGGCGAGCTGAGTTTTTATAGGATCCCAGAACCCATTAAAGACCAGAACTGGTCAACACACCATAAACTAATAAAGATGCCGTAAGCTGGGTTCGAACCCAAGACCAAGTGGTACCATCCGCCAAGCTCCAATCGTTGAGCTGTCATGCCATTGGCAGCTCATACCATGTTAGGGCCTAATTTACCAAGCATGTTTAACAGTGTCGAGCAAATCGGATTTCTAGTTTATGAGATGTACATAAATTCCTTATAAGTAAACCCATTGAACAAAAAATCTGATGTACAAGACACATCCAAGATTTGGAAGGCTATATAGAGTCTAAAAATATTGAATTAAAGCATACAAGTATTTTAACCTTTAATTCATGTGAATCAAGAATCAAGGGAGAGTAATGAATAAAATAAAAGTTGGAACCACTTTGAACAATGTGTTGGTAATGTGTTGTAGATCCATTAGCTTAACAACAACACAATACATAATATGTTATAGAAAATAACGATATAGAGGAAGAAAAAGATAGATTTCTTGTTGATCGTGTTATATTGGTGGCAGAGATAATACTTTTGTATAGGTAACACAAGTAAAACCTAATACACTAGTCTATGTCGTACCTCTGTGGGCATTCACATATTTAGCAATATTTATAACACATTTTAAACTTTCCACAACAACAATATATATATATATATCTCTCTTTCAAGGTGAAATGGTAACCCATCCTCAAGGACATTTCACCTTGAAAGAGACATTCTTATATAAAGAGGTTTGCTCAAATGGAGTTTCCTATAGCCAACTAAAGATAACAACCCAGTTTTTTTTGCAAAAAAGTAAAAATAAAAAATAATAAAAATAAAAATGGTAAAAGGTTATATTTCTCTTGTTAGTTATATTGGGCTTTGAGTTTTCTCATTTAATGGGGAATAGGATATTATAATCAAGGTCATGATGAGAATACTTTCTTGATTGACTTGTGATTTGTAGAACATGGAAATTAACCCTTGCTATTAAAGACTTTTGCTAACATTTCATTGACTAAGGACTTAAATTCCAAATTTTGACAAAACACTTGCAAAGTTGGTCATCATTCTTTTGTCTTGAAAAACTTTTCATTATTTATTTTGACTAAATTATTCAGCTTGACCTATACGCCAAGATGTCAAGTTCAAGTGATTCGAAATCAAATGATAAAAACAACTCAGTAAGTAGATGTCATTTTGAATTGATTTCAATAAGAGAAAAAGAAAGAAAAGAAAAAAGAAGAGTGGAGAAATTTAAAGAAGAAAATGTTGGAAGAAATTGCTTCGTCAAAAAGACACAACAAGCGAGTTAGGATAAATATCTATGTTATTATCTATGTATAGGTAACATAATATGTGAGGTCTATCCTGCCCCTTTCTCTACATTATTTCATACTTTTCAATAGTGATAATAAAAGCTCAATTTTTTGTGTTCCCGCTAGGTTGTTATTGTTGAACAATCCTCTTCTGATACTTTTTCCAACCAAAGAAGAATAGTTATAACTATTTATAATATCCCTAAAGTTCTTTATAATTTTGCAAAGTTAGCTTCCCTCTTTGCACTCTTTTTTATTTGAATGAACTGTCAACAAACAACATAAATTTTTACATTAACTTTTATTTTTATATATTTTTTGTTTTGCTACACCTTGCAATAAAAATTTTAAATTTGAAACAATTTAATATATCATACCTTCCTCCTTTACAACATAAGCGTCCACTTCTGCTATACTAAAGTGCTTCATTCCTGCAGCTTCAATCATCTCCTAGAGCCTTAATCATCTTGCATCATCAGCAAAATCTACAACACCATTGGCACACAGGTAATAAGACAACAAATTTGCATGGCGTAAATAATTTTTTGTAATTGTATACTCCAAACATATTTCCTCCATTTACATATTATCACACTAGCAATTTTTCTCCGACATAACTCATACTTCATGGTGGAGACATACAAAATTTAAACAAAGAAATAATAAATAGCCAATCAACAAACACCTCCAAACAAAGTATAAAAGCATTAGAAAAATTAAATTAAATGAAAAAAGTGTTGCACATGATGGACAATTGCTCATGTTTGCAGATAATTCAGAGTTTTCAAAAATTAACTACACTTGGTCGATGATAGATGATGCAATGTAAAAAACCACCCTTAACTCTGAATGCCCTTCAACTCTGGATAAATTCTACAATTTTCTATACCATAGGTCCTCCCATATCTCCAGCTTTCTCTACCCTTGTCTTTCTTATCAGATCATATTCCACTAGCCCTTTCTTCGTCTTGCAAGAGGAAAAACGGCTTATATATTTTACTCCGGATCCTAGATGAGGAAAAATGACATGTCACTCCCAACAAATCCTCCAATTTTTCTATCACAACTTTCTTCTTCTTTTCATCATTCTTATAAATGCATAACAATACACTTTAACCCGTGTTATAAATCAACCGCATAATTCCCTATTGAGGATTTATTTTCCATTTAAAAGAAAAATTTATAACCTTGGATTTAAGTTTATACCAAATGTGTGTGCACGCACTTACAAAAGCTAAGATTGTTGGCAACACGTGTCGACAACAACTGGAAGCTGCTAGAATTGATGACAGTGATGATGAACTGGAAGCTACTAAATTTGGTTCTCGACAAAAAATGTTGGAAGTTGTTGGAATTCGGCAGCTTGTTGGCAAATAAGGATGGCGGTGAAGTTCAACTAAAATTGTTGACAAGGAAAGAATGAAGTGGAAGGGGAAGAAGATGGTGCTAGAGAAGAAGCCTTCCGCCGTATTGATCGCCCCTCATCACCCTATTAAAGGGACCAAGGGGCTCCCACTTCTGCTTCATCATTCGATCCTCTGTTCTCTGTTCATCCCCTTTTATGTGTGTGAGAGAGAAATAAAAAGATAAAGAAACGGGGTGTGTAGGAGATATATGCACCCTGCGCAGGTGTGGTATCATGTAGACATGTGTATGTTCAACGTCCATGACGTTTTGTATGAGACATTCTCTCCATTTGTATTCTTCGATCTCGATAATGAAGTTGTTCTCATTGCACGTGGACATGGCAAAAATTTGCCGAACCACGTAAATTTGTTGTCTCCGTTATTAGTATTTTGTTTTATAACTTTATATTTCAGTATCTGTAACACTTTCACGTGCAACAATATTGGTATCACAACCAAATGTATTTTATTGTGTTTGTTTGAATGTGTTTATAATGGTGACCTTTGTATGAAAGTTTTGAAGAACATGACAGATCCGTCAAGTTCAAGTGTTAGTCCAAAAATGGTTACTGCTACAATTGGAAAATTTGACGTCAAAAACTTCAATTGAGTGAGTAACTTTGGAATGTGGCAATGCAAAATTCTTGATTTGTTGACAAAGGAAATTTTGTTGGATGTTTTAGGAGACAAGTCGGAGATCATGATAGAAGAAGAATACAACAAGCCAAATCGACAAATATGTGGGTTAATATGATTGAGGCAAACAAGTAGCAAGTAGCGGCATAGTTGTAATGATAACACCAGATGTGAGGGTTAAATTCACACTCTAAATAAGCTTTGGTTATTTCACAAATTTTTTGAAAAATTGAATTATCCCAATGCTTGACTCCCCTCAGTAAAAGGGATGTCATTGCTTACTCACCTGATGTGCAAAATGGGATTCTCTGCTAGTGAGAAAATATCAAAGAGGAATGCTAACTGCCTTCTCCAATTACCTTCTCTTTCCACACTTTTCTCTTATTTGAATGACATGTGTCTTCCAAATTTTAAATTCCATAATAAAGGAAAGATAATCTCATCCATCAAAATTTAGTATTTAAATAACATAAAATGATTTATTTATAATACGGAAAACACTAAATAAGGCAATGAGATTGGAAATTTCGACAATTCATATTTATCTACACAGGTTGATCCATTTTTATAAGTCTTGCTTCTTCAAATGAGGTTTATCTTTCTAAAACGAAGTTTTCTCCCTCCACATTTAATAAAAAAATAGACATTCAAAAATCCACAGAGTGAACACCAACCAAACACTACCTTTATTGAGATGCAGAAAAAACATCTTGATTTTGTGACAAATAATTTATTTCTAGAACTAATGCGGAGGGAGAAGGCACAAAAACACGGAGAAAAAACTAATGTGGAGGGACAAGAATGGAAAATAAAACCTATGAAGGTAAATATGTGAAATTTTATTACCATATTTAGTGCTTCCATAATTAGAAAAAGCGGGTAAATAAGGGATTAACATTTCAATTAATTATCAAGATTTGATTGAATGAATAATTAACTTTCCTTTGTGTATGGGATGTAGATTCTAGATGACACATGTCAATAGAAGAAGGGAGAAGGGAGAAGGGAGAAAAAGAAGGTTATTGGAGAAGGTATCTAACATTCCTCAAGTATCAAATGATGAATTATTGCATTAAGCCATCTTGTCATTTTGGACTGAATCAGTCTTGAGATTTTAGAGTCTAGAAGGAGGTGTTTGGGAACTCACTGAAAAACAACTTACTTGCTTATAACTGCCGAATACTACCCAAGCAAGTTTGGAAAATGGAGGAGCAAATTCATCACAGGGTATGACAAATAAGTCATTTGTAAATATGGTATCTAGAGTTTGTACTAGATTTATCTACATACTGGAAATGGCTCCGGCCCCGGCCCCGGGGAGTACCCATAGACAATTTGGGGAATCTCTCAACAAACATGTTGTCTCTAATCTCCATATATTTTACTTATTCTTGCATTTTATTCACTATCAATCAATTCTTTATTCAACCAATTTAGTTTTATTCACATAATTTCTATGAATGTCGCGATGTACTAAATTTGCCCTGACATGATGGCACTATCCGTGGGAGTGAACAAAAAGTTATTGTTCTCTGCTAAAAAAAAAAAAAGTAAGTTTGGGAACTCCAAAACTTTCAACTTCTAAGTATTTATTTTTAGTGCTTAAATCCCCAAGTCGATTTTTTTCGCTTTTAACTTATAAATATTTTGGCTTCTAGAAATAACTACCTAATCCCTTATGTTTTCACACATATCCTCAACTTTTTATCTCTCCTCCACATGTGATCTAACCAAACTAAATACGAAAATAGCTACCCAATTTGTAGCATAAGTTCTACTAAATAAATGTAAGTGTTTATACTTTGGGTTAGGGTTGGGCATGGGACATGATGAACCTCATCTCGATCATATCCCATTTCTTCGGGATCGGGATGGGATATACTTCATCTCGACATTGTGTCTCATCCCAAACGGATTCAATACGGAACGGGATGAACATATATTAGAAAATTGTTGCAACGCAAATTAAAAAACACAGACCCTGCCACTCTAAAGTTGATTTTGTTGTTCATTGCCATGAATTATTGGCTAATTAATATGAAAACAGGCCCTGGATATTAAACAAAACAAGACCCTTTAAGTAGATATAACCAACTAATTTGTTGTGTTACAATGCTTTCGCACATTTTGTGTAGAAAAAAAAGAAAAAGAAAAAAAAACTCAATACAATGGGCTAAAACACCTATCAACAGTTGTGGTTGTCCTCATGAGAGCAGCTTATACTACAAATTGACCATGTTTTGATAGAATGTTTTAGCTATAAAACAATTAATCTGCTATTTAGGTTGAAGTATGACTATATAGAGCATGTATAGATTGTTGTCTGAGGATAAAATAAGGCAAAAGTCCCTTAGAATACTTTCTGCTGATGCTATTATGTAGAACTCCCAGAAGGACTATGAAACAATTTTAGGATATAAAGGAAAGTTTGTATATGCCTTATTTATTTATTGACTTTTTTTTTTCACCTCCGTTTTCTTGACCAGTATTTAACCAGAAAACCAGATTCTAAGATGAAGCAACCAAACCCATTTGAAATGAAGGGACTAACGACATCAATCCAGTTGAAAGACTAAAAGTTGATAGAATTGAATCAAGTGATTTTCACTAATAATCATATTAAGGCTATGCTTGGTACAAGGTAAAATAATGTATAATGCAAAAGTTTACGGCAGTTACATAAATTTGGTGCTTGGTTAGCTTTACGAAAAATGATTATTGGAATTTGAATTCAAAACCTTTACATTTCCTAGTTATAAAATTTTGCAAAACTATACGGGACAAAATCTTCCGCATTACTTTGCAAAACTCTCATAATCTCCTTGAGTATTTTCAACTCTTTCATAAACACCCCAATAATCATTACTTTCACAACTATCATCCCCACCACTACCACGACCACCATACCATAACCATCACAACCAACACTGTGTTGCCATTTCCACCACTATTACCACTAGCATAACATAATCACGACCGCATCCACCTCCACCACTACCACTACTATAACATAATCACCACAGCCGCCGCCACCTCCACCTCTACCATGACCACTACCACCATAGCCACAACAACTATCACCGCTGCCACCACCACCACCACCACCACCACTACAACCTACAGCACAACCACTACCATTTTAACAGCCACCACCATTGCCGCCACCACCACCACCATCATTGTCCACATTCGTAATCACCATCACCACAATCACAACCACAACCACCATGACCATGCCACAATTACAATTACTACCATAATCAACACCACCCATAATCATTTGTCCAATTCGCATTGATTTTCTTTAATTAATACCAAACGTCCGTAAAGTAATGCATTACAAATTAATGCAATGCAAATTAATGCATATGCATCAATTTGTGAAATGAATCATTTTACAGTGTACCAAGCGGAGCCTAAATAAGACAAACAAATGTCAAAAATTGTGGAAGGAAATAAAGAGAGGGGGAAATGGAAGCAAGTCAAATGAAATATGATAGAGAAAGAAGCAACATAGCATATTTCCTTGTGCACTGAATTAAATTAATAAAATATTAAAATAAAAATAAATATTTAAAAAATCAGTTCAGGACGGGATGGACGGGCAGGATTGAAAATTTTCTTCTAATCTCATTCCATTTTAAATCAAGATGAGATTAATCAATTTCAAAATAACCCAAAAAAATTGAGACGAGATCGCGAGATGGAATGCCTACCCTACTTTGGATTGCCAAACACCCCCGAAGTGAACTAAAAAAAATGTGGGCCATTATCATAAATTATAGCCTTAGAGTATTGGGGCTATGAATTGGACCCAAGTATTAAAAAAAAAAAAAAACCCTTAATTATTGGCCTGTTGATAGCACCCTGAAAAAAAATCACTACTCTTTACGTGCTTACCAAGCAAATATAGTTGGAGCCCATAAGCCCTATCGATTTAGAAATAGTTTTCCAATAGGATAAAGTACCATATAATATATAGCTTCGTACAGATTGATGTTATTTGACAGAAATGTTATTTATATTTGAAAATAGGAATGGACACTATGAGATGGTGATATAACTTATGATTTGAGTGGCTTGGATAGTCAATGTACTAATTGGACCTGCATATTATGATAGGGATGGACTATCTTGAACAAATATATAGGCTTTAATTTTGTAAATACCAGGATTATACATTTAAGATGATTTGTGACTGTTTCCGATTAATCCTGTTGTTGTTATAAGATATACAGAAGACAATATTGATACAAAAATGAATTTTTTTATTCTTCTCCCATCAACAATTGGTTGATTCATGTCAACTTTATTGTTGGATTACAAGATGTTAACTACAAACCCCATAACTATAACATGTTATCCCTCCAAGAAAAAAAGAAAGAATTTTGACTGCAAAGATGAACGCTTAATAATTACCAGGAAAAAATTATGAAAGATGGATCGTTCCTCGGTCAGCTAGGTTGTCAAGCACGCCTGAAGTGATCCAAAATTTGATTTGATCTTTTCATTGAACGAATGGGATGAGAAGGTACTCCACAATAGCTATATCATCAATAAGATAAAGAACAAAATTAGTCAACTGTTCATATTTTATTTTTCATTTGAAAAAATGCCTTAAAGAAACGGTCATCGATCTGTCTCACCTTCCAAACATATAAGTAGAAAGCTAATGTGGACGCTGGCTTTGAAAGCTCTACGGATCGGGCACGAAATAAAAGATGGGTAGCAAGGGCGCAGTGGCCTAACACAGAGATGATCTTGTTGGATATCAATGTAGAAGTAGCCCCTACTGCAATGGCCATTCCATATGCCATCAACAATGTTGAAACCCCAGCCCAAAATACCTGAAAGTTCCAAATAATCATGATTAGTTTGATTAATTCAGGTCTTCTTGATCATCAATGAAATCTCATTCAAAGATGGAAATATTTATGAATTTTTTGTACAATGACCTACTTTTTCTTTGCCAATCCTTGTAGTCAAGGATTGCAGGCCGAAAGCCTCATCACCATCCACATCAGGAATGTCCTATTTGAATATAAACACAAGAATAAGTCAATTATTAATAAGTACGATCTTGTCACTAAGGTTATTATTTTAAGACAAATTGGTTTTCAATAAAGAATAAGCAATACCTTGATTACTGCGATAACAGTGGAGATTATGGTCATGAAGGCAACTGCAAACATCACTGGTTTTGTAATAACTGCTGGCCTTCCAAGTACATATTTCTGCGATTATTAAATAAATGCCATTATTAAACAATGAAGCGCCTTAACATTTAGTACATACTACATATCGAAGAAGTTATAGCTTTTTATATGAAGCATACCTGCATGTGTATGAAGAAAGCAAGTGGAATTACAAGTGCTCGTACGCCTATGATGCATACAGATGTAAGAATTGCGCTGTTCTTCCATCTAAGAAAGGTTAGCTGATAACAAAAACAAAAAGGCAAGGTACTGTTAGATAAAAATATCAATCCGTAACTGGTAAATAATAACATTTGGTTAGTGTTTCATCATCAAGATAAATGAATGTATTGTGAACTTACATGAAGGGAGTATGCAGTAGCTAGTCCGAAGACGGTGGATATGGCATATAACAATGGTGGAGACTTGAATAAGAATCCCATTGCGAAGCTCTGTCAAATATAAATAATTGTTTAAGAGGGAGCATGTGTCATTACAACCAGATAAACTTGATAAGATATGAGCTTGCATGTGGATACATGGGACTGATTAACATACCGCAATGGCTGAAAGGCCTGTTATTGCTGTTGCATGTGTTATAGAAAATTCTCCAGATGCAAGAGGAAGATCAGGCTTGTTAATCTGAAAATGAAAATAGGTAAGCAAAAGATATATACTTAATGACAAAATTTGATAGAGATATATAAGGATAAACAAATATACCTTGTCGATTCCGACGTCAGACAATTGGTTTATTCCAACCATATAGAAGTTGATCAAAACCATGGGTACTAATGCCTGAAAAAGAAACAAAATCTTAGGTACTGAAAGTATATATAGTTCATATTGCAAGTTATTTGAGAAAATATACTCTGTTCAATTCATTACCCTTAGCAATCCCATGAAAAATTTTGGTGAGAGATCAGCCATTGATTGTAGGGGAAGAAGAGAAATGGATACTATTCCTACCACGGTCCCAATTACTGTGTATGGACGAGAAAACCTATAAAAGGCGTCATACTGCTTTGACAACCTATAAAAATACCTTTTATTTGAGGTAATGGTTTCAGACTTCTCAAGAACATCCCCTGCTTTTGATGAAAAGAGCATTTTGTAGAAACAAAAGATGAGCATGCAATAGTACTAGACATCATGGTTTTCTCTTTTTCTCTCTTTCTCCGTATTTTTGGCTATGAGCGTTGTTGCTTTCTTCTCTCAAAATGGAAGATACTTAGGTGTATATACTACTTTAGGAGATACTTAGGTGTAGCGCCCATAGAGGAAAAAATTAGAGAAAGACGTTTAACTTGGTTTGGTCAT
Source organism: Berberis vulgaris (assembly GCA_963556465.1). NCBI lineage: Eukaryota > Viridiplantae > Streptophyta > Magnoliopsida > Ranunculales > Berberidaceae > Berberis > Berberis vulgaris. The sequence continues at coordinate 66,559,654 of OY747132.1, forward strand.
GTGCGGAGGAGACCGAGCACGGCGCCAATTAGAAAATGTTTAGATTGGCAAGTTAATGGAGGGTGTAGACGGAGGGGACGACCGTTGAAAACTTGGATGAAGACGGTGAATGAAGATATCATTGAGCTTGGATTAGGTGAGGAAATGTGGGAAGATCGCATTGCTTGGAGAACCAAAATTCATGTAGCCGACCCCGAAAATCTCGGGAATGGGCTTTGATGATGATGATGATGATGATGAGAGATTGAATGAGTAGTGTTTCTTTATATATACTTAAATACCTAGTGTGATCTGATCATCAAGCCTGACTCATTAAAATACTCAAAGAACCTTTTATGGATTCAAATGTTTGTACATGTATGTAGCAGGTTATATCACTCAAGGAGTTCGTAAGGAAACTAAGAATTCAAGATGGTGTCTGGTCAAGATGATTTGGTCAAAATATTGGGGAAAAATGGGGTTTGAACACAAAGCCAAGTAGTAGAGATCAGAGTTTACAAGTATTTTAATATTGAACTTCAAAGGGATTGCCGAGTCAAAAATTATACCAAAATGAAGTGTTAGGAGCTTTCAAAACACTTCAAGTTCTTTGACATTCTTTTTGGGAAAATTCTAAATGGCGAGGAAAGGGGCGAGGGGGTGAGTTTTACCACTCATCCTCTCAAGATGCGTAGCTTCGCGAATCTCGAAGGGGATGAGTGGTAAAACCCCACTCCCTCGCCCCTTTCCTCGACGCCTAGAAGGGTTGTTCTTTTTGACATGCACAATAGTGGATGGAGCTGGTCATAAGGGATTCGAGCCAGAAATTCTAGGGGCGAGGGATGGGTACACCCATCCCTCCCCATCGAGATGCGCAGCATCGCTTATCTAGAGGGTTACACCCATCCCTCGCCCCTTTTCCTCGTTCTTTCCCTCGCTACCTAAGGGATTTGATAAAGAATCAAGTTATGAAAACTGAATTTCCATGCCAGCCCTTCTAGGCGTCGAGGAAATGGGCAAGGGGGTGGGTATTACCACTCATCTCTCTCGAGATTCGCGAAGCTACGTATCTCGAAAGCACATGCTCGCATCTCGAAGGGGATGAGCTGTCACACCCACCTCCTCGCCCATTTCCTCGCCATTTAGAATTTTCCTTTCCATGCTGTTTCTTTTAAGTTTGATTTTTAATAATGAAGGTTATCTATCCTTTGATTGGAGTGTCAGTTCATGAACCAATATGCTTATTTTGTGTCTAATTGGTTGGAGGTGGTCAATGGGGTGCCATCAGAAATTAATGGGGTGCCCTTTTCTTTGTTTCAAAATGTCAAGTGGTCCGGGGATTGGTGGGGAAATACTAGAAATTGTGTTTGGAGAAAGTTAAATGAGAAGAAGCTATTATATGTCAAGTGATTAAGGTCCATAGATTCCAGGATATTAGTCTCATCACTCTTTATTGTATATATCTTGATAAAGTGTTTGGTAATACAATGTAGTATGTACTTACAAATTTATAATATTGAAGGTTTTGTATTGTTATGCATTAAAGTAATGAGATTGGTTTTTAAAGAAATTATCCAGCACCTTTTTTTGGCTAATAATAAAACTATTAGTTCATGAACCAACATCTTATTATTATTATTTTCTTAAAATATGCTCAAAATATCATATAGAATTAGTGGGAAGTGGTCAATCATCAAATAAGTCTTTTTTATTTTATGCTTGTTAGAATCAGCCAATCAGGGATGGAAAGACAAAACCGTGTGCCAATTGATTTTGATAGGGCTTTTCCCTGGGCCCCCATTATCAGTTGCCTATTGTCATTGAAGTCAAATCCCTATTTTTTCTTTTAATCAATATTATGACGAAATATAATAAACAAATGCTAGTCATTTGATATAATAAACAAATGCTAGTCAAATCCCTATTTTTTCTTTTAATTCCTACTTTTATTTTTTTGAAAGGTTTACATTGCTGATAGATCACCTTATATAATAAACAAATGATAGTCATTTGATATCTGAACTACTATTATATATACATTCAAACACTAGTCATTTTGAAAGAAGAAAACAAGTAACAACACTCATAGCAACAGTCATGATGTCTAATACTATTACATTTTCATCTGTTGCTTCCACAAAAAACTCTCGTCATCAAGAACAGGGCATGTTTTTGAGAAGTCTGAAACGATTACCTCAAAGAAGAGGTAAATCGTGAGTTAATCTTATTGCATTTTATTGTGAGCTTTTGTTGATTAACTAGCCAGGTCTAGTAATGTCTAACTTTGTTTGTGTTATTGCAGGCCTTGTAATGAAATTTCAGGACTCCAAGATTTACAAGACACCATTGGCAATGGCAATAGAAAGCAACAAACAAAACATGGACAAACCTCTTTATAACAAAAAAGACTCCATGAACACATGTTCTTATTCTACAACATCTGATCACCATGATAATGCACTAACGCAAGAAAATAAATATCAGTCGAGTTCCTTCTGGGCTAGGCTTTCAAAGCAGTATGACGCCTTCTATAGATTTTCTCGTCCCTATACAGTTATTGGGACCGTTGTAGGAATAGTATCCATTTCTCTTCTTCCCCTACAATCAAGGGCTGATCTCTCGCCAACATTTTTCAAGGGATTGCTAAAGGTAATGAATTGATCAGAGAGCATATTTTGTTAAGTAACTCGCAATATGAACTATAATTTCAGTACCTCACATTTGATTGCTTTTTCAGGCATTAGTACCCATGGTGTTGATCAACTTCTATATGGTTGGAATTAATCAATTGTCTGATGTAGGAATCGACAAGGTATATTTGTTTATGCTTATACATCTTTGTCAAATTCTGTCATCAAGTATATATCTTTTGATTACCTGTTTTCATTTTCAGATTAACAAGCCTGATCTTCCTCTTGCATCTGGAGAATTTTCAATAACACAAGCAAGGGCAATAACAGGCTTTTCAGCCATTGCGGTGTGTCAATCAATCCCATCATATCCATGCCTTACAACTTATCAAGTTTATTTGCCAGTAATTGCACATTATCTTGAACAAATTTTAATATTTGCAGAGCTTCACAATGGGATTTATGTTCAAGTCTCCACCTCTGTTGTATGCCATCTCAACTGTCTGTGCACTAGCTACTGCATATTCCGTTCATGTAAGTTCATAATTACACTCGTTTATCTTGGTGAAAAAAACTTTTCAAATGTCATTAGTTACTATTAAACGAATAAAATTAATTTTTGCTTCTAATGGTACTTTCTGTTATTGTTTTTGTTATTAGGTACCCTTTCTTAGATGGAAGAACAGCGCAATTCTTACATCGGTATGCATCATAAGCGTGCGGGCGCTTGTAATCCCACTTTGTTTCTTCTTACACATGCAGGCATGTACTCGATATATAAAATTACAACTTCTTCGGTATGGAATCCATAGTAAACATTAAGACACTTCATTGTTTAATCAATGAAATTCATACAATAATTGCAGAAATACGTACTTGGAAGGCCAGCAGTGATTACAAAACCAGTGATGTTTGCAGTCGCCTTCATGACCGTAATCTCTACGGTTATTGCAGTAATTAAGGTATTGTTTGTTGTTTCTTCCAAACTAATTTATTTGGAAAAATAATATTTTTAGTGAAACTTCAGTTGCACTGCTTAACAATTTAATTATTCTAACTAATTAACTTAATTTTTATGTCTATCTTCAAACAGGACATTCCTGATATGGATGGCGATGAGGCTTTTGGCCTGCAATCCTTGACTACAAGGATTGGCAAAGAAAAAGTAAGTCAAGATATACAGAAATTATATAAAATGTTCTATCTTTGAATGAGATTTTAACTGATGACCAAGAACAAGAAGACCTAAATTAATCATGATTATTTGGAACTTTCAGGTCTTTTGGGCTGGGGTTTCAACATTGCTGATGGCATATGGAATGGCCATATCAGTAGGGGCTACTTCTACATTGATGTCCAACAAGATCATCTCTGTATTAGGCCATTGCGCCATTGCTACACATCTTTTATTTCGTGCTCGATCCGTAGAGCTTTCAAAGCCAGCATCTACATTAGATTTTTACTTATATGTTTGGAAGGTGAGACAGATGAATGACCGTTTCTTCAAAAAAATTTCAAAAGAAAAAATAATAAAAAAAAAAGCTTATGAACAGCTGACTAATTTTGTTCCATATTTTATTGATCATGTAGCTATTGTATGCGGAGTACCTTCTCATTCCATTCGTTCGCTGAAAGGATCAAATCAAATTTTGGATCACTTCATGCACACTGGACAAGCTAGCTGACTAAGAAGCGATCTTTCCTGGTCTTACATGAATCAATCAATGGTCGATGGAAGAATAAAGTTCAAATTTTGATATATCAGTTTTGATTTCTTGTATCTTTGCAACAATAATAGCCTTCTATTATTATATAATAAAAAAATAAAAAAAAAGACCCTTTGTCAATAATTGGTGGAAAATTCATATGCTCTCAAATCTGTATAAATTTTTGTTTCTAAAGAAAGTGACAACCTTCATTTAATGTTTTTCCAAAAACCAAAGTCAGAGGCAGGGCCTATAACAGGGATGTGCCCTATTGTCGATGCCCAGGTCCTTTTGGTCTCCATCATGCCTGGCCTGACTTTTTACAAAAATTGAAAGCTTTTTTTGGTACACATTACAAAAACAAGACGATTCAGCAACGGCTAAAAACCGTTGCTAATTGTCAAAAAACCGTTGCTAAAATAAATTAGCAACGGCTAAACAACCATCGCACAACCGTTTTTGTGCACAGTCTTGAAAACACATTAGCCAAGTCTTTTTCTTTCCTTCTTTTTCAAGCCCACTTAATTGGACTCATCTCACTAAATTCTATGCAAAGAAATTAAATTCTACCCGAGCATCATGTATAATCAATTAGGGGTGGGCAAAAACCGATTTAAATTCGGTTAACCGACTGAACCGGTTTTCAAATTCGGTTCGGTAACCGAACCGAAATATGAGTAGAAAGAAAATAATTTAAACCTAACCGAACCGATTATAAACGGTTCGAAATCGGTTTACGGTTTTGAACCGACCGATTTATAACCGAACCGACCAATTAATTAGATATATATAAATAACTAAATAACAGGTAGGTGTCAATACCTGGTTAGTGCAACAAATGCACTGCAGTACACCCTGTTGCACTGAATCACCCAATTCTCTCAAAGTTTTCAATTTTGGGCTAAAAATTGGGTCTGTAAAAAAATTGGGCCTGTAAAAAAATTGGACATGTTTTAATGAAAGTCTTTCAAATGCTTGAGCCTGAAATTTCGGCCCAACCGATCCGAAATTCGGTTCAACCGAATTCATCGGTTTACAAATACAAAATTCGATTTCGGTTTGGGTTTTGGGCAAACCGAATGAAATCGGTTCGAATCGGTTTGGGGCTCAAAACCGAACCGAACCGACATTGCCCACCCCTATAATCAATCATTTCTGAGAATACAAGTCCATGAAAAGTAGCTATTTAAGTCATATATTGAGTCAAACTTATCCCCAAACTTAATGTTAGTGATGATACACCAAACTTTAGGAGTGAAATACTTCGTACATGTGGCACGATGATCTCGTCAATAGAGAAGAGTGAGCCCAAAGAAACGTTTAATCTGATCCAGCCCATTAGACAGGGAACCAAACCCACTCAAGCGAGTACTTGGGGATTGGACCCAAACACAAGGCCCTCTTCAGCCCATAAGTTAAATGGTCAAACCCAAAACACATAAGATCAAATAAGGCAAGTATCTAGAACTTTGACCTAAGACATGCAGATCAGTAAGACATTGACTTCTAATAGAAAATAAACATATGAGTATAAATCGTGCATTAAAACTCTCCAGATTGACAACTCTCAACAAGGAAAGGATCTCTAGGAACTAAAATACACTATAGAACCCTAATCGTAAGCAATATACCTTATTTGACATTTTATGCACAGACTTGAAAACACATTATCCAAGTCTCTTTCTTTCCTTCTTCTTCGAGCCCACTTAATTGGACTCATCTCACTAAATGCTACGCAAAGAAATTAAATTCCACCCAAGCATCATGTATAGTAAATCATTTCCGAGAATACAAGTCCATGAAAAGTGACTATTTAGGTCATACATTGAGCAAACTTATCCTCAAACTTAATGTTAGGACCCATGCGTTATTTGGTATGAATTCACATGATGACATGTTTTAAGAGCATCCGCAATGGATCTCCTAAAACCATCCCCTAAAAGTGATGAGTCATCTCCCGAAAATGTTCCTCCAATAATGCTTCAGTCTTCTATTGTTTTTAAAAACATAATGAAGAAAATAGTAAGTAGATAATGTTTAGAATCATCAGATCATGAAACTATACAAAAATATAGTTTGACATATTTAACACATTGAGCATTATCGCAACACAGTACTGCAACTTATACGCAGCCTCCAAGTTCAGGAAAGAACAATACCATCTCTTTACTACATAATCAACTACACAATGACTCTTCCATCTGCTTCTTACTTTGGTACAAAAACTTTGAATTATGAAAATACACTACACCAAATTTTCATTTTTGTAACAATCCAAAAAATATTAACACTTTTGAGCTATAACAATCCACAAAACAATTTTACACATTTTCACAAACAAAGTGATTCAATAATTGTATCACCACAAATAGCATAGGCTTACAAGTGATGTTATTCATGGTGATCTAATTTATTGACTATTTTCATTTTGTGTAGCTATTTTTCATTTTGTTGACTAAATTTAGTTTTGAATTGAAATTGTTTAGTGCAAAAGTGTTACTATTTTTTAAGTTGGTACAAATATGCCAATTTGGTGTAGTAATAGAAGTAAAATTTGTACTCCATCTGCTTCTCATTAAATGACATAAATTTCCAACTCTAATTGCTCTTCTCAACGAACAAATGGGATAAGAAGGTACTCCACATAGAGTAGCTGCAACAATGATAATAAAGAGTAAAATTAATCATATTTCCGGAGCATCATGTCCAAAGGGAGAATCAAAATCCCCAAAAGTGAATGATTAATATTTAACTTTTTTTTCTTTTTTTACAAAAATGAATTTTACTTGCTTGACTTAGTGCTAAATGGATGTGAGCTATAGATTCTAGGGAACACAGTTAGAAGTGCTCCTTACAAAATGCCAATATCCACACTACATGTTTTTTTTTTTTTTTCAAGTGAAGCCAGTTTAGTTTCCAAAACCAACACCAAGAACTCACCTTCCAAACATATAGGTAAAAAGCTAATGTAGATGATGGTTCCGAGATTTCTACACTTCGAGTGCGGAGGCAAAGATTTGCAGCAAGGATGCTATGCCCTAATACCTGCACCCAAATGGAAAGTTTTAATATGTAATTCTTAGATAATCAAATCCACTAATTAAATAATAGAGTGAAGATTACATACAGTGATGATCTTGCTAGGCAAAAATGCAGAAGTGGCACCTACTACAATGGCCATTCCATATGCCATCAACAATGCTGAAACCCCATACCAGAACACCTGAAGTTCCAAACAATTTCATAAAATAAAAATTAAGTTTAGAGTCTTCATCATATTAGAATGCAAATTAAGGGACATTACCGATAGATCAACTAATTTGACCTACTTTTTCTTTGCCAATCCTCATAGTCAAGGATTCTATTCCGTAAGCTTTATCGCCATCCTCATCAGGTATATCCTTGATTAAAGCCATAACTATGGCGATGATGGTCATGAAAGCAACCGTGAACAATACTGATCTTGGAAGTACTGCTGGTCGCCCAAGTACATATTTCTGTAAAATAAATATAAATAAAAACCATTAGCAGTTGATTAAGGAAATACAGATTGTTAATAGACATTTTTTTATAGAATTTTTGATAAATGGAAGTTTGGGAGTAAATCCATACAAAAATGACCAAAAAAAAAAATTCGATCTATAGAATATCTGATCTCCGAGATCTGAGATTTCAGATCTCAGAGATCTCAAATTTCCGAGATCAGATATCTCAGATCCTCGAGATATCTCAGATCTCATCTCAGATCTCGGAGATCAGAGATCTCTTTCAGCTAGGGAGGCGGCGGAGGAAGGGAGGGGAAAGAGAGGCGGCCGGGATCGGTGTCGAGGGAGGCGGCAGACTTCTCTTCTGTGGGTTTCTTCTCTGGAGGTTGAGAGAAATTTTTTGTATAAGTTGGTTTGTAGAGAAAATTTAAATTTATATAGAGAGAGGTAATTGAAGGGGATTGGTTGTGTTAGTTTCACGCGGATTGGTTGTGTGCTGTCTCTAATAAAAAAATAATCTAAAACTTAGCCACGGTTTATTGCCATGTTAAATTCTTTAGTGTAATTAAAAAAAAAACCAATTAGCAACGGTTTTTTGCCGTAGCTAAATTCTTTAGTGTATAATTTTTTTTTAAAATCAATTAGCGACAGTTTTTTGCCGTCACTAACACTACACCAAAAACCCCGTTTAGCTACGCCGAGCTGGCCACGGTTCTAAGCCGTTGGTTGATTTGCCACGGCCAACAACCGTAGCTATATGTACCAACGGCTTAAAACCGTGGGTAAAAAAAACCTGGCCACGGCTTACAACCGTTGGTATATTTGGCACGGCTAAAAACCGTGGCTAATAGTAGAAACGGCTTCAGACCGCGGGCATTATTAGCAACGACTCAAAACCGTTGCAACAAAAACATTTAGCAACGGTTACAAACCGTGGCTATGTCTTGCCACGGCTCAAAACCGTTGTCAAAAAAAATTTAGGAATAATAATGCTGTTTTATTTGTTTTATATATTATTGTTATTATTTTTTTTTCTGAAAATACTATAAATTTAAATTTAAGAAGAAGAAATATCTTAAAGATGTGGGCGAAATGGGGAATAAAAACCCAACTTCATCTTCTGTCATGTGTTTATTCGTATGCATCGAGTCTGATTCTCTGAATGATAGAAATCAGCAATATATCTTATTTAACAAGCCTATACATGAGGCGCGGTGTGTATTTATGCATGTGCACATGGTGTCCACTTTGGCTAAATACATGGCTAGGTTGGAGCCAGGTATAGTCGTTTGCTCTATTTATTTGTATAATAGGCAAAGAATATGGTAAATGCAGATTTATTACTGTTCCATATCTGTAGCAAAAAAATATAAAATCTTTTAAAATATGTAGGATGAGGATGGCGATATTATCTATGGTGATGATGGGGAAGCCTTGATACATACTGATGGCACGGGTTTTATTTCAGAAGACTTGGCGTTGAAATGTCCCTTGAATGTACGTGGAGGCAATTGCTTGGTGCAACAAGAATTTCAGGTATTCATTTTTTTTTTTTATTCCATATAGTGATATTGTAAGCTCACGGCTCGTATTGGATATATGAATTAGACAGAAAGTTAGTAGTAAAGAGAACTCTTTCCATGGATCAACACAGCTCTTCATGTTCAGCCTTAAAACATTTCCTTTTTGGTTCATGCCACTTGTACATGTCACACTACAATTGCATTGTGATGTTTTTCATATTTGATAATTGATAATGTGTTATGGTTTGGTGCCTTCCAAACTTGTGTGATATTCAATGCTTGTGATTTAATGGTGTCTTTAGAGGAAGCTTGATCGTATTGAAAATGTGGGAAGATCATCTGGGTTGACAAATGCAGACTCTCGCATGCTTGAATCGGTAGGGACACCTGTTAGCTGCTGCCTTATGTTTTTTTATTTTACTTTCATGTAACCTTTACACATATCACAACATGATGATGGTTTTTTTGTCCGTGTCTTACAGCCTTTGCTTAGCCAAAGTCGTTTGTTTTACAATGGTCTGGCAGTAAAAGGAACTTTTCTACTTAACAAAAAGGTATGTCTGATTGACGGTCATCTCAAGAGGGGGTGTTTTCTCTTCATGTGTTTTCACTTTATTTTAAGTTAGACATTTCAATAAAGCACATAGGGTGTCTTCAGCCCATTGGTTGCCTCGGCCTTGGCCATGGTATGGTACTTCAGCACTACAAGGCTGATGGTATGGTTTGTGTCTGTTATGGACAATGAGTTTCTAATGGAAATGTTATACTTTTCCTCATCAAAAATTTGAAATGGTGCTTTGCAGTCATGTCTGGTTTTGTCATTCTAACCAGAACCTGTGACTGTGAAGGATTCAATTGAAAAACTTACAAATATGATTAATTTTTTTCAGATTATAAGTGTGTCAGCTGTATAAGAACAGGACTGGGGTGCCATTTATAGATACTAAATAAGAAATCTACATTCATTGCGAGAATATTTTACACCCGAGAAGATTCTTGTACCAAAGTAAGAGTCTCTTTTAAGGAAACCCTGTGTTAGATCCCAAAACCAAACTGTCAATTAGAAGTTTCAGAACTTGAGAAACAGAAACATAGACAGAAGTTCATTTGTAGACCACCAAAATCCATTCGTAGGAATGTTTGTCATTAAATTATTTTCCCACTGGAACACAGCAGTTACGTTTTTCTCGTAGTGATCTCCCATGGTACCACAAGGGTTGTTTTGAACATAGTAATGTTTGAAATGTAATAGGCAAGTCCAATAGATGTTCAGGGGTTATGTCTGAACAACTTTAGTTAGTAATTTCTCTTTGTTGGCTTCTTAAGCAATTGTATGGATGCAAGAATGCCTCATTTCAATTAAAGAGGGGTACTAGGTCAATCTCCTCCACCCAGAAAAGTTACCCATTGATCATAATGCCCTTGCTTTCAGAGCGGAAGCTCAGGTACAACTAGGTCAGTGAGTGACTCAGTGATTTCAGCTCTGTTTCTCACTTTCTTGTTTATGGGATTTTAGGTTTGTGTGTAAAGTTGTTGACTTTGCGGTAGGTGATTGCCCAAGCATCAGCAGCACGGGAATCTGAAGCTCAGCAAGAGGTTTTCGATTGGACTTCTGTAATTTTGCCGTAAGTTCTTATTCATACCCATTTTAGCAAATTTGAGGTCCCAGTTTCTAATTACATTTTTGCATTTTTGATTACCCTACACATTCTTCACTGTTGAGCTTAGCTGTATGAAAGTCACAATCTTAAAAAGTAAAGAAATGTGAATGAAGGATGACTTCTTTTGATCACTTATTAAGAACTACTTGCGCTGTGCAGACGTCACAGTATACCAAGGGTTGAGGTTGCTTGTCCCTGGTATCTGTCAAGAGGTTATTATAAAGTATAGGTATTGGGACTTATAAGAATAAATTGAATATGCAATGGGCATCTACACATCAATCTAATTCTTCATATAGAATCACATGGTATTGTTCGCCATTCTTGTTTATGAAGATGCTGTCTTCTTACAGGTTCTTATTCCCAGCTTTAGGGGGGTTACTATTTGGATATGATATTGGTGCCACCTCTGGAGCTACTATCTCTTTGCAGGTTCCTCTTATTTTAATTTTGTAGTTGTTTTCCCCCTTCCTTTATTTTTTATCTCTTTATCCCAACCAACTTCACTTTGGTTGATGCCATTTTTATTTTCATCCTGACAGTCAGCCGAGCTTAGTGTCATGACATGGTTCAACCTGACATCAGTACAGCTTGGTCTTGTGGTACATTTCGTGCTTGAAACTTGTTGTGAAGCATAAGTGTTGGCAACAATTTTATACGGTGGATTTTACTGAACTTTCTTTGATGTTTATTGAGTGTAGGTTAGTGGTTCCCTCTACGGAGCCCTTCTTGGTTCTGTCCTTGCCTACCCAACTGCAAATTTTCTAGTTACATCTTTTATGCAAATGGGATATGTTTTTAACATTTCCTTCAAATTAATAACCAGTTTCAGACTTTTTAAAAAACAAATTGTTGTACCTCTTCAGACACTTGATTTAAACGCTCATCAATTATCTGTCATCATGATGTATATGGTTGTCAGGAAACAGTCAGTTTTGTAGCTTTGGTCCTAATTGATGGGGCTTTTTGTTTTTGTCCTTGGAAGCTAAGCAAAGTAAGACTAGATTTCTGTTGCATCGAAAAATAGAGGGTAAGTTTGTTGGTTATGAACAGAAACAAGAAAGGTCTGGCAATTTTGATGAGAACCAGAATGAGACCCAATAATGATCCCAACAACAAGCTCCTAATCTTTCCTGTAAGTAAACCCAAGTTTTATTTTTCTCTTTTTTATGTTTTGGTTTTGTTAATTTAAGATATGAAGTATTGCAATTTAGACAGATTTTGTGTACATTGCTATCAGAGTGAAGCTGTTGGGACACAACCCATTTCTGTAGTCAACCCAATGGATGGGAATTCATCTTCTTCATTGCAAAAACATAATTCCTCAATTGAGAGGTGTGTTTGGGTTTTCTTTGTGTGGGTTCTTTCCTATTTGTAATTTTTTGTTTTGTTTGTATAATTATAATTTTGGGTTACCATGTTTTTCAGAGAATTGAAAGTGGTGCATGATTCGATGCATGCTGCAATATCATCAAGTAAAACAGATATAATAGATGCAGTTCTCAATGATTTCTCGGAGGTAATTTGAGTGATAGAGGATTTTTTTTTTTTTGAATTAGTATTAATTTGTAATTTTGTATTGATATATTTTCCCCCTTTGCTAATCTACAGCAATGCATTTTCGAATGCAGGGATATTTTAGTCTATCATTTAAAAAACGGCTACTACTTGTTCTAGCTAGAGAATATGATGTTAATAGAATGCAAGTTCGCGAATTGATACAACAATATCTTGGTCTGGAGCATCCTGATGGTCAGTTTCTATCCCCTTCATTTTTTGGAATTTTGATTTGTGCTTATATTTTGTTCTTTAAATTGTAGTTTTTGTGGAAGTAATTTTGTATTTACAGGAGAAAAGGGTCAAGCATCTGGGCTTGAAGAAAGCTTGTTATCTTCATTTTATAGGACAGAGAGAAATCTGAGGCATGCTCTACAACCTAAGTATGAGATTTTCTTTGAACGACTAAATACGTATCCTGGAGGGTTGAAGTTCTTGACCACTCTTCGTGCTGATCTTCTCTCTATGCTTGCGTAAGGTTCTGTTTCAGTTTTACTCGTTCATTATTCTTATTGCTAAAATGTATCTCAACATTATGAGTTTGTTGCATCCTGTTACTGACTGAAAATGAGTAAGCCCTTATAGTTCTCACTTCTCACACAATGTTTCCATACTGAAGAATGAGATACTCCCTTCATAGTTTAAAAAAAAAAAAGAAATTTATGCTAGTATATAGCAGAAATAAAGACTAATGCACTTTTCAGAAACTGGTAATAATCCATTGTTTTCTATCTTTTGTTTATCCTTGTACAGACTCTAGAAGATGCATTCAACAGCTTAGAAGGTGTCACATGCAACAGAGCGGAGGGCGCCATGTATCTTTTTCCCCGTCTCCACCTGTCCAAAAAGGCAATTGAAGCTGCAGAAGCCGCAAAAACGGCCCCAGATGCATTCTACGCTCGTCGACTACTTGAGGCCACAAGAATTGTTGTTGTTCCTGGATCTGATGTTTAACCACATGGAATGATGTTTGTTCTTAGTTGTTGTAGAATTTAAAGCCTATTAGAAGTGTCGTGTTTCAAGAATTTTATTCTTTGTTTGCTTAAGAGTTGGTTTACAGAAATTTGGATTGACATTCTTGTATAGACTAATTTTTTAGGTTGTATATATAACAATGCTCTTTCTTAGTTATTGAGGAATTAAAACCCATTTGAGAAGAGTCACAATTCAATAATCCCATTGTCTATTTGATTAGGTATTGGTTTTACTAAAATTTGGATGTTTATGCTTTTAGTCATTTGATAGCAAAAAAAATAAAAAATTATTATTAAAAAAAAAAAAAAAAAAAAATTTGCCACGGTTTTAAACCGTGGCTAACTATTGCAACGGCTAAAAACCGTGGCTACCTTGCCACAGCTTAAAACAGTGGTCAGGGTTAGCCACGGCTTAAAACCGTTGCTACTTAATTAGACACGGTTTAAAACCGTTGCTAGTATCCATACTTTATCACGGCTTAAAACCGTGGCTATTTTTGCCACGGCTCAAAACCGTTGCTATTCTTCTTGCAACGGTTTAAAACCGTGGCTAAATGCTGAAAATCACCACCCCTATTCAAGCATAAAACCGTTGCTACAATGTTTAGCAACGGTTTATAGCCGTTACAAAGAATTTCGCGACGCCTCTGTAGCCCACGGCTCTTAGCCGTGGCAATGGGTTACGCCCACGGTATAGAACCGTTGCTAATGGGGGTTTTTGGTGTAGTGTAATAAAAAATAATCTAAAACTTAGCCACGGTTTTTTGCCGTAGCTAAATTTTTTAGTGTATAATTTTTTTTTCAAAAAACCAATTAGCGACGGTGTTTTGCCGTCGCTAATAAAAAAATAATCTAAAACATAGCCACGGTTTTTTGCCGTAGCTAAATTCTTTAAAAATCTAAAACTTAGCCACGGTTTTGTACCGTAGCTAAATTCTTTAGTGTAAATTTTTTTTCAAAAAACCAATTTGCAACAATAATAGCCTTTTATTATTATATAATAAAAAATTAAAAAAAGACCCTTTGTCAATAATTGGTGGAAAATTCACATGCTCTCAAATCTGTATAAATTTTTGTTTCTAAAGAAAATGACAACCTTCATATAATGTTTTTCCAAACACCAAAGAAAAAGGACCGGGTGAGAGGCAGGGCCTATGACATGGATGTGCCCTATTGTCGATGCCCAGGTCCTTTTGGTCTCCATCATGCCCCATCGCGCCTGGCCTGACTTTTTACAAAAATTGAAAGCTTTTTTGGTACACATTACAAAAACAAGACGATTCAGCAACGGCTAAAAACCGTTGCTAATTGTCAAAAAAACGTTGCTAAAATAAATTAGCAACGGCAAAACAACCATCGCACAACCGTGGCTATTTTAATCGTCGCTATTTGAATCAGCAACAGTAAACTATCCCGTCGCTAATTCGCAACGGCCAAAACCCGTCGCTAACTCAAAAAATTCCGTCGCTAATATAAAAATAATGTAAATTAAAAAAAAAAAAAAAAACAATTTGCAACGATTTTTTGTCGTTGCTAATATAAAAATAATGTTAATTTAAAAAAAAATCAATTAGCGACGGTTTGTTGCCGTCGCTAATATAAAAAATTATGTTACTTTTAAAAAAAAATCAATTAGCGACGGTTTTTCCTAAATAACGACGGTTTTTTTGTCGTGGCTATTTAGCGACGGTTTTTTGCCATCGCTAAATTGCAACTCTAATTGACAAAACAACCACGGTATTTGCCATGGCTATTTAGGGACAGCTTTGTTGCAAATCATACAGACAAATGAAATTTACAAATTACAAATGATAATTCATTTTTTATAATGAAATTAGCTATTAATGATTGTTCATTCTGAAAATTAATATCAACTACCAGAACTAAACTTAATTGATCAAAATTATAGCAAAAATTACACAGAATCTCTAGAATATCATACAAAAATTACAAAGAATCCATACAAAAATGACCAAAAAAAAAATTCGATCTCTAGAATATCTGATCTCAGATCTCACAAAGATCTCCGAGATCAGAGATTTCAGATCTCAGAGATCTCAAATTTTCGAGATCAGATATCTCAGATCCTCGAGATATCTCAGATCTCATCTCAGATCTCTTTCAGCTAGGGAGGCGGCGGAGGAAGGGAGGGGAAAGAGAGGCGGCCGGGATCGGTGTCGAGGGAGGTGGCAGACTTCTCCTCTGTGGGTTTCTTCTCTGGAGGTTGAGAGAAAATTTTTGGTTGAGAGAAATTTTTTGTATAAGTTGGTTTGTAGAGAAAATTTAAATTTATATAGAGAGAGGTAATTGAAGGGGATTGGTTGTGTTAGTTTCACGCGGATTGGTTGTGTGTTATCGCTAATAAAAAAATAATCTAAAACTTAGCCACGGTTTATTGCCATAGTTAAATTCTTTAGTGTAATTAAAAAAAAAAACCAATTAGCAACGGTTTTTTGCCGTAGCTAAATTCTTTAGTGTATAAATTTTTTTTAAAATCAATTAGCGACAGTTTTTTGCCGTCACTAATAAAAAATAATCTAAAACTTAGCCACGGTTTTTTGCCGTAGCTAAATTCTTTAGTGTATAATTTTTTTTTCAAAAAACCAATTAGCGAAATAAAAAAATAATCTAAAACATAGCCACGGTTTTTTGCCGTAGCTAAATTCTTTAAAAATCTAAAACTTAGCCACGGTTTTGTACCGTAGCTAAATTCTTTAGTGTAAATTTTTTTTCAAAAAACCAATTAGCGACGATTTTTTGCCGACGCTAATTTAAAATTATGTTAATTTTCTTTTCAAAAAATCAATTAGCGACGGTTTTTCGCCGTCGCTAATATAAAAATAATGTTAAAATTTTTTGTAAATCTTAGAAACGGCTAAGACTCCGTCGCTAATAGAAGAATTAGCGACAATTTTAAGCCGTCGCAAAATATTTAGCGACGGATTTTTATAAATATGGGTTGAAACAGTGTCAAAAGCATTAGTGACGGTTATTTGCCGTCGCAAATCTTATAATTAGCGACGGTATAAAAAAACCGTCACTAATTTTCGTAGCTATTAATGCTTTTTTTTGTAGTGACAGACTTTGGATTGAATTAGAGTGTGCTTTTTTTTTAGCTTTATCACATCCTCAAACTATAGGTCGCACCATGGTTATAGGTTATGGGACCCTATAAAAACCCTGCTCGCTTTAAGGAAAAAAAAAAAAAAAAAGGTTCACTCTACAAATTAAAGTTGTTGATTTAACCCCAAAAACCAACAACCAAACCAACACTCACTCAGATCTCAGTAATGTGATTATCTCACTGTATCATAAAACAACTCACAAAGGACTCAATGTCAAAAGTGATAATCATACATTTTTGTGCACAGACTTGAAAACACATTAGCCAAGTCTTTTTCTTTCCTTCTTTTTCAAACTCACTTAATTGGACTCATCTCACTAAATTCTATGTAAAGAAATTAAATTCTACCCGAGCATCATGTATAATCAATCATTTCTGAGAATAAAAGTCCATGAAAAGTGGCTATTTAGGTCATATATTGAGTCAAACTTATCCCCAAACTTAATGTTAGTGATGATACACCAAACCATAGGAGTGAAATACTTCGTACATGTGGCACGGTGGTCTCATCGATAGAGAGGAGTGAGCCCAAATAAACGTCTAATCTGATCCAGCCCATTAGATAGGGAACCAAGCCCACTCAAGCGAGTACTTGGTGATTGGACCCAAACAACAAGGCCCTCTTCAGCCCATAAGTTAAATGGTCAAACCCAAAACACATAAGATCAAATAAGGCAAGTATCTAGGACTTTGACCTAAGACAGGCAGATAAATAAGACATTGACTTCTAATGGAAAATAACATCTGAGTATAAGTCGTGCATTAAAACTCTCCAGCATTGACAACTCTCAACAAGGAAATGATCTCTAGGAACTAAAATACACTATAGAACCCTAATTGTAAGCAATACACATTGTCTGACATTTTATGCACAGACTAGAAAACACATTATCCAAGTCTCTTTCTTTCCTTCTTCTTCGAGCCCACTTAATTGGACTCATCTCACTAAATGCTATGCAAAGAAATTAAATTCCATCCAAGCATCATGTATAGTAAATCATTTCCGAGAATACAAGTCCATGAAAAGTGACTATTTAGGTCAACTACACAATGACTCTTCCATCTGCTTCTTACTTTGATACAAAAACTTTGAATTATGAAAATACACTACGCCAAATTTTCATTTTTGTAACAACCCAAAAAATAATAACACTTTTGAGCTATAACAATCCACAAAGCAATTTTACACATTTTCACAAACAAAGTGATTCAATAATTGTATCACCACAAATAGCATGGGCTTACAAGTGATGCTATTTATGGTGATCTAATTTATTGTATCATTTTTTTTGTAGCTATTTTTCATTTTGTTGACTAAATTTAGTTTTGAATTGAAATTGTTTAGTGGATTGTAATAGCTCAAAAGTGTTACTATTTTTTAATTTTTACAAATATGCCAATTTGGTGTAATAATAGAAGTAAAATTTGTACTCCATCTGCTTCTCATTAAATGACATAAATTTCCAACTCTAATTGCTCTTCTCAACGAACAAATGGGATAAGAAGGTACTCCACATAGAGTAGTTGCAACAATGATAATAAAGAGTAAAATTAGTCATATTTCCGGAGCATCATGTCCAAAGGGAGAATCAAAATCCCCAAAAGTGAATGATTAATATTTCACTTTTTTACAAAAATGAATTTTACTTGCTTTTCTTAGTGCTAAATGGATGTGAGCTATAGATTCTAGGGAACACGGTTAGAAGTGCTCCTTACAAAATGCCAATATCCACACTACATTTTTTTTTTTTTTCAAGTGAAGCCAGTTTAGTTTCCAAAGCCAACACCAAGAACTCACCTTCCAAACATATAGGTAAAAAGCTAATGTAGATGATGGTTCCGAGATTTCTACACTTCGAGTGCGGAGGCAAAGATTTGCAGCAAGGATGCTATGCCCTAATACCTGCACCCAAATGGAAAGTTTTAATATGTAATTCTTAGATAATCAAATCCACTAATTAAAGAATAGAGTGAAGATTACATACAGTGATGATCTTGCTAGGCAAAAATGCAGAAGTGGCACCTACTACAATGGCCATTCCATATGCCATCAACAATGTTGAAACCCCATACCAGAACACCTGAAGTTCCAAACAATTTCATAAAATAAAATTAAGTTTAGAGTCTTCATCATATTAGAATGCAAATTAAGGGACATTACCGATAGATCAACTAATTTGACCTACTTTTTCTTTGTCAATCCTCATAGTCAAGGATTCTATTCTGTAAGCTTTATCGCCATCCTCATCAGGTATATCCTTGATTACTGCTATAACCATGGCGATGATGGTCATGAAAGAAACCGTGAACAATATTGATCTTGGAAGTACTTCTGGTTGCCCAACTACATATTTCTGTAAAATAAATATAAATAAAAACCATTAGCAGTTGATTAAGGAAATATAGATTGTTAATAGGCATTTTTTTATAGAATTTTTGATAAATGGAAGTTTTGGAGTAAATACCTGGATATGTACAAAAACACCAACTGGAACTACAAGTGCCCTCACAGTTCTTCCATCTAAGCAAGGGAAGGTAATGAAAAAAAATAAACAATGAAAAAGTAAAAAAAAAATGGTACGATAAAGTAAATCAGTTAATTAACAACGAAAACTAAATGCAAAACATTTCAAAAGAATTCAACATGTGGAGAAGATTGAAGAATCAGATATTGTTTAAGTAAATTTACGATGGGTAAATTTAATTTCGTTCAACATGAGATAAATGATCATTTACTATGTGAACTTACATGAAGGGAGTATGGAGTTGCAAATAAAAAGACGGCGCAGATACCATACAACAATGGTGGGGACTTGAATGCGAATGCCATGGCAAAGCTCTGTTAAATGTACAAAGAATATTTAATTTTTCATTTGTTAATTTATCGATAATAGTACATACTCATTAACTACTAACATCTAATCTGTGTATATTTGTAAGATATAACATAAGAATTTGTATTGTGATACTCTACGGTTAACATACCATGATGCATGTAAAGGATGTTACTGCTCTTGCAAATGTTATTGAAAACTCTCCTGATGCAAGAGGAAGATTTGGCTTGTTAACCTGTTTAAGAATATAATAATAAGCCAAAGGGGCTGTGGTCGATTGGTTAAGGCGTTGTGGACTTGATCCACAGATCCTTGCTTCGAGACCCACTGGAGGCATCTTTATTTTGGGGTGGTGTTCGACCCGTAGGTCGCATCTCGGGACTAGGTTACGGATCCTAGGCTAAAAAACCGGCTTGCCTTTCAAAAAAAAAAAAAAAAAAAAAAAGAATATAAAATAAAACATCAGTAATTGATTAGCATAAAATAATCACACCCTTATGTATGTCATGGATGAGTTAGATCACAGGTTGAGATGCACTATAATGTTGAACAAGGGAGATTACAATCAATCCCCGAAACCCCTTTAATTATTTTTCTTGTCAAACCCTGGTTTTAGCCAACTGATAGAAGTCCACTGGCTGGTACACTACACTAAATTGACATATTTGCAACAACTCCTAAAACGGTATCACTTTTGAGCTGTAACAATCCACCAAACAATTTTACACATTTTCACAAACAAAGTAATAGAACTCCCAAACTGCAGCGGCTAGGGAGTCTATCATCCAAGGCCCCCCCATTACCAATTTGCATTATATGAAAAATGACGAGCTCCATTAAATTGTGACAAATCTTTATGCTCATATACCTTGTCGATGTCAATATCAGACAACTGATTTATTACCACCATGTATATGTTAATCAACATCAACGGTATCAATGCCTGAAAATAACAACCATTATATCAGACTATTGATCTAATTATAATCAACAAAATTTACGATGTTGCGCCTTATTGCGGAAGCGGGTAGACACCAACAATTGCACACAAGTACCACAAGGATCCAATCAATTAAATAGAGCAACTAGCAATGAAAGAAATTAGAGAAAATTAAGAACATACCACAAGAGACACAAGGTTTACGTGGTTCAGCAAATTGCCTACGTCCACGATGAGATGATTCCACTATATTCAAGAACAAGGTACAAGAAGATGACAATTCTCACACAATCTCTCAACAAGAGATGAAACAATTCAAGGAATTATCTTCACACAATCTCTCAACAAGAGATGAAACAATTTCAGCAATTGTCTTTCTCTATTCCCTGTGCTTCACAGTTTTTCTACATGGAATCATCTTAAACAAAACACCTACAGTTCCTAGTATATATAGGAACAGCAGTTTCCTGTTTCACAGCAGTTTCCTGTTTCCTAGAATTTATTTCCTGTTCAAAAAACAGTTTCCAGAAGTCCAAACAGTTTTTCCTATTTCAAACAGGAGTCCAAACAGTTTCCTGTTTCAAACACGTTTCCTATTTCACAAAACAGTTATGTGTCCTATTCCTGTTTGTGAAACACTTTCCTGTTTCACAAAACATGTTTCCTGTTTCACATACGAATTAAGCTCTTGAGTGCTTTTCAGTTTGTACCTTTAACACCCCAACAAAAAATGTTGGTGCGAGATCAGCCAGTGATTGTAGGGGAAAAAGTGAAATGGAACTTACTCCAACAATCTGATCAAAATTATTAAATAATACTAGTTAGTCTTCTGAGGCACTCTATTTCATAATTCAAAATGGTACTTTTCCGTAGAAGTGTTTGTCTGGAACTTACTGTGCCTATTACAGTGTAGGGACGACAAAACCTATAGAAGGCTTTAATGTTCTTTGAAAGATTCTTCCATAAGGAAGTTGAATGGCCTTTGGTATTTGCAAGTACTAGTGCACCTTCAAGAGGACCAAAAGTTGGAGAATAAGAACGTACGGTCAATGAGTTTTTTCTGTTGTAAAGGGGCATGTTGATATTTGTTTTGTTGTTTGCCATTGCCAGTGTAGCATTTTTAAATGTCTTCAAGGCTGGAAATTTTGTAACAAGACCTGCGATAAAATTAACATGTTTCATGTTTAGACAATTATGAATGAATCAACATAATGACATCTATAAGATTCGAGATGAGAAAAAAGGGCAGAGTCCTTGGGAGGCGTAAGGTTGTGTTTTATTTTTATATAGTTGTAATTGGTGTTAGAAGTTCTTGTATTTGAAAGAAATTAAGCTACTTCGTATGCAGATCTAACACAACAGTTTAATACACCAAAAAAAACCTCAAGTCTTTATGAGGAATTCTCAACCTTTATTTTTATTATTTTTTTTTAACAAGAATCGATTTGGTTGGCTTGTCTTCTTAATAACATAGCAAATTAGAGGGATCTGTCGGTGCACTGCATACATGCAAGTGGTTTAAACTTTAGATTTCTTCGTAGTACTCCATGACCTACAAATACAT
Source organism: Berberis vulgaris (assembly GCA_963556465.1). Lineage (NCBI taxonomy): Eukaryota > Viridiplantae > Streptophyta > Magnoliopsida > Ranunculales > Berberidaceae > Berberis > Berberis vulgaris. The sequence continues at coordinate 66,581,631 of OY747132.1, forward strand.
ACAATAAATTAAAATATGTTAAAACAATAAGCATACATTTAACACATAAAAAGAGCAACAGTTTTATATTTTAAACATCAAGCAATCAACTTGAATAACATGCCTTGTTCTTGAAACGATGAGCATTTTGTAGAGGCAAAAGATGAACATGAAAGAGTATTAGATATCATGATCGATCAATGTTATCTAACTCTGTCTGCCTTTCTGGCTCTCTGTTTATTTGGTGTGGTTTTAAGTGTTGTGATTTCCTTCTATTGAGAATGCTTTGTATTTATAGTTATGAAACTAAGGCCTTTCGAATTGGATAGCTATGTTAGCAGGTTAAACCTACATTACTCATCCAGACTTGACTTTAATGTTGTGTACTATGGAAGTAGTCGGTTCATTCAAGAACTGATCATACATTTAGTCAAAATTTTGAAGACAAATTTGGCACCAAAGCAAACTAAGACAAGTCTGGTTATAAAGGTAAATCATTTAAATTATAGAATATTTTAATTTTCAAATAAATAAAAATTTAATAAATTCTTAATAAATAGTTTAGATTACTGGAATTTCTCATCTGGCTTTTTTTCTGTCTTTAAATTGTGTGATACGTTGTGTGCATCATCTTCTATTCTTATTAGCGAGGTTCAGGAATATTAAGTTATACAAGGGCGAATTGTTGTTCGCAACCTATTTGACAAACCACTTGCATGTTAGATGCAAGGTGTTGAAAGCATCTCCAGTCTATAGCGAAACTAGGCTTATTTGTTCATTATATGTTATGCATCTGGCCAAAATGCGTACTAGATATATAGAATAATACATCTTGCTATGCATCCAACTTTGAGGCAAACTGCACCTGAGAATGTGGTTGATCCTATGCCATTATTTGAGTCCCTGCATATCGGACAACCTTTCAGATGTGTTTTTTTGGAGAGAAAAAAAGGACTTCCAATTTTCATCAATAATCATTTAAATTAATTAACTGTAAGATATATGATACAAAAAAGAATTTTAAAAAAAAAAAGGGAGCTGCCGGATTAGTCTTTCCTTGTTCGAAGAAATTCGGAGTTTTTTTTACGTGCTATGAATTAGATATTATCGATAACAAATGCAATAATGTTGGAACCATCATGGACAAGTAAATCAAGTAGCTAGGTTTGATTATTCATCCATGGTACTATCATAGCTTTGATTAGTCTTTCCCATGCAGTAATAGAATCATTTGGCTTTGAGACGGATCTGAGGTACCACACTCAAGGACAGGCTTTTTGTCTCTCGGTATTTTATCATTGGTCTATTGTACCTGGGGATCCTCTTGACAAAAGTATTGTGCTCCGCCCCCTTGAACCTGCACCCATTCAACACCTTACCCGTGAATTTATGGTGAAGACAAGATGCCGGAAGGTATGCTGTCTTCAGTAACACTTAACTTCTGCAGTTTTCACCACCCAAGATTAGTAGTTCATTGAGATTTATGGTGTTTATTGCAGGGCATGAGTGAAGATGTGAGTATAAATAAATTCTTTGATGAAGCAATGGTAGTGGAGCTCGCGCAGCAGGCAGCTGACCTGCATCAACAAATGATCTGAGAGGGTAGTGAAAATTGGTGTCTGAATGACAAATTATAGTGCAAGAACTGATCAAGTAAACAGTGACACTTTTAATTGGTTTATGAGATTATAGGTTTTAGACAGTTCAATCACAAGTAGAGTATGGAATTATCTTTGGTATCGCATGAAATGTTGTAACATGTCAATCCCGAAGTATAACTGTAATGATCACATGGGGTCCCCACATCTGGGTTCTTCGGTTTATATTCTAGTGTTGCACGTTAACACAATTTTTGGCAAGATATTGGGTAAAAGTAAAGTGAATTAAGTTGGTCAGCTTGGTCCATTGATCTCATTCCTCTGGCAGTGTTTGTTTTTATCGGTATGTTTCTGCGTATATGCTGAGAAATATCGGTAGGTTAGCACATTACAGGCTTATGCTGAGAAATATCGGTATGTTAGCACATTACAGGTTTATGTTGAGAAATATCGTCAAGATGCAATCTAGATTTGTATAAAGTTTCAACTTAACTAGAGAGTTGTGAAATTTCTGTCACTCTTTTCGGCAAGTAGAAAAATGGTGGGAGTAAATACTTAAGAAGTAACCTTTTTGTATTCCAAATACTTAAAACTGAAATATAATTTAACACATAAATATCCCCAATACCAGATGAAATTATATCCGTATGCAACCATTTAAAATACACAAATGTAAACACATAAACTTGCAACAAGGAACCTGTGCACCCCAAAACGCATCAATCTGTAGTTTTTGAGTCGGTTAAAGTACCCATCCATGCAGGTGGAACCATCCCAGTCTGCTCATGGACAGTTTTAAATAATGGTGGCAGCATCTTGTATACCCCAGCAACCTCGTTCATGGCAGAACTGGTACCGCCCCCTGCAGCCTCGCCATTAGTCCAGATACTGATCTTAGGCTGCAACCCTCTTACTCCCTCTGCATTAATCTTTGCAATTTCTTGAAACATGCCTCCATTGATCATCATGTAGTCTCTTAATGCAGCATAATTACCTCCGAGTGCCTCGAGAAGAGTACTTAAGTAGAAGCCCTGGGCTTTAGCAAGGGCAACAATTCCTTCAGCTTCTTTGATCTTGGCATATAGTTCTCCATCTGCATGTTGCTGACGAGCATAAAGTGCTGCTGATGCAATTGCTCTTTGTGCTGCTGCTTCTTGCTCTTTCTCATAAAGAACTGCTTCCGCTGCCTTTTGCGTCTTGTAGAGCTCCCAATTGGCTTCTCGCACCTTGTGCCATAAAATTGTGATAATTAACTTTTGATTAGAGTATAAACTTTTTAAAGTGATTTTCTTGTTTGAACGATGAAATCCACTAAGATTTAGGTGATTGAATATCAAAATAATAATTAAAAATCAAGCTGATTTGAATAGAAAAAACCAACAAAGCGAAAGAAGTCTAAATTTGACTGTGTGTGATCCCATAACAATTCATACCTTAGTTTCATACTCAACACTTGCTTTACTCAGTAAGTCGGCCTTAAGCTTCTCTGTCATTGTCAAAGCATTCATCATTTCAACCTCCTTTTGCAGTTCCGCCTCTCGTATAGCAACTGCCTTCTCCGCTTCCACCTCTGCCATCTGAGACTGTCGGGCCCACCCAGCCTTCTTCATGGCTAATTGAGCATTTGCCTCCGCCACATCAGCTTCCCTAGCATTCTCAAATATCTTCACCTTAATCTCTTCCTTCTTGCCTTCTCCTTGCCTCTGTGTGGCTATCACCCTTGTCTCTGCATCAATCTTCGCAGCATTTTGTAATGTTCGCGCTTCCCTCAACTTTGATCCCATCTCTCCTTTCATTTTCGCCTCTGCCACGTCCACCTGTTGCATATAAAATCCCATTTCTTTTGGCCAATGTTGGTATCATGCTATATATGTTTAAGAAAGAAATGAAATCCATCCTAAAGAAAGGTTTCACCATTGCAACTCTACCTTGGCTGTATTGGCAGCTTCCATCTGAGTCTTTTGTCCGAGGTACGAAAAGTACTCATGACCAGGCACATCAACAAGTTGCTTAACATTGGCGTTGTAGATCAACAAGCCAAATTGGTCAAGTTCAAGTTGAACTTTCCCAAATACTTCTTGTTTGAACTCTTTAGTCCCTCTAAATATCTCTTCCATAGTCATTGATGCAGCGAGAACACGCGTCTCACCTTCGATAATCCCCTGCACAAGCTCTTTGACATGGTTCGAGAGCTTGTCGTGTGGAGAAATGAGCTTGGCATATTTAATTAGGCTTTCTTCATTATCAATGCGAGGGCCTATTGTGAAGACGGCTGGGAGGACAAAGGGGAGCTTCTCTGCACTCATGGCTTGGACTTCAAAGCTGTAGTTTACCGGGGAGACATCGAATACGGCACACAATTGCCCCAGGAAAACCCATGATTCTTTGCGGAGTGATTCTACCTGTCGAGGAAACCGGCGAAGGACCCCCTCGCGATGCGTGCCCTTTCCCTGCACGCATAACGAGGGGGATGGCTCGCTGGTTTCTTCGACACTTAGAATTTCCCTTCTTTGCGAGCTTTATGTCGCTTATACCAGATCCAGTGATCACTAGGTACTCGGATGGACCTGCTACCCCATACATGGTTGTCTGATAAATCAATGGAGGATTTCACTTTGCTCACATAGAACTCGCTTGCTATTTAGAAAGTAATATGGGCATGTTTGAGGGCAAGTCCATTATTATAGTGGCCGAAAATTGACTTGTAGTTTCTTCAAACAGTTTGATAATCATACATTTTTGTGCACAGACTTGAAAACACATTAGCCAAAGTCTTTTTCTTTCCTTCTTTTTTAGGCCCACTTAATTGGACTCGTCTCACTAAATTCTATGCAAAGAAATTAAATTCTACCCGAGCATAATGTATAATCAATCATTTCTGAAAATACAAATCCATGAAAAGTGGCTATTTAGGTCATATATTGAGTCAAACTTGTCCCCAAACTTAATGTTAGTGATGATACACCAAACCTTATGAGTGAAATACTTCGTACATGTGGCACGATCATCTCGCAATAAAGAGGAGTGAGCCCAAATAAACGTCTGATCCAGCCCATTAGACAGGGAAACAAGCCCACTCAAGCGAGTACTTGGGGATTGGGCCCAAACGACAAGGCCAGCTTCAGCCCATAAGTTAAATAGTCAAACCCAAACACACATAAGATCTAATAAGGCAAGTATCTAGGACTTTGACCAAAGAAAAGCAGATCAATAAGACATTGACTTCTAATGGAAAATAAACATCTGAGTATAAGTCGTGCATTAAAACTCTCCAGCATTGACAACTCTCAACAAGGAAAGGATCTCTAGGAACTAAAATACACTATAGAACCCTAATCGTAAGCAATACACCTTGTCTGACATTTTATGCATAGACTTGAAAACACATTATCCAAGTCTCTTTCTTTCCTTCTTCTTCGAGCCCACTTAATTGGACTCATCTCACTAAATGCTACGCAAAAAAATTAAATTCCACCCAAGCATCATGTATAGTAAATCATTTCCGAGAATACAAGTCCATGAAAAGTGACTATTTAGGTCATACATTGAGCAAACTTATCCCCAAACTTAATGTTAGGATCCATGCATTATTTGGTATGAATTCACATGATTACAGGTTTTTAAGAGCATCCGCAATGGATCTCCTAAAACCATCCCCTAAAATTGTGAGTCATATCCCGAAAATGTTCCTCCAATAATGCTTCAGTCTTCTATGGTTTTTAAAAATATAATGAAGAAAATAGTAAGTAGATAATGTTTAGAATCATCAGATCATGAAACTATACAAAAATATAGTTTGACATATTTAACACATTGAGCATTATCGCAACACAGTACTGCAACTTATACACAACCTCTAGGTCCAGGAAAGAACAATACCATCTCTCTACTACATAATCAACTACACAATGACTCTTCCATCTGCTTCTTACTTTGGTACAAAAACTTTGAATTATGAAAATACACTACACCAAATTTTCATTTTTGTAACAACCCAAAAAATAGTAATACTTTTGAGCTATACCAATCCACAAAACAATTTTACACATTTTCACAAACAAAGTAATTCAATAATTATATAACCATAAATAGCATGGGCTTACAAGTGATGCTATTCATGGTGATCTAATTTATTGTATCATTTTCTTTTTATAGCTATTTTTCATTTTGATGACTAAATTTAGTATTGAATTGAAATTGTTTAGTGGATTGTAATAGCTCAAAAGTGTTACTATTTTTTAAGTTGTTACAAGTATGCTAATTTGGTGTAGTGATAGAAGTAAATTTTGTACTCCATCTACTTCTCATTAAATGACATAAATTTCCAACTCTAATTGCTCTTCTCAACGAACAAATGGGATAAGAAGGTACTCCACATAGAATAGCTGCAACAATGATAATAAAGAGTAAAATTAGTCATATTTCCGGAGCATCATGTCCAAAGGGAGAATCAAAATCCCCAAAAGTGAATGATTAATATTTCACTTTTTTTTTTCTTTTTTTACAAAAATGAATTTTACTTGCTTGACTTAGTGCTAAATGGATGTGAGCTATAGATTCTAGGGAACATGGTTAGAAGTGCTCCTTACAAAATGCCAATATCCACACTACATTTTTTTTTCCAAGTGAAGCCAGTTTAGTTTCCAAAACCAACACCAAGAACTCACCTTCCAAACATATAGGTAAAAAGCTAATGTAGATGATGGTTCCGAGATTTCTACACTTCGAGTGCGGAGCCAAAGATTTGCAGCAAGGATGCTATGCCCTAATACCTGCACCCAAATGGAAAGTTTTAATATGTAATTCTTAGATAATCAAATCCACTAATTAAAGAATAGAGTGAAGATTACATACAGTGATGATCTTGCTAGGAAAAAATGCAGAAGTGGCACCTACTACAATAGCCATTCCATATGCCATCAACAATGCTGAAACCCCATACCAGAACACCTGAAGTTCCAAACAATTTCATAAAATAAAAATTAAGTTTAGAGTCTTCATCATATTAGAATGCAAATTAAGGGACATTACCGATAGATCAACTAATTTGACCTACTTTTTCTTTGCCAATCCTCAAAGTCAAGGATTTTACTCCGTAAGCTTTATCGCCATCCTCATCTGGTATATCCTTGATTACAGCTATCACTATGGCGATGATGGTCATGAAAGCAACCGTGAACAATACTGATCTTGGAAGTACTGCTGGTCGCCCAAGTACATATTTCTGTAAAATAAATATAAATAAAAACCATTAGCAGTTGATTAAGGAAATACAGATTGTTAATAGACATTTTTTTATAGAATTTTTTTATAAATGGAAGTTTGGGAATAAATACCTGGATATGTACAAAAACACCAACTGGAACTACAAGTGCCCTCACACCAATGATAACAAATGAAGACAGAATTGTACTGTTCTTCCATCTAAGCAAGGGAAGCTAATGAAAAAAAAATAAACAAAGAAAAAGTAAAAAAAAAATGGCACGATAAAGTAAATCAGTTAATTAACAACGAAAACTAAATGCAAAATATTTCAAAAGAATTCAACATGTGGAGAAGATCGAAGAATCAAATATTGTTTATGTAAATTTACGAAGGGTAAATTTAATTTCATTCAACGTGAGATAAATGAGCATTTACTATGTGAACTTACATGAAGGGAGTATGCAGTTGCAAATAAAAAGAAGGCGCAGATACCATACAACAATGGTGGAGACTTGAATGCGAATGCCATGGCAAAGCTCTGTTAAATGTACAAAGAATATTTAATTTTTCATTTGTTAATTTATCGATAATAGTACATACTCATTAACTACTAACATCTAATCTGTGTATATTTGTAAGATATACTCTACGGTTAACATACCATGATGCATGTAAAGGCTGTTACTGCTCTTGCAAATGTTATTGAAAACTCTCCTGATGCAAGAGGAAGATCTGGCTTGTTAACCTGTTTAAGAATATAAAATAAAACATCAGTGATTGATTAGCAGAAAATAATCACACCCTTATGTATGTCATGGATGAGTTAGATCACAGCTTGAGATGCACTATAATGTTGAACAAGGGAGATTACAATCAATCCCCGAAACCCCTTTATTTTTCTTGTTAAACCCTGGTTTTAGCCAACTGATAGAAGTCCACTAGCTGGTATACTACACTAAATTGACATATTTGCAACAACTCCTAAAACAGTATCACTTTTGAGCTGTAACAGTTCACCAAACAATTTTACACATTTTCACAAACAAAGTGATAGAATTCCCAAATTGCAGCGGCTAGGGAGTCTATCATCCAAGGCCCCCCCATTACCAAATTGCATTATATGAAAAATGACAAGTTCCATTAAATTGTGACAAATCTTTATGCTTATATGCTTATATACCTTGTCGATGTCAATATCAGACAACTGATTTATTACCACCATGTATATGTTAATCAACATCAACGGTATCAATGCCTGAAAATAACAACCATTATATCAGATGATTGATCCAATTATAATCAACAAAATTTACGAATTAAGCTCTTGAGTGCTTTTCAGTTTGTACCTTTAGCACCCCAACAAAAAATGTGGGTGTGAGATCAGCCAGTGATTTTAGGGGAAGAAGTGAAATGGAACTTACTCCAACAATCTGATCAAAATTACCAAATAATACTAGTTAGTCTTCTGAGGCACTATAGTTCATAATTCAAAATGGTACTTTTCCGTAGAAGTGTTTGTCTGGAACTTACTGTGGCAATTATAGTGTAGGGACGACAAAACCTATAGAAGGCTTTAATGTTCTTCGAAAGATTCTTCCATAAGGAAGTTGAATGGTCTTTGGAATCTGTAGGTACTATTGCACCTTCAAGAGGACCAAAAGTTGGAGAATAAGAACATACGGTCAGTGAGTTCTTTCTGTTGTAAAGGGGCATGTTGATATTTATTTTGTTGTTTGCCACTGCCAGTGTAGCATTTTTAAATGTCTTCGAGGCTGGAAATTTTGTAACAAGACCTGCGATAAAATTAACATGTTTCATGTTTAGACAATTATGAATGAATCAACATAATGACATCTATAAGATTCGAGATGAGAAAACAGGGCAGAGTCCTTAGGAGGCGTAAGGTTGTGTTTTGTTTTTATTCGTATGCAGATCTAACACAACAGCTTAATACACCAAAAAAAACCTCAAGTCTTTCTGAGGAATACACAACCTTTATTTTAATTTTTTATTTTTTTTAACAAGAATCGATTTGGTTGGCTTGTCTTTGTTAATAACATGACACATTGGTTTAAACTAGCAAACTAGAGGGATCTGTCGGTGCAATGCATACATGCAAGTGGTTTCAACTTTAGATTTCTTTGTAGTACTACAAATAAAAAGATGTCATACATTTAACACATAAAAATATGTTAAAACAATAAATTAAAATATGTTAAAACAATAACCATACATTTAACACATAAAAAGAGCAACAGTTTTATATTTTAAACATAAAGCAATCAACTTGAATAACATGCCTTGTTCTTGAAATGATGAGCATTTTATAGAGGCAAAAGATGAACAGGAAAGAGTATTAGATATCATGATCGATCAATGTTATCTAACTCTGTCTGCCTTTCTGGCTCTCTGTTTATTTGGTGTGGTTTTAAGTGTTGTGATTTCCTCCTATTGAGAATGCTTTGTATTTATAGTTATGAAACTAAGGCCTTTCGAATTGGATAGCCATGTTAGCAGGTTAAACCTACATTACTCATCCAAACTTGACTATAATGCTGTGTACTATGGAAGTATTCGGTTCATTCAAAAACTGATCATTCATTTAGTCAAAATTTTGAAGACAAAATTGGCACCAAAGCAAACTATGACAAGTCTGGTTATAAAGGTAAATCATTTAAATTATAGAATATTTTAATTTTCAAATTAATAAATTCAAAATAAATAATTTAGATTAATGGAATTTCTCATCTGGCTTTTTTTCTGTCTTTAAATTGTAAGATATATGATACAAAAAAGAATTTAAAAAAAAAAAAAAGGGAGCTGCCGGATTAGTCTTTCCTTGTTCGAAGAAATTCCGAGTCTTTTTTTACGTGCTATGAATTAGATATTATCGATAACAAACGCAATAATGTTGGAACCATCATGGACAAGTCAATCAAGTAGCTAGGTTTGATTATTCAACCATGGTACTATCATAGCTTTTATTAGTCTTTCCCATGCAAGAAAGAGTTTAGTATGTCATTGTTCACTTGAAAGCATTTCCCAGTAGTCTCTTTTGATAAGCCATCAAATTTGACCCTTCCAAAAATGTCGTAATTTTGATTCTTCATTTCCTGATGAATTCGCAGTCAAGTGATCTTTCCATGATATTTATAAAGTTCAAACGATTTTAGAAACATTGACAGTCCATATAGACGACTATGCAATCACCACAGTATTGAAAAAAGCTAATGAAGGACATGTGCTTAAACCAACCAGACTTGGAAGCTTCTGAGGATAACGTGTCTGTTGGGACAAATACCAATAAAACAATACCAAAGAAATAATCTAAAGCCATAATAAACGAGACACCAAGATTTATGTGGAAAATCCTTCAATGTGAAGGGAAAAATCACAGGGCAAATCCGAGAGAATCCACTAATCAAATAAGAAGAAGTACAATAACTTCTCAAGCATTTTGCCCAAAGCTTGAGTAATACAAAGAGTAAATAACACGGGTTACCTCACAGCAAATTAACCCAAAAGCTCCTTCAACTTCTTCTACCAAATCAATCGAGTTCCTACAACATCTGATCACCATGATAATGCACTAACGCAAGAAAATAAATATCAGTCGAGTTCCTTCTGGGCTAGGCTTTCAAAGCAGTATGACGCCTTCTATAGATTTTCTCGTCCCTATACAGTTATTGGGACCGTTGTAGGAATAGTATCCATTTCTCTTCTTCCCCTACAATCAAGGGCTGATCTCTCGCCAACATTTTTCAAGGGATTGCTAAAGGTAATGAATTGATCAGAGAGCATATTTTGTTAAGTAACTCGCAATATGAACTATAATTTCAGTACCTCACATTTGATTGCTTTTTCAGGCATTAGTACCCATGGTGTTGATCAACTTCTATATGGTTGGAATTAATCAATTGTCTGATGTAGGAATCGACAAGGTATATTTGTTTATGCTTATACATCTTTGTCAAATTCTGTCATCAAGTATATATCTTTTGATTACCTGTTTTCATTTTCAGATTAACAAGCCTGATCTTCCTCTTGCATCTGGAGAATTTTCAATAACACAAGCAAGGGCAATAACAGGCTTTTCAGCCATTGCGGTGTGTCAATCAATCCCATCATATCCATGCCTTACAACTTATCAAGTTTATTTGCCAGTAATTGCACATTATCTTGAACAAATTTTAATATTTGCAGAGCTTCACAATGGGATTTATGTTCAAGTCTCCACCTCTGTTGTATGCCATCTCAACTGTCTGTGCACTAGCTACTGCATATTCCGTTCATGTAAGTTCATAATTACACTCGTTTATCTTGGTGAAAAAAACTTTTCAAATGTCATTAGTTACTATTAAACGAATAAAATTAATTTTTGCTTCTAATGGTACTTTCTGTTATTGTTTTTGTTATTAGGTACCCTTTCTTAGATGGAAGAACAGCGCAATTCTTACATCGGTATGCATCATAAGCGTGCGGGCGCTTGTAATCCCACTTTGTTTCTTCTTACACATGCAGGCATGTACTCGATATATAAAATTACAACTTCTTCGGTATGGAATCCATAGTAAACATTAAGACACTTCATTGTTTAATCAATGAAATTCATACAATAATTGCAGAAATACGTACTTGGAAGGCCAGCAGTGATTACAAAACCAGTGATGTTTGCAGTCGCCTTCATGACCGTAATCTCTACGGTTATTGCAGTAATTAAGGTATTGTTTGTTGTTTCTTCCAAACTAATTTATTTGGAAAAATAATATTTTTAGTGAAACTTCAGTTGCACTGCTTAACAATTTAATTATTCTAACTAATTAACTTAATTTTTATGTCTATCTTCAAACAGGACATTCCTGATATGGATGGCGATGAGGCTTTTGGCCTGCAATCCTTGACTACAAGGATTGGCAAAGAAAAAGTAAGTCAAGATATACAGAAATTATATAAAATGTTCTATCTTTGAATGAGATTTTAACTGATGACCAAGAACAAGAAGACCTAAATTAATCATGATTATTTGGAACTTTCAGGTCTTTTGGGCTGGGGTTTCAACATTGCTGATGGCATATGGAATGGCCATATCAGTAGGGGCTACTTCTACATTGATGTCCAACAAGATCATCTCTGTATTAGGCCATTGCGCCATTGCTACACATCTTTTATTTCGTGCTCGATCCGTAGAGCTTTCAAAGCCAGCATCTACATTAGCTTTTTACTTATATGTTTGGAAGGTGAGACAGATGAATGACCGTTTCTTCAAAAAAATTTCAAAAGAAAAAATAATAAAAAAAGAAGCTTATGAACAGCTGACTAATTTTGTTCCATATTTTATTGATCATGTAGCTATTGTATGCGGAGTACCTTCTCATTCCATTCGTTCGCTGAAAGGATCAAATCAAATTTTGGATCACTTCATGCACACTGGACAAGCTAGCTGACTAAGAAGCGATCTTTCCTGGTCTTTCTTCTTCTTTTTTCTTTTGGTGGGGGGAGGGGTTCATCATCTTTGTACTCAAAATTCTTTGTTTTCTTGGAGGGCTAGTATTGTATAGCGATGGGATGGGTTGTTGTATTTACATGAATCAATCAATGGTCGATGGAAGAATAAAGTTCAAATTTTGATATATCAGTTTTGATTTCTTGTATCTTTGCAACAATAATAGCCTTCTATTATTATATAATAAAAAAATAAAAAAAAGACCCTTTGTCAATAATTGGTGGAAAATTCATATGCTCTCAAATCTGTATAAATTTTTGTTTCTAAAGAAAGTGACAACCTTCATTTAATGTTTTTCCAAAAACCAAAGTCAGAGGCAGGGCCTATAACAGGGATGTGCCCTATTGTCGATGCCCAGGTCCTTTTGGTCTCCATCATGCCCCATCGCGCCTGGCCTGACTTTTTACAAAAATTGAAAGCTTTTTTTGGTACACATTACAAAAACAAGACGATTCATCAACGGCTAAAAACCGTTGCTAATTGTCAAAAAACCGTTGCTAAAATAAATTAGCAACGGCAAAACAACCATCGCACAACCGTTTTTGTGCACAGTCTTGAAAACACATTAGCCAAGTCTTTTTCTTTCCTTCTTTTTCAAGCCCACTTAATTGGACTCATCTCACTAAATTCTATGCAAAGAAATTAAATTCTACCCGAGCATCATGTATAATCAAATAATCAATCATTTCTGAGAATACAAGTCCATGAAAAGTAGCTATTTAAGTCATATATTGAGTCAAACTTATCCCCAAACTTAATGTTAGTGATGATACACCAAACTTTAGGAGTGAAATACTTCGTACATGTGGCACGATGATCTCGTCAATAGAGAGGAGTGAGCCCAAAGAAACGTCTAATCTGATCAAGCCCATTAGACAGGGAACCAAACCCACTCAAGCGAGTACTTGGGGATTGGACCCAAACACAAGGCCCTCTTCAGCCCATAAGTTAAATGGTCAAACCCAAAACACATAAGATCAAATAAGGCAAGTATCTAGGACTTTGACCTAAGACATGCAGATCAGTAAGACATTGACTTCAAATAGAAAATAAACATATGAGTATAAGTCGTGCATTAAAACTCTCCAGCATTGACAACTCTCAACAAGGAAAGGATCTCTAGGAACTAAAATACACTATAGAACCCTAATCGTAAGCAATATACCTTGTTTGACATTTTATGCACAGACTTGAAAACACATTATCCAAGTCTCTTTCTTTCCTTCTTCTTCGAGCCCACTTAATTGGACTCATCTCACTAAATGCTACGCAAAGAAATTAAATTCCACCCAAGCATCATGTATAGTAAATCATTTCCGAGAATACAAGTCCATGAAAAGTGACTATTTAGGTCATACATTGAGCAAACTTATCCCCAAACTTAATGTTAGGATCCATGCGTTATTTGGTATGAATTCACATGATTACATGTTTTAAGAGCATCCGCAATGGATCTCCTAAAACCATCCCCTAAAAGTGATGAGTCATCTCCCGAAAATGTTCCTCCAATAATGCTTCAGTCTTCTATTGTTTTTAGAAACATAATGAAGAAAATAGTAAGTAGATAATGTTTAGAATCATCAGATCATGAAACTATACAAAAATATAGTTTGACATATTTAACACATTGAGCATTATCGCAACACAGTACTGCAACTTATACACAGCCTCCAAGTTCAGGAAAGAACAATACCATCTCTCTACTACATAATCAACTACACAATGACTCTTCCATCTGCTTCTTACTTTGGTACAAAAACTTTGAATTATGAAAATACACTACACCAAATTTTCATTTTTGTAACAATCCAAAAAATAGTAATACTTTTGAGCTATACCAATCCACAAAGCAAGTTTACACATTTTCACAAACAAAGTGATTCATTAATTGTATCACCACAAATAGCATAGGCTTACAAGTGATGTTATTCATGGTGATCTAATTTATTGACTATTTTTCATTTTGTGTAGCTATTTTTCATTTTGTTGACTAAATTTAGTTTTGAATTGAAATTGTTTAGTGCAAAAGTGTTACTATTTTTTAAGTTGGTACAAATATGCCAATTTGGTGTAGTAATAGAAGTAAAATTTGTACTCCATCTGCTTCTCATTAAATGACATAAATTTCCAACTCTAATTGCTCTTCTCAACGAACAAATGGGATAAGAAGGTACTCCACATAGAGTAGCTGCAACAATGATAATAAAGAGTAAAATTAATCATATTTCCGGAGCATCATGTCCAAAAGGAGAATCAAAATCCCCAAAAGTGAATGATTAATATTTAACTTTTTTTCTTTTTTTACAAAAATGAATTTTACTTGCTTGACTTAGTGCTAAATGGATGTGAGCTATAGATTCTAGGGAACACGGTTAGAAGTGCTCCTTACAAAATGCCAATATCCACACTACATGTTTTTTTTTTTTTTTTTCAAGTGAAGCCAGTTTAGTTTCCAAAACCAACACCAAGAACTCACCTTCCAAACATATAGGTAAAAAGCTAATGTAGATGATGGTTCCGAGATTTCTACACTTCGAGTGCGGAGGCAAAGATTTGTAGCAAGGATGCTATGCCCTAATACCTGCACCCAAATGGAAAGTTTTAATATGTAATTCTTAGATAATCAAATCCACTAATTAAATAATAGAGTGAAGATTACATACAGTGATGATCTTACTAGGCAAAAATGCAGAAGTGGCACCTACTACAATAGCCATTCCATATGCCATCAACAATGCTGAAACCCCATACAAGAACACCTGAAGTTCCAAACAATTTCATAAAATAAAAATTAAGTTTAGAGTCTTCATCATATTAGAATGCAAATTAAGGGACATTACCGTTAGATCAACTAATTTGACCTACTTTTTCTTTGCCAATCCTCATAGTCAAGGATTCTATTCCGTAAGCTTTATCGCCATCCTCATCAGGTATATCCTTGATTACAGCCATAACTATGGCGATGATGGTCATGAAAGCAACCGTGAATAATACTGATCTTGGAAGTACTGCTGGTCGCTCAAGTACATATTTCTATAAAATAAATATAAATAAAAACCATTAGCAGTTGATTAAGGAAATACAGATTGTTAATAGACATTTTTTTATAGAATTTTTGATAAATGGAAGTTTGGGAGTAAATACCTGGATATGTACAAAAACACCAACTGGAACTACAAGTGCCCTCACAACAATGATAACAAATGAAGACAGAATTGCACTGTTCTTCCATCTAAGCAAGGGAAGCTAATGAAAAAAAATAAACAAGGAAAAAGTTAAAAAAAAATGGCACGATAAAGTAAATCAGTTAATTAACAACGAAAACTAAATGCAAAACATTTCGAAAGAATTCAACATGTGGAGAAGATCGAAGAATCAGATATTGTTTAAGTAAATTTACGAAGGGTAAATTTAATTTCGTTCAACATGAGATAAATGAGCATTTACTATGTGAACTTACATGAAGGGAGTATGCAGTTGCAAATAAAAAGACGGCGCAGATACCATACAACAATGGTGGGGACTTGAATGCGAATGCCATGGCAAAGCTCTGTTAAATGTACAAAGAATATTTAATTTTTCATTTGTTAATTTATCGATAATAGTACATACTCATTAACTACTAACATCTAATCTGTGTATATTTGTAAGATATAACATAAGAATTTGTATTGTGATACTCTACGGTTAACATACCATGATGCATGTAAAGGCTGTTACTGCTCTTGCAAATGTTATTGAAAACTCTCCTGATGCAAGAGGAAGATCTGGCTTGTTAACCTGTTTAAGAATATAAAATAAAACATCAGTGATTGATTAGCAGAAAATAATCACACCCTTATGTATGTCATGGATGAGTTAGATCACAGCTTGAGATGCACTATAATGTTGAACAAGGGAGATTACAATCAATCCCCAAAACCCCTTTATTTTTCTTGTTAAACCCTGGTTTTAGCCAACTGATAGAAGTCCAATGGCTGGTACACTACACTAAATTTACATATTTGCAACAACTCGTATCACTTTTGAGCTGTAACAGTCCACCAAACAATTTTACACATTTTCACAAACAAAGTGATAGAACTCCCAAATTGCAGCGGCTAGGGAGTCTATCATCCAAGGCCCCCCCATTACCAAATTGCATTATATGAAAAATGACAAGTTCCATTAAATTGTGACAAATCTTTATGCTTATATACCTTGTCGATGTCAATATCAGACAACTGATTTATTACCACCATGTATATGTTAATCAACATCAACGGTATCAATGCCTGAAAATAACTACCATTATATCAGATGATTGATCTAATTATAATCAACAAAATTTACGAATTAAGCTCTTGAGTGCTTTTCAGTTTGTACCTTTAACACCCCAACAAAAAATGTTGGTGTGAGATCAGCCAGTGATTGTAGGGGAAGAAGTGAAATGGAACTTACTCCAACAATCTGATCAAAATTACCAAATAATACTAGTTAGTCTTCTGAGGCACTCTAGTTCATAATTCAAAATGGTACTTTTCCGTAGAAGTGTTTGTCTGGAACTTACTGTGGCAATTATAGTGTAGGGACGACAAAACCTATAGAAGGCTTTAATGTTCTTCGAAAGATTCTTCCATAAGGAAGTTGAATGGTCTTTGGAATCTGTAGGTACTATTGCACCTTCAAGAGGACCAAAAGTTGGAGAATAAGAACATACGGTCAGTGAGTTCTTTCTGTTGTAAAGGGGCATGTTGATATTTATTTTGTTGTTTGCCACTGCCAGTGTAGCATTTTTAAATGTCTTCGAGGCTGGAAATTTTGTAACAAGACCTGCGATAAAATTAACATGTTTCATGTTTAGACAATTATGAATGAATCAACATAATGACATCTATAAGATTCGAGATGAGAAAACAGGGCAGAGTCCTTAGGAGGCGTAAGGTTGTGTTTTGTTTTTATTCGTATGCAGATCTAACACAACAGCTTAATACACCAAAAAAAACCTCAAGTCTTTCTGAGGAATACACAACCTTTATTTTAATTTTTTATTTTTTTTAACAAGAATCGATTTGGTTGGCTTGTCTTTGTTAATAACATGACACATTGGTTTAAACTAGCAAACTAGAGGGATCTGTCGGTGCAATGCATACATGCAAGTGGTTTCAACTTTAGATTTCTTTGTAGTACTACAAATAAAAAGATGTCATACATTTAACACATAAAAATATGTTAAAACAATAAATTAAAATATGTTAAAACAATAACCATACATTTAACACATAAAAAGAGCAACAGTTTTATATTTTAAACATAAAGCAATCAACTTGAATAACATGCCTTGTTCTTGAAATGATGAGCATTTTATAGAGGCAAAAGATGAACAGGAAAGAGTATTAGATATCATGATCGATCAATGTTATCTAACTCTGTCTGCCTTTCTGGCTCTCTGTTTATTTGGTGTGGTTTTAAGTGTTGTGATTTCCTCCTATTGAGAATGCTTTGTATTTATAGTTATGAAACTAAGGCCTTTCGAATTGGATAGCTATGTTAGCAGGTTAAACCTACATTACTCATCCAGACTTGACTTTAATGCTGTGTACTATGGAAGTAGTTATTCTTCAAGAACTGATCATTCATTTAGTCAAAATTTGGCACTGTAGCATTGCTCATTTTGAAGACAAATTTGGCACCAAAGCAAACTATGACAAGTCTGGTTATAAAGGTAAATCATTTAAATTATAGAATATTTTAATTTTCAAATAAATAAAAATTTAATAAATTCAAAATAAATAATTTAGATTATTGGAATTTCTCATCTGGCTTTTTTTCTGTCTTTAAATTGTGTGATACGTTGTGTGCATCATCTTCTGTTCTTAATAGTGAGGTTCAGGAATATTAAGTTATACAAGGGCGAAACGTTGTTCGCAACCTATTTGACAAACCACTTGCATGTTAGATGCAAGGTGTTGAGAGCATCTCCAGTATATAGCGAAACTAGGCTTATTTGTTCATTATATGTTATGCATCTGGCCAAAATGCGTACTAGATATATAGACTAATACATCTTGCTATGCATCCAACTTTGAGGCAAACTGCACCTGAGAATGTGGTTGATCCCATGCCATTATTTGAGTCCCTGCATATCGGACAACCTTTCAGATGTGTTTTTTTGGAGAGAAAAAAAGGACTTTCAAATTTTCAACAATAATCATTTAATTAACTGTAAGATATATGATACAAAAAAGAATTTAAAAAAAAAAAAAAGGGAGCTGCCGGATTAGTCTTTCCTTGTTCGAAGAAATTCCGAGTCTTTTTTTACGTGCTATGAATTAGATATTATTGATAACAAACGCAATAATGTTGGAACCATCATGGACAAGTCAATCAAGTAGCTAGGTTTGATTATTCAACCATGGTACTATCATAGCTTTTATTAGTCTTTCCCATGCAAGAAAGAGTTTAGTATGTCATTGTTCACTTGAAAGCATTTCCCAGTAGTCTCTTTTGATAAGCCATCAAATTTGACCCTTCCAAAAATGTCGTAATTTTGATTCTTCATTTCCTGATGAATTCGCAGTCAAGTGATCTTTCCATGATATTTATAAAGTTCAAACGGTTTTAGAAACATTGACAGTCCATATAGACGACTATGCAATCACCACAGTATTGAAAAAAGCTAATGAAGGACAGGTGCTTAAACCAACCAGACTTGGAAGCTTCTGAGGATAACGTGTCTGTTGGGACAAATACCAATAAAACAATACCAAAGAAATAATCTAAAGCAATAATAAACGAGACACCAAGATTTATGTGGAAAATCCTTCAATGTGAAGGGAAAAATCACGGGGCAAATCCGAGAGAATCCACTAATCAAATAAGAAGAAGTACAATAACTTCTCAAGCATTTTGCCCAAAGCTTGAGTAATACAAAGAGTAAATAACACGGGTTACCTCACAGCAAATTAACCCAAAAACTCCTTCAACTTCTTCTACCAAATCAATCGAGTTCCTACAACATCTGATCACCATGATAATGCACTAACGCAAGAAAATAAATATCAGTCGAGTTCCTTCTGGGCTAGGCTTTCAAAGCAGTATGACGCCTTCTATAGATTTTCTCGTCCCTATACAGTTATTGGGACCGTTGTAGGAATAGTATCCATTTCTCTTCTTCCCCTACAATCAATGGCTGATCTCTCGCCAACATTTTTCAAGGGATTGCTAAAGGTAATGAATTGATCGAGAGCATATTTTGTTAAGTAACTCGCAATATGAACTATAATTTCAGTACCTCACATTTGATTGCTTTTTCAGGCATTAGTACCCATGGTGTTGATCAACTTCTATATGGTTGGAATTAATCAATTGTCTGATGTAGGAATCGACAAGGTATATTTGTTTATGCTTATACATCTTTGTCAAATTCTGTCATCAAGTATATATCTTTTGATTACCTGTTTTCATTTTCAGATTAACAAGCCTGATCTTCCTCTTGCATCTGGAGAATTTTCAATAACACAAGCAAGGGCAATAACAGGCTTTTCAGCCATTGCGGTGTGTCAATCAATCCCATCATATCCATGCCTTACAACTTATCAAGTTTATTTGCCAGTAATTGCACATTATCTTGAACAAATTTTAATATTTGCAGAGCTTCACAATGGGATTTATGTTCAAGTCTCCACCTCTGTTGTATGCCATCTCAACTGTCTGTGCACTAGCTACTGCATATTCCGTTCATGTAAGTTCATAATTACACTCGTTTATCTTGGTGAAAAAAACTTTTCAAATGTCATTAGTTACTATTAAACGAATAAAATTAATTTTTGCTTCTAATGGTACTTTCTGTTATTGTTTTTGTTATTAGGTACCCTTTCTTAGATGGAAGAACAGCGCAATTCTTACATCGGTATGCATCATAAGCGTGCGGGCGCTTGTAATCCCACTTTGTTTCTTCTTACACATGCAGGCATGTACTCGATATATAAAATTACAACTTCTTCGGTATGGAATCCATAGTAAACATTAAGACACTTCATTGTTTAATCAATGAAATTCATACAATAATTGCAGAAATACGTACTTGGAAGGCCAGCAGTGATTACAAAACCAGTGATGTTTGCAGTCGCCTTCATGACCGTAATCTCTACGGTTATTGCAGTAATTAAGGTATTGTTTGTTGTTTCTTCCAAACTAATTTATTTGGAAAAATAATATTTTTAGTGAAACTTCAGTTGCACTGCTTAACAATTTAATTATTCTAACTAATTAACTTAATTTTTATGTCTATCTTCAAACAGGACATTCCTGATATGGATGGCGATGAGGCTTTTGGCCTGCAATCCTTGACTACAAGGATTGGCAAAGAAAAAGTAAGTCAAGATATACAGAAATTATATAAAATGTTCTATCTTTGAATGAGATTTTAACTGATGACCAAGAACAAGAAGACCTAAATTAATCATGATTATTTGGAACTTTCAGGTCTTTTGGGCTGGGGTTTCAACATTGCTGATGGCATATGGAATGGCCATATCAGTAGGGGCTACTTCTACATTGATGTCCAACAAGATCATCTCTGTATTAGGCCATTGCGCCATTGCTACACATCTTTTATTTCGTGCTCGATCCGTAGAGCTTTCAAAGCCAGCATCTACATTAGCTTTTTACTTATATGTTTGGAAGGTGAGACAGATGAATGACCGTTTCTTCAAAAAAATTTCAAAAGAAAAAATAATAAAAAAAAAAGCTTATGAACAGCTGACTAATTTTGTTCCATATTTTATTGATCATGTAGCTATTGTATGCGGAGTACCTTCTCATTCCATTCGTTCGCTGAAAGGATCAAATCAAATTTTGGATCACTTCATGCACACTGGACAAGCTAGCTGACTAAGAAGCGATCTTTCCTGGTCTTTCTTCTTCTTTTTTCTTTTGGTGGGGGGAGGGGTTCATCATCTTTGTACTCAAAATTCTTTGTTTTCTTGGAGGGCTAGTATTGTATAGCGATGGGATGGGTTGTTGTATTTACATGAATCAATCAATGGTCGATGGAAGAATAAAGTTCAAATTTTGATATATCAGTTTTGATTTCTTGTATCTTTGCAACAATAATAGCCTTCTATTATTATATAATAAAAAAATAAAAAAAAAGACCCTTTGTCAATAATTGGTGGAAAATTCATATGCTCTCAAATCTGTATAAATTTTTGTTTCTAAAGAAAGTGACAACCTTCATTTAATGTTTTTCCAAAAACCAAAGTCAGAGGCAGGGCCTATAACAGGGATGTGCCCTATTGTCGATGCCCAGGTCCTTTTGGTCTCCATCATGCCCCATCGCGCCTGGCCTGACTTTTTACAAAAATTGAAAGCTTTTTTTGGTACACATTACAAAAACAAGACGATTCAGCAACGGCTAAAAACCGTTGATAATTGTCAAAAAACCGTTGCTAAAATAAATTAGCAACGGCAAAACAACCATCGCACAACTGTGGCTATTTTAATCGTCGCTATTTGAATCAGCAACAGTAAACTATTCCGTCGCTAATTCGCAACGGCCAAAACCCGTCGCTAACTCAAAAATTCCGTCGCTAATATAAAAATAATGTTAAATTTTTTTTCAAAAAATCAATTAGCGACGGTTTTTTGCCAAAAACAGTCGCTAATATAAAAATAATGTAAATTAAAAAAAAAAAACAATTTGCAACGGTTTTTGCCGTTGCTAATATAAAAATAATGTTAATTTAAAAAAAAAATCAATTAGCGACGGTTTGTTGCCGTCGCTAATATAAAAATAATGTTACTTTTTTTAAAAAAATCAATTAGCGACGGTTTTTCCTAAATAGCGACATTTTTTTGCCGTGGCTATTTAGCAACGGTTTTTTTGCTGTTACTATTTAGCGACGGTTTTTTGCCATCGCTAAATTGCAACTCTAATTGACAAAACAGTCACGGTATTTGCCGTGGCTATTTAGGGACAGATTTGTTGCAAATCATACAGACAAATGAAATTTACAAATTACAAATGATAATTCATTTTTTATAATGAAATTAGCTATTAATGATTGTTCATTCTGAAAATTAATATCAACTACCAGAACTAAACTTAATTGATCAAAATTATAACAAAAATTACACAGAATCTCTAGAATATCATACAAAAATTACAAAGAATCCATACAAAAATGACCAAAAAAAAAATAAATTCGATCTATAGAATATCTGATCTCCGAGATCTGAGATTTCAGATCTCACAAAGATCTCCGAGATCAGAGATTTCAGATCTCAGAGATCTCAAATTTTCGAGATCAGATATCTCAGATCCTCGAGATATCTCAGATCTCTTTCAGCTAGGGAGGCGGCGGAGGAAGGGAGGGGAAAGAGAGGCGGCCGGGATCGGTGTCGAGGGAGGCGACAGACTTCTCCTCTGTGGGTTTCTTCTCTGGAGGTTGAGAGAAAATTTTTGGTTGAGAGAAATTTTTTGTATAAGTTGGTTTGTAGAGAAAATTTAAATTTATATAGAGAGAGGTAATTGAAGGGGATTGGTAGTGTTAGTTTCACGCGGATTGGTTGTGTGTTATCGCTAATAAAAAAATAATCTAAAACTTAGCCACGGTTTATTGCCATAGTTAAATTATTTAGTGTAATTTAAAAAAAAAAACCAATTAGCAACGGTTTTTTGCCGTAGCTAAATTCTTTAGTGTATAAATTTTTTTTAAAATCAATTAGCGACAGTTTTTTGCCGTCACTAATAAAAAATAATCTAAAACTTAGCCACGGTTTTTTGCCGTAGCTAAATTCTTTAGTGTATAATTTTTTTTTTCAAAAAACCAATTAGCGACGGTGTTTTGCCGTCGCTAATAAAAAAATAATCTAAAACATAGCCACGGTTTTTTGCCGTAGCTAAATTCTTTAAAAATCTAAAACTTAGCCACGGTTTTGTACCGTAGCTAAATTCTTTAGTGTAAATTTTTTTTCAAAAAACCAATTTGCAACAATAATAGCCTTTTATTATTATATAATTAAAAATTAAAAAAAGACCCTTTGTCAATAATTGGTGGAAAATTCACATGCTCTCAAATTTGTATAAATTTTTGTTTCTAAAGAAAGTGACAACCTTCATATAATGTTTTTCCAAACACCAAAGAAAAAGGACAGGGTGAGAGGCAGGGCCTATGACATGGATGTGCCCTATTGTCGATGCCCAGGTCCTTTTGGTCTCCATCATGCCCCTTCGCACCTGGCCTGACTTTTTACAAAAATTGAAAGCTTTTTTTGGTACAGACTTTGGATTGAATTAGAGTGTGCTTTTTTTTTTTTTTTATATTTTATTTTTATCACATCCTCAAACTATATTTACACATTTTTTCCCTAACAGCTTTAATAATATACGAGTTAAAGGCTGTATAAGTTCGCCCTACAAATTAAAGTTGTTGATTTAACCCCAAAAGCCAACAACCTAACCAACACTCACTCAGATCTCAGTAATGTGATTATCTCATTGTATAATAGAACAACTCACAAAGGACTCAATGTCAAAATTGATAATCATACATTTTTGTGCACAGTCTTGAAAACACATTAGCCAAGTCTTTTTCTTTCCTTCTTTTTCAAGCCCACTTAATTGGACTCATCTCACTAAATTCTATGCAAAGAAATTAAATTCTACCAAAGCATCATGTATAATCAATCATTTCTGAGAATACAAGTCCATGAAAAGTGGCTATTTAGGTCATATATTGAGTCAAACTTATCCCCAAACTTAATGTTAGTGATGATACACCAAACCTTAGGAGTGAAATACTTCGTACATGTGGCACGATGATCTCGTCAATAGAGAGGAGTGAGCCCAAATAAGCGTCTAATCTGATCCAGCCCATTAGACAGGGAACCAAGCCCACTCAAGCGAGTACTTGGGGATTGGACCCAAACGACAAGGCCCTCTTCAGCCCATAAGTTAAATGGTCAAACCCAAAACACATAAGATCAAATAAGGCAAGTATCTAGGACTTTGACCTAAGACAGACAGATCAGTAAGATTAGGGGTGGGCAAAAATCGATTTAAATTCGGTTAATTGACCGAACCGGTTTTCAAATTCAATTCGGTAACCGAACCAAAATATGAGTAGAAAGAAAATAATTTAAACCGAACCGAACCGATTATAAACGGTTCGAAATCGGTTTATGGTTTTGAACCGACCGATTTATAACTGAACCGACCGATTAATTAGATATATATAAATAACTATTATAACAAGTAGGTGTCAATACTTGATTAGTGCAACAAATGCACTGCAGTACACCCTGTTGCACTGAATCACCTACTTCTCTCAAAGTTTTCAATTTTGGGCTAAAAATTGGGTCTGTAAAAAAATTGGGCTTGTAAAAAAATTGGACATGTTTTAACGAAAGTTTTTCAAATGCTTGAGCCTTAAATTTCGGCCCAACCGAACCACCGATCCGAAATTCGGTTCAACCGAATTCATCGGTTTACAAATACAAAATTCGATTTCGGTTTGGGTTTTTGGCAAACCGAATGAAATCGGTTCGAAATCGGTTTGGGGCTCAAAACCGAACCGAACCGACATTGCCCACCCCTAAATAAGACATTGACTTCTAATGGAAAATAAACATCTGAGTATAAGTCGTGCATTAAAACTCTCTAGCATTGACAAATCTCAACAAGGAAAGGATCTCTAGGAACTAAAATACACTATAGAACCTAATCGTAAGCAATACACCTTGTCTGACATTTTATGCACAGACTTGAAACACACATTATCCAAGTCTCTTTCTTTCCTTCTTCTTCGAGCCCACTTAATTGGACTCATCTCACTAAGTGCTACGCAAAGAAATTAAATTCCACCCAAGCATCATGTATAGTAAATCATTTCCGAGAATACAAGTCCATGAAAAGTGACTATTTAGGTCATACATTGAGCAAACTTATTCCCAAACTTAATGTTAGGATCCATGCGTTATTTGGTATGAACTCACATGATTACATGTTTTAAGAGCATCCGCAATGGATCTCCTAAAACGATCCCCTAAAAGTGATGAGTCATCTCCCAAAAATGTTCCTCCAATTATGCTTCAGTTTTCTATTGTTTTTAAAAATATAATGAAGAAAATAGTAAGTAGATAATGTTTAGAATCATCAGATCATGAAACTATACAAATATATAGTTTGACATATTTAACACATTGAGCATTATCGCAACACAGTACTGCAACTTATACACAAAGCCTTTTACCACGGGTGAGATTATCTCATCAAAATATATCGCTTTTTTTTGCGCATAGCCTTTTACCACTAACCGAGCTTTGTGCTTCACATTCTTTCCATCACCATCATTTTTCAATTTGTACACCCATTTGTTTTTCAAAGGTTTTCTACCTTTTGGAATCTCAACTAAATCATAAGTACCATTTTTATGCAAGGAACTCATCTATTTTTGCATAGCTTTCATCAAGCTCTCTTTATCTTTATGATCTAGTACTTCTTGAAAATTTTATGGTTCACCTTCTTCTATAAGAAAAACATATTCATCATTGGGGTACCTCTTTGAAGGTTGGTGCTCTCTGGTAGACCTTCTTAATTGAGGCTCTACTATTCCTTGCTGAAGGGGTTGTTCTTCATGCGAAGTCTCATCTGTTTCTACATGATCATCATTAACAACTTCATTTTCTGGCATATGGTCACCAACTATATCATCTAGCATCTCTCCCCCATTTTCAACATGAGACAAAGGAAGAGGAAGTGGTGTAAGATCTGTTTGGGCTTTTCAATTTTCTCAAAATCTGCAATGGTATGATCTTCATAAAATACCACATCTCTGCTTCTAATAATTTTCTTATTCTCAGGATTTCATAATTTGTAGCCAAACTGCTCATCTCCATAACCAATGAAAATACATGGAGATGTCTTCTCATCAAGCTTTAATCTCTTCTCATTCAGTACATGAACAAATGCTTTACAACCAAATACCTTCAGATGAGAGTATGAACTATCTTTCCCTCTCCACACTCTTTCTGGAATGTCACCATCTAAAGGAAATGAATGAGACCTATTGATGAGATAACAAGTTGTACTAGCAGCTTCAGAACAGAACTCTTTTGGCAATTTAGCCATGTGAAGCATGCATCTCACCTTTTCTACAATAGTCCGGTTCATTCTTTCTGCTACCCCATTATGCTGTGGAGTGCCAGGAACTGTCTTTTCATGCCGTATACCAAGATTACTTCAATAAGCTTTAAATTCTTTTGATGTGTACTCGCCACCATTATCACTGCGGAGACACTTCAAAACTCTACCTGTTTCTCTTTCAACCTTGGCATGAAACTGCTGGAATAGCTGAAAAACCTGGTCCTTAGATCTGAGAAAATATATCCACACCTTTCTTGATGCATCAATAAATTTCAAGAAATATCTACTACCACCAAGAAAATCTACTTCAATGGGACCACAAACATCAGTGTAAACCAAATCTAACAAGCCACATTTTCTTTTTGATGATCTACGAAATGCAAGTCTATGATGTTTACCAAATAAACAATAATCACAGGGGTTAAAAGGAGTTCCTTTCAATGAGGGAATTAATTTATTCTTTTCTAAGAGTTGCATACATTTTTCACTCATGTGTGCAAGTCGCCTATGCAACAAGTTTGTAGAAGAACCATCTTCAGCTGCATTCAAACCAGTCTTACACAATTTCACATGAGTCTTGTATAGTGTGCAATATGTCTTACCCTTTGCCACAACAAGTAAACCTTTGGTAAGCTTCCATGCACTATTACCAAAATAATTAATATACCCTTGTTTATCCAAAACAAGTTCAGAAATCAGGTTCAGACGAAGATCAGAAACATGACGTACATCTTTCAAAGTCAACGTGCACCCCGTATTAGTCTGGACACACACATCACCTATTCCCACTATTTTAGAGTTGCTAGTGTTTCCCATCTTCACACTGCCAAAATATCCTGCTCTATAAGTAGTGAAATAGTATTTCCTTGGGGTTGCATGATAAGATGCACCAGTGTCAATAATCCATTCGCTTCCTTCATTTGCAACATGCAAACATTCACCTTCGCCATACAAAAGAGCCACAGGTTCATCAGTAACATCAGCTGTAGCTTCTTTACTATCACCATTCTTCACTTTTCCCTCTTTCAAATCTCTTTTGTAAGTATAACATTGTTTTCTGAAATGGCCTGGTTTCCACAATAGTGACACTTAAAACTTTTATCTCTTGACTTTGATCTCCCTTTTGACTTATCACGATTCTTATCATAATCATGATATTTCTTATATTTTTCTTTCTCACTGTTTTCAGTCACAAGTGCTTGGGAATGAGTAGTACCGGCAGACTTTCTTCTAGTCTCTTCATTAAATAAGCTACCGGTAACCAACTCCATGGTAAACTGTCCATTTGGTGTTGAATTACTAACCGACACCACCATTGTTTCCCAACTATCTGGTAATGAGCTAAGAAGTAATAGTGCTTGCATTTCATCATCTAACACTATCTTCATGTTGGACAACTGATTCACCACACTTTGCACCTCATTCAAGTGCTCAGCAATAAAGCTACCTTCCTTGAATTTCAAGTTCACTAACTTCCTGATTAAGAAGTCCTTGTTTGCAGCAGTTTTCCTTTCATATAAATTCTGGAGTTTGGTCCAAAGAGCATGTGCAGACGTCTCAGCTAACACATGATGAAATACCGAATCATCTAACCATTGCCTGATGTGACCAATAGCCTTTCTGTTTAATTTCTTCCACTATTCTTATGACATATCCTTGGGTTTAGCTGCATCTCCCTCAATTGGAGGTTACAAATTCTTACAGTATAATGTCTTCCATCTTGGTTTTCCAAATAACATAGTTTGAGCCATTAAGGCTAATCATCCTTGTATTGTTGTTATTTTCATGTCAACTCTCTTAATTGACATTCTCCCAACAATTGCTCTGATACCACTTTGTTAGGACAAATACCAATAAAACAATACCAAGAAAATAATCTAAAGCAATAATAAATGAGACACCAAAATTTACGTGAAAAATCCTTCAATGTGAAGGGAAAAACCACGTGGCAAATCCTAGAGAATCCACTAATCAAATAAGAAGAAGTACAATAACTTCTCAAGCGTTTTGCCCAAAGCTTGAGTAATACAAGGAGTAAGTAACACGGGTTACCTCACAGAAATTAACCCAAAAGCTCATTCAACTTCTTCTACCAAATCAATCGACAAAACTAAGCCGATATCGCAGCCACGCGTCACACTTTGTCGCACAAAATCGCGCCCAAAAAATCAGACACAAAGTCACCGTCCACGCGCACACAGCAGCACCAAACATCAAAGAGAATACTATGTTCTCTGTTGCTTATTCACGCAGCAGCTTCTCCGAAAACACTATGAATAAAACTCTGTTTTTCTATTTCAGGGCTCCTAGGAATCCTTACGATCCAACAAAGATCTCTGGAGGTTCTTCTAGTGGATCTGCTACTGTCGTCTCTAGTGGATCCAACAAAGATCTCTGGAGGTTCTTCTAGTGAATCCTTTGGATTTAATTTTACTTGGGTGGTAAAACATTTGTTGTTTCAAGCATTAAAAACATGATTTGGTTAAATTAAGAGTATTTTTATTTAAGGGAAACTTTTCAATACAATCATCTATGTCAGCATATTGTTGCATTGCGATCAGTGCACACCATAGATAATCCCACTTGAATAATCAACTTCTAATCTTTGTTTAGAAGCTCTGTGAGGATGCCTGCTTCTCTCTGTGGTGTTGTTGGCCTCAAACCAACTTTTGGATGGACATCTCATTCGGGGTAAACCGCAACTTCAGACCAATGATCTCCTATTTCCCTTCACTTTTATTTAAAATACAACATATAATTTTGGATTTTAAAGTTTATGCTGTTTTTGTTTCAGTGTTCTTCCTCTGAATTGGACAGTAGGAATGGTTGGAGTAATAGCCGGCACAGTGGAAGATTCCCTTATTGTGTGAGTAATTAATAAAAAAAAAAACTGCACATATCCATATAATCTAGATTATTTAGACTCAATCATAGATAGAATGGTAAGTATAATACTATTTCATGTCTACAGTTATGCTGCTATCCGTGGAAACCTTCCATCAAATCGACCAACTTTACAGGTGAGAAGTCTAAAACCTTATGTTGACTACTAGCTTGTCTTGAACAAGTATTTTAGTGATTCCCAATTTAGAGGAAAAACAAACATGTATTTTTAAGTTTTTTTTTTTCTTCCTGTTGTAGTCGTAGATACTAAGCTGCACTGCTCTGGCCAACTATTCAACTTGCGTGTAAGATTATTGCACTACATAGCTTACTCTAAGCAAAAACTACGGAATGATGATTTAAGGGCACTTTTCTTCATGTGCAGAGCCCAGATTTCATTTTCTTATGTCAGGTACATTATACACACAATTCTTAATCTACTTCAGTGTATCGTACTCAGTATAATTTATGTTCCCTGAGTTGATGGAAGCTTGAATTTCTTCTAATGTTCTTCCCTTAGTCTCTGGTACTAGATTTGCCACAAACAGAACAGTCATTGCACAAAATCCAGAGTACAGAAAAAATGTACCTGAAAACCAAAAAAAAACATGATCATAAACATTAAAGACAGATCCATGGTGCCGATATGGAATTTCTAAAACTGATAACGAACTTCACTTTACCTGAGGTGCTCCAGCTTGTTAGAAAGTTGAAAGTGTAGGAAACTGCCCAAGCACCAAACCAGTTTACTAGAGTCACTAAACTTCCTGCAACTCCCTTCACATTTATTGGGAAGATCTGTGGTGAAAACAACATAAATGTTAATTTCGTATATCAGGTTCTCTGTTAGGGTCTTGTCCTAGTTGAATGGAGGAGGTATTATAGCTAATAATTAACTGTTGCATGGATGTTGACTTACCTCAGACATAATAACCCAAGGAACTGGTCCAATTCCCATTGAGAAGAACCCTACATAAATCTGATTGTTAGAAAACAAAAAAAACTTATGATAAATCATTGCTTCATAAACACTGTACACTTTCAGTGCTCTTTAATGGTTCTTACCAGTACTCCGGCAAGGGTTAGGATAGGGACCCACTCAAGAAACATTCCATGGGTCTGTTACACGAGATGGATATTAGAGGTGTAAAAAATAGGCTTTTCAATAGTTTATTTGGAGAAATCGTTGCTTACTGATGATTCTGGTAGTTTACCTTTAGATAGAAAGAAAGTCCAGTTAGAGAACAACCTATAAATGTCCCAGTTCCAGAAACCTGAAATGCGAATATCTCCAATCTTAGCCATAGGCTTCTTATAATGTTTACTTAGGTAATAAATAGTTCAGCGCTGCTTACCAGTAGAAGGGATCTTCTTCCAGATCGATCCATTAAGAATGCACCTAAAATGGTTATTGGGACCTGCAAATCAGTTTTTCTAGGGTGAATTTTTCTTACATAGGTTCAATAAGGCTAAAACTAGTTAAACTATAAGTTGAACAACATCAAAATTTTGACTGATAGGAGAATTCTGAGACAGCGAAAAACCTGAACAGAAGCATAGGCTATTGTTCCCGTTTTGCCTGAGGAGATTCCTGTAATAAGATAATTCAGAATGACATTAAGTATTTAACTAATATATGAAACCTTGATGATTTTAATCAATGCAAGTGGAATTTAATTCTTTACCAGCTTCCTTAAAAGTTTCACTGACATAAAAACCAATCCCATTGATTCCTCCGAACTGTTGAAATACCATTAGGCCAACACCAATCTGAACATCGTGACAAAACTTATGGTGTAAGGTTGGGTCAAAGATTTATGTACGAAAAAACAGGTTGGTCTTATTATGTAAGAAAAATGTTTAGAATGACTGAGCGGATATATTTGCTCTGGAACAAATCTGTTAGACGAGCTTTCGGGGGGTAATATATAGATTCTATATAATCCTGCCAAAAAAAAAACCAAAAGGAGGATCAGCCCCATCTCATCAACCCAGAATTCAGTCCATCGAAAAGTGAGTTTTGGCTATACGAACTTCGATTTCTGCAGCTTCATGTGAAACATCGGCACCTTCCCCACGCAGACTACGTAATGCGATTTCGAATTCTTTTTTGTGGCCAACCTTTGCCTGCGACCACAGATTGAAATATGGTATTTTGAATAATGGAACAAGCTTTGGACTATTCAATGGCAACGCAGGCTGAGAGGCAGGGACATCTGCATTCACTTTGCTCTTCTTTTTCTTTCTATTTTCTTTCAACTAAGAAAATAGCAAGATGAGAAACACTGCAGTGGTGAGAAGTATGTGGCAGTAGCAAATTATTATCTCCTCCTTTCGGTCCGTACACTTTCTCCTTCACACATTCTATGGTTTCAATTTACACTGAAGGGGAAAAAAAGGTTATTGGGTGTATTTGAAAAAAAACTAAACCCAGGCTCTAAATAACTAATAACAAACCAACCCTAACACCTGGTCTGTGTGTTCTCTAGCATATATTTTTTTAATTAGGCAAAACAATAGATTTGGGTTCAGATACTTACCAACCATCTTGGAGACTCTGGAATGAAAAAGAGACCCAGGAGCAGGCAAATGCATGGAACAAGTCCTTCACACAAACAACATTTGTCAGATCCTTTGCATTGGACTGACTTGAATATAGATGTAGTCTAAAATCACTAGGTATCTAGAATTTTCCAGTTAGAGCCAGTGTCCTCCATGTTACTACTGTCCCTATTAGGAAAGCAACTGATGATCCAGAAACAATCATGACCTGCAAATTTTGTAAAGACTAGTGAGTGTCATCTTTTACCACCAAATCAGTGAGCCTCATTTTAAATCTTAGCTCTAAGTTATCCTACCTGATTCAGAGTTGCAAGTCCACCACGAACGTTTTTGGGTGCTATTTCAGCAATGAATACGGGCACCTGTTAGATCAGTTAGTGATCTGATCAGATAATATTCTTACAAGTATCAATAATTCGATAAAAGATTAAAGTTAAATCTTTTACATACCACATAGGAGAAAACTCCAATTCCATATCCAGTGAAGAATCGTCCAGTGTCGAGCAATAGAGCTCCCTTCATTGAAATCAATCATGAATGAATAAGATTGAACTGTTCTGGCAGCATTGCTTGTCAATTTAAGTAAAACTCAAAAACATATTTCAGATAGGCCAACCTTGGATAAGTAGATAGCAAGCCATCCTGCAATGCAAAAGGCTGCTGACATTCTCATTGCCTGCTCATTTGAAATATCAATGTGGTTAGAAACGAACATTGGGCTGATGCTGAATGCTAACTGTACTCGTAAATACCTACCCCTTTCCGTCCAATAAAATCAGCGATTCGGCCACTTGTGATAGCACCAATCATTGCACCAATTGTTATTATGGAGCCAAACAATGAGAACTGCAGTTGATAGAAAAAAAACTTGTTAGCAATAGTTCTGTCATGTAAAACCTCTTTCTTTTTCTTTCCTTTTTTTTTTGTTGGGGGAAGGATTGCTAAGCTTTATTGGTTTTGACAGGACTGAACATATGTTTGTTCGTAGTTTTAGCTCTACTTCTATCTTGGTGAAGTGCCAGGAACCTGGATCTGGGTCTGGATTACAGTACAAATCTTATGATAAAATTGTACAGTCCAACCCAAGATGATGGTCATACGTATGTGTGCCATAGGAAAAAAAGGGGGTACGGGTAGGAGGTTAAAATTGGGTCCTTCGCAGTACATTTATCTTTATGAAGAAATTAGTAGTTAACCCTACAGAAAATAATTTTCTATTAACTTCAATTTAGACAGGAGATTCCTTAATAGTATATCCTATTTAGCTTGTAGTGAGATCCATTATTATTATTAGTATATGATGGAATGTCAAACAAACCTCTGCTAAAGACAGATTAACATCATCTCTGATCGCAGATTGAGTTGGTGCAGAATAACCCACCTGTCAAAGAAACACAGTAAACACTACTTGAGAACATCATCATCATCATCATCAAAGCCCATTCCCGAGATTTTCGGGGTCGGCTACATGAATTTTGGTTCTCCAAGCAATGCGATCTTCCCACATTTCCTCACCTAATCCAAGCTCAATGATATCTTCATTCACCGTCTTCATCCAAGTTTTCAACGGTCGTCCCCTCCGTCTACACCCTCCATTAACTTGCCAATCTAAACATTTTCTAATTGGCGCCGTGCTCGGTCTCCTCCGCACATGACCAAACCAAGTTAAACGTCTTTCTCTAATTTTTTCCTCTATGGGCGCTACACCTAAGTATCTCCTAATTCTTTCATTTCTAATCTTATCCTTACAAGTTTTACCACACATCCACCTTAACATACGCATTTCTGCTACTGCCATCCTATGCGTATGTTGTCCCGTAGTAGCCCAACATTCTGAACCATATAGCATGGCTGGTCGAACAATTGTCTTATAGCATTTCCCTTTTAGCCTTGCAGGCATCCTTCTATCGCACAATACTCCTGACGCCATTCGCCATTTCAACCAACCAGCTTTAATCCTGTGGTCTACATCTGCTCCAATAGCCCCATTCTTTTGAATTATAGACCCTAGATATCGAAAAGCCTCACACTCTGGGACCTCGACACCTTCGATCTCAATTGCATGACTTCTCCCTCTTGGTTCACACCCAAAGTTGCACACTAGATACTCCGTCTTCGAACGGCTAATTCTAAAACCTTTACTCTCTAAAGCCTCCTGCCACTTAACTAATTTCTGACCTAAACCTGCACTAGTCTCATCCATTAAGACAATATCATCTGCAAATAACATGCACCAAGGTACATCTTCTTGCAGATGTCTCGTCAACTCATCCATGACCAAAGCAAAGAGATATGGACTTAACGCCGACCCTTGATGTAGTCCTACTGTCACTGGAAATTCACTAGACATCCCACCTACTGAGCGAACACTTGTTACAACCCCTTCATACATATCCTTAATGATATCGACATAACATTGAGACACTTTCTTCCTTTCAAGCACCCACCAAATTAACTCCCTGGGGACCCTATCATATGCTTTCTCCAGATCAATAAAAACCATATGCAAACTCTTACGTGCCTCTCGATATTTTTCTACAGTTTGCCTAAGCAGGAAGATGGCCTCCGTAGTAGACCTACCTGGCATAAATCCAAATTGATTCTCCGAAATCGTGGTTAAACTCCTAAGTCTTTGTTCTATAACCCTCTCCCAAAGTTTCATCGTATGACTCATAAGCTTTATCCCTCTATAGTTCGAGCAATTCTGGATATCCCCTTTGTTCTTATAAATTGGTACCACAATGCTATGCCTCCATGAATTTGGCATTTTTCTAGTTTCCAAAATCCTATTAAATAGCTTAGTTAGCCATTGAATCCCAACTTCTCCCAGACATTTCCATGCTTCAATTGGTATATCATCCGGTCCAACGGCCTTCCCTGTCTTCATTCTTTTTAAAGCTTCTCTCACTTCTGTGGCACTAACTCTGCGATGGAACACGCGATCTCTCCCTTCCTGTGAAGCATACCCCTCCAAGTTTAACTCCCCTACATGTGTTCCATTGAGTAGGTTCCAAAAGTAATCCTTCCATCTATCTAAAATAGCTTTATCCTGCATTAAGACTCTTCCATCCTCATGCTTAACACACTTAACATGACTCAAGTCCCTAGTTTTTCGTTCTCTAGCCTTCGCTATCTTGAAAATATCCTTCTCCCCTTCCTTCGTACCTAGCCTATTATAAAGAGCATCATACGCTCTCTTCTTAGCTTCCCCTACTGCTCTACTACTCAACTTCTTAGCCTGCTTATAAAGCTCATAGGACTCTAGGCACCTATCTTTTTGCCACGCCTTAAAGCATTTTTTCTTTTCCGCAATGGTTTGTTGCACATCCGCGTTCCACCACCATGTCTCCTTACCATAGAAACCTCCTCTTTTGGCCTGTCCTAACTCTTCCTTCGCACATCTTCTTATTCGGTTTGCCAAATGTTCGAAAAGATCCGCGCTACTAGTCTTATCCTTTGGTTCTAGATTCTCCCCACCCTCTGAAACTGACTGGCCACCCAAAATCCTCTTTCGAAATCTTTGGCACACATCTCCCTGTAAGGTCCACCACTTAATTCTCGGTCTAACCTGTTCTATAGCAATACGACCCCTACTCTTAAGACAAAAATCGAGAACTAACAGCCTATGTTGGGATGTCAGACACTCTCCTGGTATAACCTTACAATTTTTACACCTACCTAAATCGTGTCTCTTCACAAGAAAATAATCAATTTGACTTCTATTATGCCCACTCGCAAAGGTCACCAAGTGATCTGCCCTCTTCTTATAAAAAGTATTTACGATCCCAAAATCCTGAGCTAAAGCAAAATCTAGAATAGAAATCCCCGCAGTGTTTCGATCCCCAAAGCCTTGACCTCCATGTACCCTCTCATACCCAACTCTATCCTTACCGACATGGCCATTCAAATCCCCGCCTAGGAAAACCCTATCGGAAGAGGGAATTCCAAAAACTAACTCCTCTAAAGAGTCCCAAAAATCCTTCTTAGTCTCCTCGTCCAAACCCACTTGGGGTGCATACACACTAATAACATGCACTATCTCTAGTTCTAAAGCTAATTTAATACTTATGATTCTATCCCCAAACCTCCTAACGTCGACTACTGCATCTTTAAAAACTTTATCTACCACTATTCCCACCCCGTTCCTAGTGCCATCTTTACCAGAATAGAAGAGTTTGAACCCTCCTCCTAAATCTTTAGCCTTGTTCCCCTTCCATTTTGTCTCTTGAAGACAAACTATGTTTACTTTCCTCCTACGCATGACATCCACTAATTCTATTGTCTTTCCCGTCAAGGTTCCTATGTTCCAAGAGGCTAATCTAATCATTCTATCTCTAGCTCTAACCTGGACTAGCTTCTTTACTCGCCCCCGTCCAGAAAGGTGCGAGAACCCTTGCCTATTTAACACTACAGCCGGGCGCCGCTGCAGCGCGCCTTGCTCATTTGTCACTACACCCGAGCGTAGGTGCAGCGCGTCGCTTATAGCGGGGGACGCCCTATCCTTCTGCATTAATCTTTTTGAACCAATATCCATGAAAAGGGATGTGATGGGTTTTTTACGGTTGGCTATCACAAGCCTAACACCAACCCTCCTCCTTTATCCGGGCTTGGGACCGGCCGTTGCAACGGGCGGAGTTAGTAAACACTACTTGAGAACATAAACAATAAAATTCTCATAATGGCAGGTGTGTTCTTTGGAAATGTGTTTCCCGTAACACGGTTTGCATCTCTTAGTTGACACAGATCAATGTCTGAAAATAGTAACCTTGAGATCTGTATCAGATCAGTTGCAGTTTTCACTGACTAATTTTCTTTTAACTTGGTCTATTAGAGCCAGATTTCTGTAGGAGTTGTTTATTGTCTGTAATCCCCTTCTTTTCTTAATGATTGGGTGTACTACAAAAGATGTCTGATTTCAAAATATCAAAGACAGTACTTGTAGGAGGTATTTGTTGTGTGTTAGCCAATCAATTCACCAGAAGACAAAAATTTGAAGGAAAAAAAAAATAAAAACTCTTTAATTATATGCAGTCCTACTTAAAGAGTTCAAAGTTCATATATCTTTTCTGCAGAGTTTACCAATTTGTTTTTGCAGCTACTACAAACACTTCTCTTTCCGAACTTACCTTATATTCTTTGATAAACATTGAATGTGAAACTGTTGTTTACTGTTTTAAATTATAAAGAACATAACTAAAAAAAATGCTATATTAAAGGGAGCATTTTGAAACTCTGGAGATAATAAGTGGGAATTATGTAATACTTACGCATGATCCAAATTCGAATGAACTGCAAACTGCAACAGAAGTACTAAGCAAGACCATCCCCATGGATCCTGCATTGCTGCATGTTTCACTCTCATCCTTGTCAGAGCCAACAATTTTCTTTTGTTGGACAAATGGCTCTTGCAGTGCATCAAGACCTCCATTTTCGACATCCTTACTGATTGCCATATCTGCTGACTGTCCTTTCTCTTTACCTCCTTTTGCAGGTATTATAGAATGAAAAGAACGAGAAGATAAAGAGGCAAGAAGTGACTATACAAAGGTATTTGAAGAAGAAACATTGGCCCAAAACCCATGGTTGATATAGTCGATGCAACTAGGTATGATTTTTTTTTTTTTCCTCTAAATTATTTACTTTTTTCCAGAGATATTTTGGCTGGTTGACACTACTAGTAAAATCCATGTTTCCATAGATATTATCTCCTATTTCATGTTTTGCACAATATATCAATCATGAGTTTATTCTATCAAGGTTCCGAATTTTGTTTTTTCAGCATATGGATGAAGCGTTCACTAGTTAATATGTATATGTGCGTTTGTGTGGGTGTATATATATGTCTGACCAGTTTTCTGAAAAGCGAAACAGTGTGCAAGTGGGGAAAGGTGTTGCTGGGATCTATCTGGTTGAACTTATGTTACAATCTAACAAATGGAAAAACTGAAATCCTATGATTTAAGGAAATAATTTGGTTCGTTGTTGAGTTTATTCTTACCAATATCTGGTGACAGATCAATGTTATCAGGTGTACTTAATTATAAATCTTTTCGGTCTCTTTTTGATGGTCATTCTTTTTTATCCTAAATTTGATTCAATAGTTAAAGCGTCTTACTTGCCCTCATCAAAACTATGGAGATGAAAATTGAAAGAAAGAAAGCTGGCTGTTTATCATGCACATTGTGCCTTTTGTTCAGGTTAGCAAGAAAGCTGCGAGTGAGCAAGAAAGTGGCAATGCACCAACAGGTCCAACGAACACTCGAGATCCTGGCCAGTCAAGGTTGTCATCCTCTTCTGCACTCCCTTTGACAAATTCTCGTGAGCGTGATGGAATGGACTCTAGGTCAACCAATCTTATCTTTTTGCAATGCAATTGGTGAATGGAGTATATCCTTTTTTCAATGCAGCTTTATTCTATGTTTCAAATCACTCATGTTTCTCTCATATTAACACAGACATTAGGAACTGGATCCGCAACATTGAACAACACGCTTCGGATAATGTCAACAAGATATTGGTGGGGAACAAGGCTGACATGGATGAAAGCAAAAGGGTGATTTTCGTCTCCGATTCTCCTTTTCAGCAGTTTCTTCTTACTTGCATGATTAGTTGTGACACTGCATAAATGGTTATGGAAAATGAGTCTGATAGGAAATGTTGATACCATGA
Source organism: Berberis vulgaris (assembly GCA_963556465.1). Classification (NCBI taxonomy): domain Eukaryota; kingdom Viridiplantae; phylum Streptophyta; class Magnoliopsida; order Ranunculales; family Berberidaceae; genus Berberis; species Berberis vulgaris. The sequence goes on from OY747132.1 coordinate 66,620,158, forward strand.
TCCTCAAACTCTAAGGCATAAACGCCATGAGCTCCTAACCCTGCCTTTTCTGTTATGCATTTTTGAATATTATATTGCCCCCATCACATTCAGTGTGTAATTTGAATGAAATCTCCTTTTCCAGGTTGTGCCTACTTCCAAGGGTCAAGCACTTGCTGATGAGTATGGTATCAAGTTCTTTGAGACTGTAAGAATTCCGCTTTGTGGGATGATCTATATTGTGTGCAAGATCACCTAAATTGTTGTATGTATCAATTTTTTTGTATGTCCCATAGACGATCACTATGATTTATGTAATTATTTAAGTTTAAGTGAGTTATATCTCAATTTGAGGTTGACAGAGTATTTGGGATTGTATTTTTTTTGTGATGGACAATTTATTGATTATACGAAAATTAATATAATTTTGTTCAGGTTTAAGATGTTTATTCTGAATGACAAAAAAAAGGATATGCCAAATAGCCACAACAAATACCGTGGCTATTTTGTCAATTGGATTTGCAACTCAACGACTGCACGAAGCCGTCGCTAAATAGCGACGGCAAAATGTTGTCGCTAATGTTTATTTGGATTTGGAACTTAGCGACGGCACGAAGCCGTCGCTAACTAGCCACTGTAACATACCGTCGTTAATGTTTATTTGGATTTGGAACTTAGCGACGGCAACATGCCGTCGCTAATGAAAAAACATGCAATTGTTTCTTAATGATGACTCACGGGATCCATTTATAAAAGTAGTACAGAAAAACACAAACATCATCGGTGCGCAGACAACTCGGACTCAATATTTATGGATGCATATAAATACTGAAAAAATGAGGGGAAATCTGTAGGGTAAATCTAAAGCGCCAAATAATATGAGATGGCACCACTACAACAACATAAACTAAAACTAATACACGCCCAAGTTATACAGAAGTGATTCTATATGATAGAATCACTACAAAAATAAGTGAAATCAACAACTACTAAAAACCGTTGCTAAATGTCACAAAACCGTAGCTAAAAGGAATCAGCAACAGCTCAATAACCGTAGCTATTTCAATCGTCGCTATTTGAATCAGCACCGGGAAACTATCCGTAGCTAATTTGCAACGGCTAAAAATCGTCGTTAATTCGAAAAGTACTGCCGTTAAAGTTATTTCAAAATTTGGCTGAAGCTGTCTGATACAACATAGAGGCAACATTGTGAAATACTCAACAATCCCCCACTTATTTTATTAAAATAGTCATATAGTACAGTGGGCAAAATAGCGATAAGATATAGCAGTCTTGAGCACAAGTATAGGTGTACAAGAGTTGAATCGAGACATAGGGTGTGTTTGGTTGCATGAAATCCTATGTTATGGAAATCCATGAGGAGACCCCTATATAATAGGTTAATTTGAGGTATCACTCACTCCACCATTTAATTTTGTGATCAATGGTGGAAATGAAAGTCCCATGAACATGACAATCACATGCCTTGGGGGATCAATGAGTGTTTGGCGAGTCGTAGTCATCAGGCGCAAGAGCACTAATTGAGCTGCAATTAAATTTGGTGACTATGATCTGTAGAGAAGCAATGATCTTGTGGCAAGCCGTCGGCATCAATCAAAGCTGACTAGGCTTCCACATTCCAAATCATTTACACGCACAGAGGGAGCTACAGATTTGGGTGTTGATGAGAAGTTGTCGTCATCAGTCGTCACCGACTAGGCTTACCTAATTGGGTTTGGCGATCATTGTCTGTAGAAAAGCAATGATCCCTTGGCAAGTCGTCGTCATCGGGCGCAAGAGCGTTGACTAGACTCCAACTTCCTTAGCCATCGTCATCTGCGCGCAGCGGATTAGGCATCATGCTCTCCAGAACCCGTCGTCATCAGTCGCGAACTGACTAAGCCTACCTGGGTAGGTTCAACGATCATTGTCTATAAAAGAGCAATGTTCCCTTGGCGAGTTTTCGCCATCAGGCGTAAGAGCACTAACTAAACTCTCACTTCCTAGGCCATCGTCATTCGCTCGCAGCGGACTAGGCGTCGGGCGCACCAGAAGTCGTCATCATCAATCGTAAACTGACTAAGCTTACCTAGCTAGGCTCGAAAAACATTTTCTGTAAAAAAGCAAAGATCCCTTGGCGAGTCGTCGTCATCAGGCGTAAGAACTCTGATTACACTCCCACTTCCTCGGCCATCGTCATCCGCGCGCAGCGGACTAGCGGAAGCTCTAAAAGCCTTCATCGTCAGTCGCGAACTGAATGAGCTTACTTGGCTAGGTTTGGCGATTATTGTCTGTAAAAGAGCAATGATCCATTAGCGAGTTGTCGTCATCAGGCGTAAAAGCGGTGACTAAACTCCCACTTCCCAAGCCATCGTCATCCACGTGTAGCAGACTAGGCGTCGGGCGCATTAGAAGCCGTTTTCATCAGTCACGAATTGACTAAGCTTACATGGCTAGGTTCGGCAATCATTGTCTATAAAAGAGCAATGACCCATTGGCGAGTCGTCGTCATCAGGGGTAAGAGCGTGACTAGACACCCACTTCCTAGGCCATCGTCATCCGCATGCAGTGGACTGGGCGTTGGGTTCACCAGAAGGCATCTTTATCAGTCGCGAACTGACTAAGCTTACTTGACTAGGTTCGGCGATCATTGTTTGTAGAAGAGTAATAATACATTGGCGAGTCATCATCATCAAATGTAAGAGCGCTGACTAGACTCCCACTTCCTAGGCTATCGTCATCCGCCCGCAGCGAATTAGGCGTCGAATGTGATCTTTCGGATCTGGCCACAGCGGGATGATTGGAGGTTGCATTGGTTGTAACAGATAGCAGTGGAAGTTTAGTAAAAGCAAATATTTTTATTGATAATATTTTTTAGGTGTTCTACATTCCATGGTTGGTTAAGTCCGTCACCGTTTATGTCTTCCAACCAGTATGTCCCCCGGCCTGCTGACCTTGGTTACCCTGTAGGGTCCTTCCCAATTTTGGTTCAGTTTTTCTGTGGCCGCTTCTTTGGTGTTCTGCTAGGTTTTTCTGAGTACCCAGTCTCCCACTTTGAGATTGTCTGGCTTGACTTTCTTGTTGTAGTATCGCATTATTCATTGCTGGTAGACAACTATCTTAGCGAAGGATAGATTTTATTTTTCCTCGAGGAGGTCTAGTCCGACGTGCAAGGCTTCATCGTTATTGTCTGCTTTGAACTCCTCCATTCAGAAGGTGGGCACTTTGATTTCTACCGGAACCATGGCTTTTGACCCGTACGCTAAGGCGAAGAGTGTTTCTCTTGTAGGGATTATTTTTGTTGTCCGATACGCCCAGAGTATTCCTGGTAGCTCTAAAACCCATTTTCCATTGGTTGCGTTAAGTATTCTTTTGATTGCCTCCAAGATTGTTTGGTTGGTAACCTCTGCTTGGTCGTTGGCTTCTAGGTGCCCTGACGAGGAGAAGTGGTGACTGATGTTCAAACTTTTACATAGTTTTTAACCTTGATACCTTCGAATTGAGTTTCGTTATCGTTGACCAATACTCTAGGGATGCCAAATTTGCAGACGATGGTCGCCCATACGAATTTCTTTATTTGGATTTGCCCTATCTCGTTGCAACATCGACCAATAGTACCCCAGGGTTAAAACTTTGTAGGCAAGGGTTCTCCCACCTGGATGATTTTCGCATATCCCGTCATGGATTCTTCTCAGGACCTGATCTGCCTCAAGAGGGGACAAGCATCGAAGCAGGTGTCTGGTCGCTGATCTCTTTTATAACTTGTTGTTTAGGAGAGTATACCACGCTGCTTTGCTTCTAAGTCTTCTGGCTTCGGCCTTCTTGGCTGGCAGAGCTTCATTTTTTATATATTCGAGAATTAGAGTCATCCAAGCCGTTGTGTTTGTAGCAGAAACATCTCTGGGCTCTTCTTCATCGAGGCTTGATTGCTCTTGGTATTTGATGAGACCATTTGAGATTTCGGCAGAAGCTGAGGCTTCCTTGGCTAGTGCATCTTCTCTCTTAGTATCTTCTCGGGGGCATTGTAAGAGCTCGCACATTTTGAACCCACTTATTGCACGGAGTACCTTTTTGCGGTAGGCTATCATGTATGGGTCTTTGTTGTTGAACTTTTCTTTGACCTGGTTGACGCTACATGCCTTGAGTCGCTATATGTTGTTAGGTGATCTATCCCGATCCCTATGGCTAGCTTTAAGTCGGACAGGAGGGCCTATATTTAGCTTCATTATTTGAGGTGGGAAAGCCGAATATGACGGCTTTCTCGAGGGTGAAATGCTTGGAGAGCGGAGTGTGATTCCAACTCCACTTGCTTTTCCTGTTGATGACCCATCGCAACGCAAGGTCCATCCTTGAATGTTTGAATATTGGGCTTGAAGGTATGTCCTTGGTTTTCTCCACCGGTGAATTCGACATTGAAGTCCTTCAGCGTTTGGGATTTGATGGCGGTTCTTAGAGCATAGCTTATGTCAAATTACTCGGGTTCTATCGACCATTTCACTATCCTGATAGATAACTCTGGCTTGTGTAGTATCGTGCGGAATGGGTGCTTGGTTAGAATTGTTATAGAGTGGCCTGAAAATAAGGCTTAATTTCCTCAAGGACACGACCAGTGCAAGGGCTAACTTCTCCAGGTCTAGGTAGTATGTCTCTGCCTCCACGAAGGTCTTGCTGGTGTAGTACACTGATCTTTGGATTGCCCGATCATTTCGCACAAGGGCTGAGCTGACGGCATGCTTGGAGACAGACAAGTATAAGTACAACGTTTCCCCTGTTACGGTTTTGAGAGCAGTTCGGTGCTCCCCATGTATGCCTTTAAACTACGAAAGGCTTGTTCACACTATTCATCCCATGAGAATTCTTTGTCTCCTCTCAGTATTTTGAAGAAAGGAAGGCATTTGTCGGATGATTTAGATATAAAACCGTTGAGTGTTGTCACCATCCCAGTTAGACTATAAACGTCTTTGATGTTGGCAGGGGCTTTCATGTAGAGAAGGGCCTGAATCTGCTTTTGATCGGCTTCGATTCCCTTCTGGTTTACTATGTAGTGTAGGAATTTTTCTGAATCAATTCCAAATGTACACTTCTGTGGGTTGAGTTTCATCTGATGTTTTCGGAGTTTGTTGAATGCTTCGGTGAGGACTTCTATGTGGTCGGGGTTGCAGAGGCTCTTGATCAACATATTGTCTATGTAGACCTCCATGTTCCTACCAATCTGTTCTTTGAACATTCGGTTCACCAGTCGTTGATATGTAGCACCTGCGTTCTTCAAGCCGAACGACATCACCTTGTAGTAGTATATTCCTATCTCAGTTATGAAATAAGTATTTTCTTGATCCAGGGGGTGCATTAATATCTTGTTGTAGCCTGAATAAGTGTCCATGAATCTCAAGAGGCTATGTCCGAAGGTGGCGTCCATGATATGATCGATGCGAGGAAAAGGAAAGTTGTCATTCGGGCAAGCCTTGTTCAAGTCCATATAGTCTATGCAAACTCTCCACTTCCCATTTTTCTTCCTCGCCAATACAGTGTTTGTTAGCCAGTCCGGGTATCGCGCTTCTTTGATCATGTCTGCTTTGAGTAACCATTGTACCTCCTTGTTTATGATTTTATTTCTTTCAGGCGCCACGAGCCTCTTCTTTTGTCATATGGTTTTCCTCGTGGGGTCCACCTCTAGGCGATGAGTGATTACTGACGGGTCAATTTTCACCATATCTCGTATGGTCCAGGCAAGACGTCTTGGTTTCGTTGTAGTAGCTTTATCAGTTGCTCCGCCAATTCTTTGCTCAAGCGGAAACCTATTTGAATGGCTCTATTGTTAAGCGGTTGTTGAGGTAAATCGTGACGGTTTCTTCCTCCAGTTGACCGGTGTTGGGTCGGCCTTAGGGGCTCACTGGAGCTTTGTCGTTTAGGATTGGTTGCTTTATATCAGCTTCATTGGCAAGATTAAAAAACATCTTAGCTGCGGGACTAGTCGCCAATTGAAAGTTACTCAGTTGCTGTGGGGTCATGTATTGGTATTCTCTAGCAGCTGCTTGGTCACCTCGTATGGTACCGACCGTTTGGTTGACTGGGTACTTGATGCATTGGTGCATAGTGAAAACTACTGCTCCCATTTGGTGTAGCCAGGGCCTCCCAGAACAACGTTATAGGTGGACAATGCGTCGATCACTATGAACTCTTAAAAAAAACTTTCTAAATATGTGGCTCTGCCACGACTACCGTTAGCTTTATTTTCCAACCGAGAAGCGTTTCTCGTGTTGAAATCAATCATTGGACGACTATCAAGAGTTAGGACTTTTTCCCTTAGCTGCATATTGTGGAACGTGCAGAGGAATAGAATGTTCAATGAGCTTCCAGTGTCCACTAAGGATCTCCTCACTTCCTAGTTTGCTAGGGAGATCCTTATTGCCAGAGCGTCATTATGCGGAAGCTGGACGCCCCGAAGGTCTTTGTTTACAAAGGCTAGTGATATAGGAAGATCATGGCTCTGGACGCGTGACGTCTGTCGGTCTCCGTGTGTCGCTTGGATTCTCATCTTTCTGAGGGCTCTTTTTCTAGACTTGTTTGATTGTTTGGACTCGGAATGTGCCCCATGTTGTACGTGTATCGGGTTCTCCAATTCGTCCCTTATCTTCTCGTCAGAAAGGACGGCGAAATTCTCCTCGGACTCGGCCTTTCTTCTGGTAGTTTGTCCCTCCTCTAAGGCGATGTAACTTTGTGCTTCTTTCACCAGGTCCGCCATTTTTGTTGGGGTCCAGAGTTAGGAAGTTATAGAACTTGCCTTTCCTCAAACCGTCGGTGAAGGCTGGGACGACTATTGCGTCGTTACAAACATTGACGGAAGTCAAATTGGGCCAGAAATATCACAAACTTTTTTTTATTTATTATTAATTGTTTTTGCATGATTTCATCTATAAAAAGATCATAGTGTTTACTTTTTAACTCAGATCGTTAATAGCTCTAAAACTTAAAAAAAAATCAAGAAAAATAGTCTACATGAATAATATTCAAGTTTTTGGTTTCTTACAAAGATTAATATTTGCGAAACAGAAAAGGAGTTAAGCTATATGTTATTGGGGATACATCAAAGCTAAAAAAATATTTTCAACGAGTGACAGCTAACGTTGAGCAGGCTATCTAGAACAACAAAAACTATGACTGATTATTGTAGTGAGCGATAATGGAAAATAAATAATAATAATAATAATAATAATAATAATAATAATAATAATAATAATAATAATAATAATAATAATAATAATAATAATAATAATTGATATAGTCGATTCTTGCTCGCCTTATCCTACACCTGCACAAGTACCACACGTAAGACAAAGACCACCGTGTGGCGGTCGATAGCATTCCGATGTTTAAGTTAGATAAGGCTTAGAAGAGGCTTAAAGTTGTAAATTGGGTATCAGTAGCGTACCTTAGTTCATCGAGTTTATCTCCCTTTTATAGTGTGAGAGTCCTTGTTCGGCTAGGCCTTTGGTGACGTAGTTTAGGGAAAGAGATATTGCTGGAGATCCTTTCCTGTTTAGGAGCTATCCATGTATGGTAGTTTCCCTACACGACTTGTGCTTCTAGATCTACGTGAGAAGTTTTTCTTTCTAAGTGTTGTCCATGTAAGGGAGGTTCATTGCCCGACTTTTACTTTAGTATTTGTTTTTAGTCAGAATCGATGTATTGCTGGTATACCTGTCTTGAATTGATCCCTTGTATACTTGCTTTATCAGGGCTTACGAGTATTAGACTTGACTGTGTGATGCATGGGCTTATTAAGGCGCTCCAATTCGGGTCCAACGTGGGCTTAATGTTGTCTGGGCCTTGCTAGATTGAGCATGCAATCAGGCCTATTTTGCCATGTTGACGAGATCATCATGACATGTGTACTGTGTTGATCAAAGAACGATTTGATGTATCATCAACTACTCCCCCCGATTTGATGGGTCATCTCATCGGTCCACCAAGTCATTTCATGAAGCAACTGTGTAGTCATGATGGTTGAGTCTGAGTTGCTTCCTTGAGCGGCAAGTTTCATTAATTGGGCGTGCATCTGCTCGAAAGAGAAAAAGTTGGATTTATGTTTTATATATAGATCTCCTATCTGTGGAGTTTGGCTTCGTTACTCTTTCGATCTTAAAGGCTCTGCTTTGTTGTACCGCATTTTATGTTTTTGACTTTACTTAACCTTCGTAATCGAAAGCTTGTATGATCTCTCATAGCAAGCCTAAATGAGTTTTCCAATGAACTATTTGCTAAGGGCCACAAGTTCTTTGAGGAGAGGTTACTTTCTGAGTTAAGCCTGGAAGTCTTTCGTAAAACATATGGGGTTCCTGAAGATCTGATACTTTTCACTCTAGAGGCACCGATCTGACGACGTTGTCCCCTCTAAAGGGGTTCATCTGTTTTCACCAAGGTATGCTTCAATTTGGTGTCCACTTTTTGTTATCAAAGAAATTTGGGATTTTTTGGCGTACCTCGGTATTGTGCCTGCTCAGCTGTTGTCAAACGGGTATAGGACTGTGATCACCATTCTGATCAGGGTGAATGACGCCGGTGTTCAAGTATCTTCGAAGGCGATCCAATTGCTTACTTCTCCTTGAATAAATGAACATATTGTGTGCGTGCTGACTTTGCCTAACTGCTTCGACAATCTGCCTGATGACTTTAAGTTCTGGCGAAAATTTTGTTTCATGACCTCCACGGACTCGAAGTATTTCGAGCTTATTGATCGTCTGATCGAGCAAGAATTCAGACTACTGAGTAAGTTCAATTCTTTTTATGGTTTTGCTTGTGTGAACTGAAGATAAAGTGGCTCTGGACTCGTTTCACGACATGCCTCGCCTACGGACAGAGGATGTCGTTAAGTCTTCCAATATCAAGCGCAGTAGACTGTGGGCTCATTGACATAAAGCTCCTACTCTTTATAGGGTTTCAAAGCCAAAGATCGAAAGCGTATCTTCCTCGAAGAAGAGGAAGTTCCCAAAGATTAAGATCCCGAGCCCTCAAGGAGGGCGAAAATAAGTGAGGCGCTTCCTTCTCCTTTACGTCTAAAAAGGCCTCGTGCTATATCTAGGCCCGCTCATGGGCATTCAGCTTCGTCCGAAGGGATGAAGCTGTCGGACAGGCTCTTGACTCGTCCACTACTATGGAGACTGTTGTGTCCGAGGGGCATGATGCTCGAGCAAAAGCTCTCATTTCCCTCCCTGATTTGGAGATGGAGAATCTGCAAATGGTTGGGGTTGGAGATGTAACAAAGATGAGTACACAACAGGCGTGGTCCTGAACAAAGCGTTGTTGTAAACGGGCGTGGAGGTTTCCTCTGGTGTGAGACTAGATTGTCCATTTTCATTGAAAGACTCCGTTTGTGGTCCTGCTAGGCCTGCTAAAGAGTCACTTGGCCGTCATACTTATGGCAAAATGCCTCCTACACATCGTCCGTATTGTCCTCCATCTCACTCGTGTCCTCATATTGAGGTGACGACGGGTCTGAGGAATAAATCGTTTCCTTCTTCACCATCAACTGACTTTGAGTCGGCTCATGGAAAAGAACCGATCGTTGCGAATAAGGGGAAAATTGTAGATGAGGGCCCTGACGCAGTAAAGACAGTAAATAGCAGTGCTGGAGTGATTCAGGTCCCGAAGGATCTCCATCTGGATACGCGGATTAATCTGTTTGCTCCGGACATGGTAAGGGTGAGCAACCAAGCTTGGCATCAAGAAGTTGACATTTCTTATGCTTCCATGAGGCACATTAGCAGATGGAATGACTGGCTGTGCTCCAAAGCTAGAACGAGAAATGCTAGGAGAGCATATGGCAGAAACATCTTGTGTTGGGGATGTCATACCTTAATTAAGTAGCCGCAGCTGAAATTGAAGTTCAGGCCGCTCGTGAGAGAGTCTATACTATGGAGTGAGTCTTCGCAAACTTGCAAAAGTCATACTCTGACGCTCTCTTACAGATTGAGTTGTTGAGAAAGCAACTTGAAGCTTACTCAGATACTGGAGAGAAGTCCTAGCGCACAAGATCGGAAGCTCAGAAGGTTTGCTTGAAAACGCTTGATTCCGACCTAGCAGGGGCAGTGTCCGCGAGGGATCGGTTCGAGAATGAATTGAACCTTGTTCGTCGTGACTTACAATTTGCACGATAGACTGTGGCTGGAGTGCAAGCTGAACTGTAGGCCTTGCTAGCTGAGAGAGTCAAGGAGTCTACATGGGTTGTTCGATGTCAGTAGTTGGAGGCTGATGTTGACTTTAATTCCAAAAATGTGCGGACCGCTGAGGAGAAACTCCTCCTGGCACAAAATGAGCTAAGGGTTGTTAATGATAAATCGGACGTCGAGCAGTCCAAGACTGACATGCTGATGGGTAGGCTGGAGCAGCTGAAGTGAGAGCTTGCTGAATCAAGAATGGACGAGGAGAAGCTTCTTAAAACCCAGGGCACGTTTGGGTTCAACAGAATCATGAATGGAAGTCTGGAGCTATTGCAGCTTATGAAGGAGGAACATTCTGACTGGGATCTCTCATATTATAAAGAGGTTGCATATGCAGAATTTCGAGTGGCCTCTGATTCATTAGAAGAAAAAATGACACCATAACGTGGGTGATCGAGAGGCAACATGTACAAAAATGCCTCATGCATCTGTTAAGTTCGATTATCCTTCTAATGAGGAGTGAGCCTTGTGTTTTTCAGCTTGCAAATGAATAATACTTTGTGTTTGTAATACCCTCCTAATTACATATATATAAACACTATTTATTCATTAATTTGTAATGTATTATAATTTTCTATATAATGTCAAAAGCCTTGTTTTATTTTTAGTGAATAAATAAAGAAGAAAGTGTGAGTGAATTTAACAAATTATTAGTAAAACCCAATGTCTTTGGGCCTTGTTTGATTAGAATGTGATTTTGGGCTTTTATTTGGTTATAGTATGTTTTTGGTTTTGGAGGGGGGGAGACTTAGGCGTAGGGTTGTGGTAGGAAAAAAATTAGATGTGGTGGGCGCGATTAGCGAAGATTTGGTAAAACTTAATTAAAACCCTTTTAAAAGAAAACCTTAACCACCTCCTTTATGTGTATACAGAAACAGGAAAAAAAAAAACTTAATGTAGAGAAAAAGGAGGTGATAGAGGAAAAACTTGACTTCGACTTTGGGGTTTTCGCAAAACTCTGAGTGAAACTCTAATGATCTTCATTTTTATGTATTGTTTGTTGATTTGATTATACAATCTATTTGTCAAATAAATATTGTCATCATCCCATCTAGCGTCACGTCAGGGAGACAACACCACTTTGATGAAATTTTGTTTTACTTTTAAAAGAAAAAAACAAAAACACCTTGATGGTATGTATGTACTTAAATTTTTATCATGTTAGTTGTTTTATTCATATGGATGTACACATGTTCATTACCATTCCCATGTTTTATGTATGGTGATCCCACCCTAAAATTTAGTTCTCAACATCCCATCTTCCCATCATTGTAAGATTTCACCTCATTCAAATATATTATATATTGTGAGAGAGAATACTTTTTTGGACCTTTGCTTTTTTTTTTTCTTCAGGGAATTAAATCCGATTAAATCAATACCTCTATAGGAAATAGAAATCTTCTTTTGAATACAAGTAATTGGTAGTTTAAAGATGTCATGAGTCACATCTCATCAATCATAACTTTTTTTTTAAACGGTTGTAAGGTACCAATTATACTGATATAATGTTTTTTTTAAACGGTTGAAATGTTGTTGTATTCAACTGTAGTTATTAACTTCTTAACGAGTATTGTTGTAATTATTTGAGGTCATTGTAAAGTCTTTAATGTGGAACATTATTGAAGATGTATTTTTAAAATTAGACCGTGAGTCAAATATTAATCGATTGAAAAAAAAACAATTGTTTAGTCACATAAACTTGAAACCATGTGATTAGTAGATAAATAGTTAGTAATGCTCTTTTCTACAATTCCGACAAAAAAAAATGTGAAAAAAGTTATTTTAGTATACAAACTTGTTTGTATACGTGTGATATAATTTTGGTATGCAGACTTGCTTGTATAACGGGTACGCCGTTTCATGCGAGTTTGGTAGTACGTGTAATATTTAGAAACTAGTCATGGATCGAACTTTGGATGTGATGACATGACTTTCGATGTGGCACCCCACTTGAGTCATGTACGCTCCAAGTGGTTTTGAAGGCAAGAAAGTCACACTTGGGTGAGGTGTGTTCGGCACAAGAGGAGAATGTGATTGTGGAAAAGAAGCTAAAAACTAGATAAATAAATAAAGCCTTGAATTTATCATAACATGAAAATGTGCATTTATTTTAGCATGTATTAGGATAGCCTTGAAGGAAGAAACTAACAGCTCATTCAATCATCGAATGAAAACTACACGTCTTCCTTAAGGTGAAATGTGTATCATTTGAATGTTATTTAATTGTGTAGTTGTGTCTTGATTTGTTAGTTTGCTCACACCAGTATTGATATACTTACCTAGATACTTACCAGGGTTAATTGGAGTGTGGAGATGGTTCTAGCTGCGTGGCGGTAGTTGAGGATGTCACACATTTTGTTAGACTTTGATTTTATTGTTTTCTTAGGTAATTAAATGTAGGATCTAGTTATTAATGCTCGGATTTTGAATGAAAGATTTAATTGGGATTGATTAATGGAATTTTTTTATGATTTATTTTGTGGCTTAGGTATGATAGATGTTGACCTCATTTTGAGAGGGAGATTTTTAAGAAAGTCTTTTATTTTATATATTGCCTCATGACTGTACCATTTAAATTGTTTCGGCCGTGCCTTGGTTTTTTACAATCTATTAGTTTAGGTTGTTTAAAATCGAGGCGTGACATTTTGGTATCAAAGAATTTGGTTAGCCTAGGCTAGGATAGAGTCTAGGTGATCCTCGAAATATGGATATGGGTGTGTAAGAGTGAAAATGTCTAAAGATAAAGTGACAAGGGTGAACCTTGTACCTTTAGTATTGTTTTTGTTTTCTTTGAGAATCTCATGGTGAAATTCCTTTGACTTGCGTGTGCGAGAGTAATGATATCTGATTTTAATATCAATATATTGTGGGACATTATTCTGCGTAGTTTTCCTTTTAGTGGTTTGTTATCACGAGTGTTTAGTTAGTTCTTTTAGAGAATATCGGGACGAGATTCCCTTTGAATTGTATATAGTGTAGCACCCCATAGTTTTTAATACTAATTAAAATTTATAATATATATTTGTGTGTTTGTCTTCATGTAGTTATATACATGTATATGATCTACTTGTTTGACCATGTGATGTGTTGTTGTTTCTTAGAAAGGGTTAACCGAAATTCTATTCTGAAATGGTTTATTTTTTTACTCTAGTGTTGTTTCATTTGGTAAGTTGTTGGCTTATTGTATAATTACTTTCTTAGTTACCCCTTTTATCGAATCTCGGGACAAGATTCTTTTAAGGTGTATATATTCTTTTAAGGTGTATAATTACTTTCTTAGTAACACCTGTATTTTTCACTAACCTTAATAAATATTTTTGTATATAAAGTGTTACAATTTATTATTTTAAATTCCTTGTTAAAATAATATAGATATATGCATGTAGCAGCGTCGTGTCTGTGTATGTTTGGTATGTAGCTTTGTATGATGTGCAATTTTTCTATAAGTATAAGATTTGAATAATTTCTTATCTGAAAATGTGTTTCTAAGATCTAATTTTACATGACTCCCTTACCTTGGTGTGTATATTGTAATATCCGCCTAATTACATAAATATAAATACTATTTATAGATTAATTTGTAATGTATTATAATTTTCAATATAATGTCTAAAACCTTGTTTTATTTGTAGTGGATAAAGAAAGAAGAAAGTGTGGATGAATTTAACAAATTATTAGTAAATTCCAATGGCTTTGGGTCTTGTTTGATTATAATGTGATTTTGAGCTTTTATTCGTGACAATATGTTTTTTTTTTTTTTTTTTGGGGGGGGGGGGGGGGGGGGGGGTTGGGACTTAGGCTCAGGGTTATGGTAGGAAAAAAAATCCTCGACACCTCATTTCTCCGTATACATACACAAAGAAAAAAAAACTTACGTAGAAAAAAAGGAGGTGATAGAGGAAAAACTTTGCTTCAACTTTGTGGTTTTCGCAAAACTATGAGTAAAACTCTAACGATCTTCATTTTTTATATATTGTTCGTTGATTTAATTATACAATCTATTTGTCAAATAAATATTGTCATCATCCCATCTTCACGTCAAGTAGACAACACCACTTTGATGAAATTTTGTTTTAATGTTGACAAAAAAAACCACCTTAAATTTTTATCATGTTAGTTGTTTTATTCACGTGGATGTACACATGTCCATTCCTATTTCCATGTTTATGTACGGTGATACCACCCTAAAATTTAGTTCTCAACATCCCATCTTCCTAATGGTTGAGTTGGGTTTTTTTTTTTTTTTTTTGGGGGAATGAAATCTGATTAAATCAATACCTCTAGAGGGAAGAGAAATCTTCTTTTTAAGTACAAATAATAGGTAGTTTAAAAATGTCATGAGTCACATCTCATCAAATCATAACTCGTTTTTTTTTATTTTAAAACAGTTGTAAGGTACCAATTATACCGTTATATGTTATAATATTATCATGTCTATATTTTTATAAGGCAATGACTATTCTACACTACCAAAAGTTTTTTCTCACACTGTCATGTATTTTTTTTTTCTACTAACCTACACCACCAAAAGAATTGTTTTTGAGAAAACAGTAACATAAAAATATGGTAACTTTCGACCAATTTAAACTCTCAATTGAGGCCGATTCTTAAGGTCACACAAAAATTGTACTTTGAGTTATCAAATAAACACAATTTGAATCACTTGAAAATGTTTTGAATGAGCACGTTATGATCATTTTACTAAATGCGCGCAAATCTGTCTCGCAATGAAAATGGGATAGTCTCCCCGACTTTCGTCCAACTTATGTGCTCGATCGATACCGATTCTCAAGCTCATCTAATATACACAATTTGAATCACTTGAAAATGTTTTGAAATGATCAAGTTATGGTCATTTTACTAAAGTCTTGCAAATCTGTCCGAATAACTGTAAACGGGGTAGTGTCCCTGAATTTCGGCCAACCTATGTGCTTAATTAAAACCGATTTTCAGGCTGATCGACACACAAAATTTGTAGTACTATGAGTTATCTAACAAACACAATTTGAATCACTTGAAAATGTTCTGAAATGAGAAAGTTATGACCATTTTACTAGAGTCGCACAAATCTGTCCAGAAAACCTCGCCTAGGACACTGCGAGATTTTTGCAAAATCTCGCATTGGTTGGGGCGAACATACATTTTTTCGGAACGGATTTACGACTCTAGTAAAATGGCATAACTTTCTCATTTCAGAACATTTTCAAGTGATTCAAATTGTGTTTGTTAGATAACTCATAGTACTTCAATTTTCTTGTTTTGATGAGCTTGAGAATCAGTCTCAATCACACATATAATTTGGCCGAAAGTCAATGACACTATCTCATTTTTTTTGCGAGACAGATTTGCACAACTTTAGTAAAATGACCATAACTTTCTCATTTCAAAACATTTTAAAGTGATTCAAATTTTTTTTATTAGATAACTGATAATAATACAATTGTTGTGTTTTGATAAGCTTGAGAATCGGTCTTTATCAAGCATATAAGTTTGCCGAAATTCAGAGACTACCCCATTTTCATTGCGAGTCAGATTTGCGCGACTTTAGTAAAATAACCATAACTTGCTCATTTCAAAATATTTGCAAGTGATTCAAATTTTGTTTATTAGATAATGTATTGTACTACAATTGTCGTGTTTTGATGAGCTAGAGAATCGGTTTCGATCTATCGTATAAGTTGGCTGAAAGTCAGGGACACTACCCCATTTTTATTGCGAGACAGATTTGCGCGACTTTAATAAAATTACCATAACTTTCTCATTTCAAAACAATTTAAAGTGATTGAAATTTTGTTTATTAGATAAATAAGAGTACTACAATTTCATGTTTTGATGAGCTTGAGAATCGGCCTCGATCGAGCATATATGTTGAACCAAAGTAAGGAATAGTACATTGTTTTTAGAAACAAAGAGGGTGAGAAAGGTGATGGGATGGTAATGGTACTTGATGGAGAAAGGTGGTGGTGGTGGGAGGGAGAGAAGTAACGGTGGCGAGGTGGTGGTGATGATGGCGGTGTTTGGTGGTGAAGAGAATGAGGAAGGAGAAGAAGGGAAGAAAACAAGATGAAGAAAGGGAAGGAGATAATTTTTTAAAAAATTTTGTGTTTTTATTGGTGGTGTGAGAGAGAAGTGGTTTGGGAAATAAAGTAGGTTGTATGGGAGAGAAAAATTGCTTTAGTGGTGTGAGAGAACACTTTTGGTGGTGTGGAGTAGTCATTGCCTTTTTATAAGGTTATATTTTTCCCCCCTCTATTTTTAGATTGAGTTTCCTTTTTTATTTGGCTTGTTTATAAACTTTTGTAAAGGCCCAAATAGAGCCCAAAATTCGGAAAGTGGCTATCATAGTATGGACACCGAAGGAAAGTTATCATTCTCCATAATAAGGAGTTTCTAATACAAAATTTAGTTTTATTTATTTAATCTAAGTTACGGATGATGTACAATTCTTGAAATGGGACCGTGATGGTAATGTTAATTGATTTAAAAAAAAAAGTCATCATCAAAGCCCATTCCTGAGATTTTCGGGGTCAGCTACATGGATTTTGGTTCTCCAAGCAATGCGATCGTCCCACATATCCTCGCCTAATCCAAGCTCAATGATATCTTCATTCACTGCCTTCATCCAAGTTTTCAACGGTCGTCCCCTCCGTCTACACCCTCCATTAACTTGCCAATCTAGACATTTTCTAATTGGGGCCGTGCTTGGTCTCCTCCGCACATGACCAAACCAAGTTAAACGTCTTTCTCTAATTTTGTCCTCTATGGGCGCTACACCTAAGTATCTCCTAATTCTTTCATTTCTAATTTTATCCTTACGAGTTTTACCACACATCCACCTTAACATACGCATTTCTGCTACTGCCATCCTATGCGTATGTTGTCCCGTAGTAGCACAACATTCTGAACCATATAGCATGGCTGGTCGAACAATTATCTTATAGCATTTCCCTTTTAGCCTTGCAGGCATCCTTCTATCGCATAATACTCCTGACGCCATTCTCCATTTCAACCAACCAGCTTTAATCATATGGTCTATATCTTCTCCAATAGCCCCATTCTTTTGAATTATAGATCCTAAATATCGAAAAGCCTCACACTCTGGGACCTCTACACCTTCGATCTCAATTGCATTACTTCTCCCTCTTGGTTCACAACCAAAGTTGCACACTAGATACTCTGTCTTCGAACGACTAATTCTAAAACCTTTACTCTCTAAAGCCTCCTGCCACTTAACTAATTTCTAACCTAAACCTGCACTAGTCTCATCCATTAAAACAATATCATCTGCAAATAACATGCACCAAGGTACATCTTCTTGCAGATGTCACGTCAACTCATCCATGACCAAAGCAAAGAGATATGGACTTAACGCCGACCCTTGATGTAGTCCTACTAACACTGGAATTCACTAGACATCCCACCTACTGAGCGAACACTTGTTACAGCCCCTTCATACATATCCTTAATGATATCGACATAACATTGAGACACTTTCTTCCTTTCAAGCACCCACCAAATTAACTCCCTAGGGACCCTATCATATGCTTTCTCCAAATCAATAAAAACCATATGCAAACTCTTACGTGCCTCTCGATATTTTTCTATAGTTTGCCTAAGCAAGAAGATGGCCTCCGTAGTAGACCTACCCGTTATAAAGCCAAATTGATTATCCGAAACCGTGTTAAACTCCTAAGTCTTCGTTCTATAACCCTCTCCCAAGGTTTCATCGTATGACTCATAAGCTTTATCCCTCTATAGTTCGAGCAATTCTGGATATCCCCTTTGTTCTTATAAATTGGTACCACAATGCTATGCCTCCAAGAATCTGGCATTTTTCTAGTTTCCAAAATCCTATTAAAGAGCTTAGTTAGCCATTGAACCCCAACTTTTCCCAGACATTTCCATGCTTCAATTGGTATATCATCCGGTTCAACGGCCTTCCCTGTCTTCATTCTTTTTAAAGCTTCTCTCACTTCTGTGGCACTAACTCTGCGATGGAACACACGATCTCTCCCTTCCTGTGAAGCATACCCCTCCAAGTTTAACTCCCCTACATGTGTTCTATTGAGTAGGTTCCAAAAGTAATCCTTCCATCTATCTAAAATAACTTTATCCTGCATTAAAACTCTTCCATCCTCATGCTTAACACACTTAACATGACTCAAGTCCCTAGTTTTTCGTTCTCTAGCTTTATCTATCTTGAAAATATCCTTCTCCCCTTCCTTCGTACCTAGCCTATTATAAAGAGCATCATACGCTCTCTTCTTAGCTTCCCCTACTGCTCTACTACTCAACTTTTTAGCCTGCTTATAAAGCTCATAAGACTCTAGGCACCTATCTTTTTGCCACACCTTAAAGCATTTTTTCTTTTCCGCAATGGTTTGTTGCACATCAGCGTTCCACCACCATGTCTCCTTACCATATAAACCTCCTTTTTTGGCCTTTTCCAACTCTTCATTCGCACATCTTCTTATTCGGTTTGCCAAATGTTCAAAAAGATCCGCGCTACTAGTCCTATCCTTTGGTTCTAGATTAACTGACTGGCCACCCAAAATCTTCTTTCTAAATTTTTGGCACACATCTCCCTGTAAGGTCCACCACTTAATTCTCGGTCTAACATGTTCTATAGCAATACGACCCCTACTCTTAAGACAAAAATCGAGAATTAACAGCCTATGTTGGTTTGT
The DNA here is from genome assembly GCA_963556465.1 of Berberis vulgaris. Lineage (NCBI taxonomy): Eukaryota > Viridiplantae > Streptophyta > Magnoliopsida > Ranunculales > Berberidaceae > Berberis > Berberis vulgaris. The sequence continues at coordinate 66,639,041 of OY747132.1, forward strand.
CAGACACTCCCCTGGTATAACCTTACAATTTTTACACCTACCTAAATCGTGCCTCTTCACAAGAAAATAATCAATTTGACTTCTATTACGCCCACTCGCAAAGGTCACCAAGTGATCTTCCCTCTTCTTATAAAAAGTATTTACGATCCCAAAATCCTGAGCTAAAGCAAAATCTAGAATAGAAATCCCCGCAGTGTTTCGATCCCAAAAGCCTTGACCTCCATGTACCCTCTCATACCCAACTCTATCCTTACCGACATGGCCATTCAAATCCCCGCCTAGGAAAACCCTATCGGAAGAGGGAATTCCAAGAACTAACTCCTCTAAAGAGTCCCAAAAATCCTTCTTAGTCTCCTCGTCCAAACCCACTTGGGGTGCATACGCACTAATAACATGCACTATCTCTAGTTCTAAAGCTAATTTAATACTTATGATTCTATCCCCAAACCTCTTAACGTCGACTACTGCATCCTTAAAAACTTTATCTACCACTATTCCCACCCCGTTCCTAGTTCCATCTTTACCAGAATAGAAGAGTTTGAACCCTCCTCCTAAATCTTTAGCCTTGTTCCCCTTCCATTTTGTCTCTTGAAGACAAACTATGTTTACTTTCCTCCTACGCAGGGCATCCACTAATTTTATTGTCTTTCCCATCAAGGTTCCTATGTTCCAAGAGGCTAATCTAATCATTCTATCTCTAGCTCTAACCTGGACTAGCTTCTTTACTCGCCCCCGTCCAAAATGGTGCGAGAACCCTTGCCTATTTAACACTACAGTCGGGGGCCGCTACAGCGCGCCTTGCTCATTTGAAGTGTGGAATCGATGATTTTACAAGGTGGGTAATTGTGGTGTGAAACTTTATTTTATTTGTAATCTTGATTAAATTTGATGTTTTATTTTTCTGTACATGTTGAAATGTTGTTGTATTCAACAATAGTTATTAACTTCTTAACGAGTATTGTTGAAATTACTTGAGGTCATTGTAAAACCTTAAATATGGAAAATTATTGAAGATGTAGTATTTTTAAAATTAGACCGTGAGTAAAATATTAATCGATTGAAAAAAAAACAATTATTTAGTCAAATAAACTTGAAACCATTTGATTGGTGGATAATAGTTAGTAGGGCTGGGCAAGTACGGGTAACCGGCCCAAATTGTAAAAACCGAACCGAGAAAATCGGGCCCGTGTTTATGAGGCCCGAAACTGGACCGAGTTGACCGGTTAACCGAGGTCACGGTTAACCGATTTACAGGCCGGGTTCGGGCCGGTCTCGGTCCCTCTTTTTTTGATCAACAACAAACCTCTCAGGCTTGAACTCATTTGGATCCCCATGCATTCAACACCAACATTGTCCCGCGTGGAACTTTGTATCCATTTACAATGCAATTCTTTGATGCAGCATGGGGTACTAAGTGTAAACTATTAGAGTTAGATTATGTGTTTTTCATATATTGATTAGACTTAGAATAAGACCTTGTATTAGAGTAATATATTTCAAATGTGTTTCCCATATATTTCAATGTTAACAGATCAGTAATTGTAAGCATCATATATTTACTGATCATATATTTCAAATGTATTTACAGATCAGTAATGAGTTTATCAGTATGTTAACAGATCAGTAATGTGGTTCGATTTCAGTTTCTTATCTTGGGAGTTGATACCTATCGAAATTGTAAGCATCCTAGTATTATGCAACAGTAATTTGAGATCAATAGTAAATTAAAGTCTATTTCAGCCTATCGAAATTGTAAGCATCCTAGTATTCCGTACAACATATTAATCAACAGTAAATTAATATTATGCAACAGTAAATTAATCAACAGTAATTTGAAAACAATAGTAAACTTCTCTATTAAAGTCTATTTCAGCCTATTACATAGTAACTGAAAGTTTTCTAAAACACCACCATTAAACCCAGTTGGACGAGCAGGAATCAATGTCAATAAGGCATGGAATTTGCCTGAAAAATATAAACAAAAAGAACATAAAGTTGCAATATCTTCCGCAAGTTGCAATATAAAGTAAAAAGATAAAATACATGCTTGGTGGCTAAATTATTAAACATACATCAATCAAGATGACTGGATTAGTCGAACTAGGAGTTGTAATATCTTCCGCAAGTTGCAATATTTCAATTTCTACAAGTCAAGAACATACACGCATACATGAGAAAATATTTTGACAAAGTTAAAAGTATTCAAAAATGAATAAAATTTTCTTACCTTTCTCCATTTTCTCCAAAGAGTTGTAGAAATCTATTTCATCCTCCGTGAGCTCTTTAAAAAAGTCAAAAGCATCGGCTTTAAGCCAGTCATTGGTGCAAATAAGAGCTTCCATCGTTTTAGGAGTCAAACAGGCCCGGAAAGGATCCACAACTCTTTTTCCGGCGCTAAAAGCGGCTTCCGAAGCCACACTTGAAACCGGAACCGCAAACACGTCCCTTGCAACCTTAGAAAGGATGGGAAACCTTGAAGAGTTCTCTTTCCACCATTTTAGCAAATTAAATGCTAAATTCTTTGGATTTTCAGATGCCTCTGCCAAATACTTATCAACTTCATTTGTAATATGAACCACATCCTTCTCTTTTTTTCTTTTCATAAAACCATCTAATAATGGATCACTCCCTTCTTCATTTCCAATGCCACCATTCTCATCCGAAACCTCTGAATAAGCATGTGGTTGATTTGGATTATCATTTTTATACTCCATACAAGCGTATTAATAGATTTCTCACCCCTAGTGTTAACTCATCTGCCTTCAAAGAATCTGCAACTAGGAATTCTAACCCGTAAGTAATGTAGTCAAGTTTGTAACGAGGATCAAGAGCCACCGCCACAAGCATAACTTGATTTACATATTTTATACTTCCCCAATACTTGTCAAACTTTAATTTCATGGAACTTGCAACCTTTTTCATAAAGGGATCACCATTTCTCATTGTGGACTTTAAATCTTCCACAATCTTGAACATTTCTTGGAAGGGTGCATTGGCTGTCACCTTTTGGTAACAACTAAACTTCAAAGTAGCCTCATAAAACTTCTTCAAAAACTTGACAAAAGCCTTCGCATACAACCAATCAGTGGCACATGGGATTTCAACTCTTTCTTTCTCACCTCCCTCAACCCTTCTTTTTATATTTCTTGGTTTCTCACAATAGTCATCACCACAAGTAAAGTAAGAAACAAAGTCCATATCCTCCTCCGCCAACCTTTCAAATGCCTTTTGTACTTTTAAAGCCGCTTCTAACAATAAGTAGGTCGAATTCCACCTAGTTTTACACTCCAACGGCAAAAGACCTTTGCTATCAATTTTCTCAATGGCTAAACATTGCCTAAATCTCTCCAACCTAGCGGGGGATGACCTTGTATACTTGCAAGCCCTACGAATACTCTTAATATAAGTGTGCAACTCAACCAATCCATCACAAACAATCAAATTGATGATGTGAGCACAACACCTCATATGCAAAAGCTCTCCATCCAACAAAAGTGTATTCCACCCATTCAATTTCCTATTCATATGCCTAATAACACCATCATTTGAAGTAGCATTATCAAGAGTAATAGTGAATACCCTATCTATGCCCCAATCCCTCAAACACCTCTCTAAAAGTCTCCCAATAGCATCCCCAGAATGGTTGATAATTTGACAAAAATTAATAATTCTTTTATGCACATTCCAACCATCATCAATAAAATGGGCGGTTATAGCCATATAATTAACATTTTGGATTGAAGTCCAAGTGTCGGTGGTGAGAGAAACTCTTTGATTGTTTTGAGATATGACACTCTTGATCTTAGCCTTTTCTTCTTGAAAAATAGACCACACATCTCTAGCAACGGTTCTACGAGATGGTGGCTCAAACTTAGGTTGTGCCTCCTTCATAAATCGCTGAAATCCTATCCTTTCCACATGCTTAAAAGGAAGCTCATCAATAATAAGCATTTCTACACACTTCCTTCTACATGTCTCCTTATTAAATGAGTGTGACACTGGGGTATTCTTATTATCAAAACAAATGACTTTTTGGTTACTTGCCACTTTTAAAGGAGATTTTGGACAAGACACACGTAAATGACTAAGTAGGCTAGATGTACCATTTACTTGAGTATTGCATGCCAAATCACTTTTGCAATGCATACAAATTTCCCTCTCCCCTTTTCCCGCTATGGTTGTTTAGTAAAATGACTCCATACCTCCGATGTTTTTGTTGTAGAAGGAAGGGGGGAAGTCCTCCCGCTTTAGTAGGTGGTGGATTCTGAGATGATGATCCCTCTTGACTAGGTGGTGCATTTTGAGATGATTCATCTTGAGATGACGGTGTACCTTGAGTTTGTGGTAATGGTGATGAACTTGGAGTTGTTGAAACACCTTCCACGGTTGAGCGCCTTGCGCTTAACCTAAATCACATCAATAATAGTCATTTATTATTCACTAACATTTAATAAACTCGAAAATATAATCCAATAAAAATGCACAATGTTGGAAAAAAAAACACTTACGGCATTTTTCCCCTCATTTTTGCCTAGTCACCGACAACACCAATATCGACTTATTTATAATAAGTTAATGACCTGAAAAATACGCAAACACCAATATCATGTAAATATGAACTATGAATGAAATGAAGTATGAATATGCATGCATGGCAAAAAGGTTCATGAAATGTAAAAGATTCAAACAATTTTAATAAGCATTGTAAGCAACAAGAAAGAAGACTTCTTTTAAGCAGCTTTTATAAAGCTTTTGAGGTGTCAAGATTTGCAAACGAGCTGAACCAAGATAAATGAACAAGAATTTTGACATGATTTCCATAATTAGATGAACTTGATAGGTTAAGTACCTTCACCAGAGGTGATCAAAGAAAGGGCGTGAGCAGGGGATAGAAACTTATACATATGATGAAGTCTTAATTAAGTTTGTAGGGGATAGAAACTTATACATATGATGAAGTCCACAAACTTATACATATGATGAAGTCCACAAACTTATACATATGATGAAGTCCACAAACTTCACCATTTCACCAAGATGGGAAAGAGCTGATACAGGGGATAGAAATAGTAAGATGGCAACATACTTCTTGATACTAAAATGCATCATCCTGGCAACACTACGATTCATGCTTTTGCTTACTATTTTTACATATGATGAACTTCACCAACTTCACCATATTAAGCAGGGGATTGAAACTTATACATATGATGAAGTCCACAAACTTCACCATCTCACCAAGATGATGCTTCTGCTTACTATTTTTGCGATTCATGAGATGAACAACACTAGGGCATAATCATCTATGGTAGACACACAATGGCATGCATCATCCTGGCAACATACTTCTTGATACTAAAATGTAGAAAACAATGACAGAGCAACAGAAGTTTCAGATTATGATAAAGTTCATCACTAGATTGAGTAAACTAATGCAAGATTGAGTTTGGCAATTGTTGGGACAAAGACGAATGCAAAAAAACTCAGTTATATTTATACAACAACATATCACGACATATTTATACAACAACATATCACGACATAAATAATCTGAAAACTGAGAACAAAATGGGAAAGAGCTGATACAGTTTATATTTTCTTCTTTTTGCAATTATCTCAAGTTAATAAATCCTGAAAAGTAACAAAGGACATGATCATACTTATCAATGGTTACAATGGAAGGGACAGAAAGACTTATACTGAATCATGTGAGTTATGTTACAGAGTCATGAAGAAGACAGACAGACTTATACTTATACTTATCAATGGAAGGGACATGATCATAACTTATGTATGTGCATGCTTATACTGAATGTGAATCCAGTTAATGTCGTAAACAGAGTCACATACAGAAAAACTTCAAAAATAGAGTCGTACACAGAGTACAGTACCTTTGTGAAGAGAGACTGGAGTGGAGACAATGTTGCACAGGGAGTCGAGGAAGAGAAATCCTAGAGGAGTAGCCAAGCCGAGGAGGAGCCAAGGAGTCGCACAAGGTAAATGAGGAGAAGTAGCGGACAATAAATGGCAATGCAGGGATTTAGTTTTTAACTTTTCATTCATACCCGGGCCGGGCCGGTTACTCGACGGGTTTCAGAAAGGGAAACCGAGGCCCGGACCAGAAACTTCGGGCCGGGCTTGTACAACCGAATTTTTTTAATTAATTAAAATCGACCCGATCGGTCCGGTTGTCGGCTCGGTCCGGGTTTTTGGTCCTAAATGCCTACCCCTAGCTATAATATACTAGGGCTGGGCAAGTCCGGGTAACCGGCCCGAAAACCTAAAATCGAACCTCGGATCGAATTTTTTTAAAACTGGAATTTGAAAACTGAGACCGGACCGAATAAGGCCGATTAACCGGATCTCGGTTAACCGAATTCTCGGTTCGGGTCGGGCCGGTCTCGGTCCAATCAACCAGATATTTTTTTTTCTCTTTTTTTTCTCTCCCCTCTCCCTTCTCCTCCCTCTCCATCAGACAAGAAAAACTTGTTTTTTCTCCCCTCTCGCCATCAGCATCTCGCCCTGCTCTCGCCATCAGCATCGCCATCGAACATCATCATCGCATCTAATGCAAGCTTTCGCTCTCTCATCTCTTTATCAACCTCTTATCCTGCGCACCTCCTCCTTTGTTCGATCTTCCATAATCACGATGAGTTCTTTTTCTTCATCACTTCTCCTCCCATCCGTCTCTCTCCCCATGATCTCGCCAAACCCAGTTGTTGATGATCTCACCAAACCCAACCCAGTTGTTGATGATCTCGCCAAACCCAGTTGATGATCTTGCCAAACCCAGTTGTTTGATGATCTCGCCAAACCCAGTTGTTCGATCTTCCATAATCACGTTGTTGATGATGGGTTGTTCTTGGATTACAAACCCAGTTGTGCCTTCCTCTTTCCCGGTCAGTTAATCAAGAAAGATTGAAACTTTGTGTATTTTGCATTCTTGAAATTGATGAATTATTATCTGCATTTGGTAATTTGTTTGAATTCTTGGGTACCCATGTTAGAAAGTTGAAACCTTTGTGGGTGAATTAGCGAAGATCCTCAGCTGTATGGACTAGAAGATGCATTGTATGGACCAGTAAATGCTTTTGATTTACTTTTTAACTTTTTATTCATATCCGGGCCGGGCCGGTTACCTGACGGGCTTCAGAAATGGAAACCGAGGCCCGAACCAGAAACTTCGGGTCGGGCTGGGCTTTTACAACCGAAACTTTTATAATTAATTAAAACCGATCCGAACCGACCCGATCGGTCCGGTTGTCGGTTCGGTCCGAAATGCCCACCCCTAGTATCTACTGGGCTTCACGCGTGATGTTACAGCCGGGAGGCAGGTTGGCAGAACGAAGCTCTGATAAATGCGACCTTCTTTCCACAGACGTTTACTCAGCAGCACCCCATGTGCTCCCCTCTTGAGGGTCATCCTCTTCTGCCTTCTTCTGTTCTAGTTCCAATTTCTCTTTGCAGGACAGATTGGCGGATAGAAGATGTATGCTTTTCGTTTCGAGGTTCATGTTGTTACCTTTAAATCATCATGCGAGGTGATTTGACGGAGCAATGAATAGAGTGCGCTCTTGCAGCTTCTTGTTTAGATATTCTACTTTCACCACCTTTTCTTCTAGAGGCAGATTGGCGAAGCGACATCTTTACGCTTGTTTCAGCAGATAGATACTTGGTCAGACTTAGATCTTGTAGTGTATAAACTTAGATACTAGTTAGACAAGCTTTGTAATAACTTTCATTGCAATCAATAACATCTGTTTTATTTCTGGAATATGTCTGGTACAAACAATTCTCCTAAACTAAAAAAAAAAAACAAAAAACAAAAAACAAAATCAAAGCAACAAAATAATTTAACTCCGAGTGGGGACTAAGCTAACCCGACTCTGAAGGAGGCGCATTTGGTCCTGGCTTGGATTGCATAGTCCCTTTAGCGAAATGTCTTGTTTTGCCGAAGCTAGCGAAGTTATTGAATAGTGGACTTCGTGCTGGCGGCAGTTTTTTGCTGATTATCAACTCTTGGAATAGGTGCTCGTTTGCTGAAGTATCGTTACTTAGCTCTATATTGGTCTGGATTGCACTTCCAACTCTGAATTCTTGCTCTATGCATAGATGCACTTTGGTTGTTGGGGCTTCTACGCCCACACAGAATGATTTTCCTCTTTCGTCTAGGTTCGGTGCTTGACATGTCTGTTTCATTGGCCCAAGCTTCAATTGGTAGCAGTTCAATTGTTTTGGGGCCAGCATAATGGCAGTCTCTTGCTGCTAATTGATCTCCTTGGATAGTTCCTTGGGCTTGGTTAGTTGTATATTATATGCACTGGTGCAGAGTTGAAACTACTGCCTCCATGTGATGAAGCCACGGCCTTCCCAGAATAATGTTGTCGGTGGACGGAGCGTCGACCACCATAAATTCTTCGACAAGGTACTTTCGTAGTTGTGGCTCTCCTTCCTCGACCATTAGATTGATCTTTTCAATGGGGAATCACTTCTCTCCACTGAATCCGATCATGGGGTGGGTAGTAGAGGTTAAGTCTTTCTCCTGTAGTTGCATGTTGCGGAAAGCGCTAAGAAACATGACATTGAGTGAGCTTCATGTATCCACCAAGACCTTCTTTGCCACCCACTTAATGATGAGGATGGAGATGACTAGGGCGTCATTGTGAGGAGAACGTACACCCTGGAGCTCCCTATTCGTAAACGTCAATGGTGGGATCAGGCTCTGAACTCGTGCATGCTGCACTTGTCGATCCTCGAACTAAGGTGGTGTCCGCATCTTGGTCAGAGTCCTCTTCAAGGACTTGTTTGACTTCTCCGCCTCGGGACTAACCCCATGAAGTACATAAATGATGTCAGGAGCTCCTTTTTTCAATCTTCTTGACAACGTATTCTTTTTTTTCACTCAACCCTGCCTTCTGTCAGAGCCCAAGAACTCTTTGAGCTTGCCTTTCTTAATCTAGTATTCGACTTCTCCTATGAGATTTCTGCAATCCTCGGTGTCATGTCCACCTTCTTTATAGAATTCACAGTATTTGTTGTTGTCGCATCAAGCGGGGTCTCCTCGTTGCTTAGAGGGGCACTTCAGTTCCTCCCAATTCTTCATCGAATCGAGGATGTCGAACATAATGGGTTTGAGAGAGGTGACAGATTTGGACCCGACATAATTAGATGCCTTGTCCTGCCTGAATCGGTTTTGCTGTCAGTGCGCTTTCTTTTGATCTCGTCGTCGTCCTCTTTCTTCTTCCCCTCTTTCTTGTCCCCAGGGACAAAGGGTTTCTTTTCTGATTCCACTTCCATCCTGGCGGTCAACATCTCATTTAGAGTGATATATCTTTGGGCATCCTTCAAAAGGTCTACCATATTGGTTGGGGGGTCTAGGGTAAGGAAGTCATAGAACTTGCCCTTCCTCAAACTCGAAATGAAAGTTATGACAGCAGTGTCATCGCTACAGCCATCGATGAGGGTCAACTCATTAGGGGTAGGCACAATCCAGGTTTGGGCCTATCTCAGTTCCGCTCACGACATAGTGAAACGAGACCGATACGGGTCGGAAAAATAAATTGTTTTTTTTGCTGTGACCCGATTGGTTATGGACCATTTTAAACTGGGACGATCCGGGTTGGGACCATGCCATCCCAGTTCAAAATTTGTTCTCATTATGAAAACTGGTTTTTTTTTAATAGGAACAGATCACATACTACAACACCTGCCATTACTAATCTCCACTTCTCTGTTCTGCCATCGACAAAACAACCATCCCCACCCATCCCAGTTCAAAATTAGAAGTGAAATGCAAATACCCATCACGTTAATTGGATAGATTCGACGAAATTTGATGATCAAATGCACATAGGAAATGAGATTTGATTATTCAAGTAACCTCCACAAGCACATAAAGCTCGTACAAACACAAAGATGATGTTTGACTTGGATTACATGAACAAATACACCTTTTCCATGTATGCTTACACAAATAGCAATAAAAAATTCTTCTCAACTTCACTTTTGGATAACTTTATCATTTCTACAACAAGAATTCCTCCTAAATTTACCAAAACCAACAATCTCTTTAGCACATCAAAATTGTTGATGGTCAACAAGAATGGTTTTGTGGGTGTTGCAACACTTACTTGGGGAAGTTGTGCAAAGGATGGAAGCCATCACAATCTTGGGAGATCTGAGATTAGATGCTGCTTAGGGAAGGCTAAATGATGGGTATTTGTGAGATTGAAAGGAGAGAGAACTGAGCTTCAAAGCCATTTTTACTCTTCTTTTCTTCTTCACAAACAAGAACTTTCTTTCTATTCATCTCTTCTCACAAAAACAAAACCCCCAACCAAAGTGAACGAGAAAAGATTCGTTCACTTTTTGCAACTCTACCTTCACTTGTAACTCACTCACTCAACTGTTTCAATCCAAACTTAGAACTGATCATTTCTTCCCCGAAATCGCCTCCGCTGCCTTATCTAGTCAAGGAGAAGCCCAAAGGCAAAAGGTGGAAGAAGATCAGGGAGAAGGAGAACACATAAGTGATGGAGACGCCATTGTTGTTCGGTGTTTGATTTGGTTCAGAGAGAGAGAGTTATTGAGAAAGTGAGAGCTATTGTGTGGCTGAGGTGGGAGTCTTGATATTTTAGGGATGAAAAATTGGTTTGGACTTGATAAAGTCACTTGGGCTTGGGGCTTAGACTTGATAAAAAAAACTTGGGTTGGCTTTGCTAGAGTAATCGGGACAGACCGGAATGGTCCGGGACAAAATTAGTGAAAACTGGTTCTATCCCGATATTAATCGGTTCGGGACTGGGACCGGGATAAAAACTACATGAATCGGTTGGTCCCAATTTAAACCGGTCCGGGCTGGTCGGGTCGGGACCTGGATTCTTGCCCACCCCTACAACTTATCGTTGAAACGAGTGCATATTCCCTTAATGTCTCATTTTGTTTTTGCATTGCTACCTACAAAGGGTGTGAGGAACATTTCACCAATGTCCGGAATGAATCAATAGACCTCGGAGCGAGGCTATGGAACTAGGTCAACGCTAACTTCTTCAGGCTGGTAGAGAATGATCGACACATTATCGCATCAGACCCATCCTTGAGTGCCACTACGTGTTGGAAGTAGCGTAAAAGATCGACAGGTCTCCCGTCCCGTCATAAAACTCCAGTTTTGACAGGCAATACTTTTTCTGCAGCAGTTTGTCCATGATATGATCCATGATCGAAGGGACAATGATGTTGAATAGTACGTCCAGTTTTGTGGCACTGTCCCCGATGGGGTTGTGCGAGATGTGCCTAACGGCTCTGGACGTTGGGTTTTTGTAGGCCGCTTCTCCACTTCTATCCATTGGGAAGCTGCTGGGGCAGCGTGACTCTCCTAAATGTATTCCCTGGAACTCTCTGGGGACAGGGCTTTTCGCCACTCACGGCCTCCTTCCTCGAATGGAGGGTTCCGTTTTTTGAGTGCCTCCATCGCTTGTGCGATTATTTGCATCTGGGTTGACAATAGATCCACCCTTGGGTCCACCGTGGCTGCCACTGGCACGAGGGTCTAAGAGAGTTCCTTCCGCGGTACTAGTGGCACGGGAGTGGGCTGCGTTTTGCTAGTTTGAGCGTTTGAGGGTTCCGCTGCATCTCTATTGTTGCGAGACATTGTTGTCACCATCTTTCTGGTTCTCTGGGAAAGGTGGCCTACTGTATTTTCTAATGAATTTTGTTGTTCCCCACGGACGACGCCAAACTGATGTAGTCCATTCATGCTTTCCTTCCTCACCTTGATCTACACCTGCACAAATAGCACACGTGAGCCAAATACCATCGTATGGCGGCCGATGGCACTCTGATACTTAAGTTAGATAAGGATCAGGAAAGGCTTAAAGCTGTAAATTGGGAATTTATAGCGTACCTTAGTTCATCGACCTTACCTCCCTTTTATAGTGTGCGAGTCTATATTAGGCTAGGCCTTTGGTGGCGTAGTTTAGTGAAAGAATTTTTGCTGGAATTTTTTTCATGTTTAGGAGTTGTCCATGTAGGGTAGTTTCCATACACGACTTGTGCTCCTAGATCTGCGAGAGAAGTTTCCATTTCTGAGTATTGTCCATGCAAGGGAGATTTCTTGCCCGACTTATACTCTAGTATTTGTTTTCTAGTCGGAACCAATGTATTGCTGGTCTGCCTGTCTTGGGTTGATCCCCCATGTACTTGCCTTATCAGAGCTTACTCTTGCCTTATCATAGTTCACTTTTGCCTTATCAGAGCTCACTCTTGCCTTAACAGAGCTTACAAGTATTAGGCTTGACTGCGTGACGCATGGGCTTATTAAGGCGCTACAATGCTGGTCCAACAGTTTGGAATCTGTCAATAGTGGGCTTAATGTTGTTTGAGCCTCGCTGGATTGAGCATGCAATTAGGCTCGTTTTGCTATGTTGACGAGATTATCATGACAGTCAGATGACAGTTTGATGTATCATCAACAAATAATGTGATTTCTCGAAAAATGTTGTAATTTCACTGAATATTTCTCTTTTTTCGAGTTATCGAAATTTCTTTCGAAATCCGAAATATTAATTTATTTTGTTAGACCAATCTCAATTTTCCTACATTTTAACCCGTTTTAACTTTAATTTATTTGTATAAGTGATTCTTATGCAATATATTGTTTGTATGACATTATGAGTTTTGTAGTACTCTTTATGTAGTATTTAAAAGTTTAAAATGATTAAATTATATTGATAAATTCAAAATTACATCCGAAATTTTTACATTTTTTCTTTACACAACGAAATATTTCTTAAAATCAACTTCTCGAAATTATCTTGAAAAACGAAATCACAATACTTGATCATCAATAATAATAATAATAATAATAATAATAATAATAATAATAATAATAATAATAATAATTAATAAATAAATAGAACAATTTTTTATACTTCTGGCTCCATTAGATAAGTTTTGCAGAGTGATTGTAGAAATAATAGGCTAGAAATCATCAACTTATATAGTCTAACCCAACCAATAATTGGTTGGTCATAGTTAAAAAATCATTGTTGGTCATAAAGGTATAAAAATAGTTTTTCTTTTTTTTTAGGAACAGTAAAAATGTCATATGATTTTATGGGTTAACTGGGTTAATAAAATAGTCATTGTTGGTCATAAAAGTATAAAAATAGGCACAAATTAGTCATTACATGTCCACCAATTGTAGCTCAGTTGGTCGAAAATCCACTCTCCTTGTGAGATGTCACGGGTTCGAAACTCACCAGTTAGGATTTTGTGAGGTTTCGCCCGATTATTAGGGGCACATTTGCTCCGCCGTTGATAAGCCTTCAGCTATTGAATGCAGCTGCTTAGATGGACTAGACCGGAGCGAAGCGAAAGCGAGTCTTCATGCAAGGTGGAGGCGATGGATCGGAGCGAAATCAAGTCTTTATGCGAGATGGAGGCGACAAGGATAAGTGGCAACAATATTGTAGCCTTCGGGTCTGGTTTGGTTAACCTTATAGGGTCAGTCATGTAGCATTTGGGCATGGATTAATAAATAAATAAAAAGGATCAATGACCCAATTTAAAAAATAAAAAAATAAAAAATAAGAATAAAAAGTCATTACATCAACTACGGTATCTAAATGGTCTATTTTGTGAAAAAGTAGGCCTTAAAAGTCATTTTCCATTTTACTTTTATGTATTTGAAAAAAAATTGGGTCGTTGACCCTTTTTATTTATTTTGTAATCCATGCCCGAAGGCTACATGACTGACCCTACAGGGTTAACCAAACCAGGCCCGAAGGCTACAATATTGTTGTCACTTAATATCCTCGTTGCCTCCATCTCGCATGGAGATTTGCTTTCGCTGAAGACTTATCAATGGCAGAGCACATGTGCTACTAATAATCAAGTGAAAACTCAAAAAATTATAACTGGCAAATCTCGAACCCGCGACCTCTCACAAGGAGAGTGGATGTCCGACTAACTTAACTACAATTGGTGGACATTTTTACTTTTATGTATGCTTAGAGTATGATTCATATGTTACCAAAGGGTTTTTTTGAGTTTGACACTCATTAGTTTAGGTCTAATTGAGTTTGGCACTCATTTTAAAAACTAATTGAGTCTATCCCTCAAACTCACGTTGACTGTTACAGTCAATGTAGTTGACTACCCTAGACTTGTTTAAGTATCTTAAAGCCCATATATACCCTTCGACAACATGTGCAAGGCCTATGCTCGGATAAAACACATAAAAAATTTCATCAAAAGGCCATGATCCACTTGATCAAATGGTCTAAAGAGTAGAACAACTTCAACTCGCAAGCATGGTCATGAGAGTTGAGGATTTCATCGATTGAAGTCTCCGAGTGATGAAAACATTAAATCAATTATTGACCTTTCCCTGACGTGTATTGTTCAAATTGATATGGCACCATTGGAGGAGCAGAGAGCATTGGCCAAGGAGATGAAGAAATGGAGGAGTTGTATCTCGTCAAAATCCATGTAGACCATTGGATTGTTATACTTTTTAAACCATTGGATCCCTGATCCATTTCCATCAAATCGATCATGGCAATTTAATAAATTTTGGATATGTTTTAGCCAAGCATGTTCCTTGCACATGTTATCTAAAGTGAAAGGTATATTTGGATTTTAAGATTGTTAAACAAGTCAAGAGTAGTCAATTACGTTGACTGTTACAGTCAACATGAGTTTGAGGTTAGACTCAATTAGTTTTTAAAAAGAGTGCCAAACTCAATTAGACCTAACTAATGAGTGTCAAACTCAAAAAAACCCTTACAAGGATGACAACTAACAAAACTAGTTCACATTATAATTCTATAATTGATTTTGTAATAAACATCTTGGTGTGTCTGATTGTTTGAAAAGTTTTCAAAGAAAAAAAAATTTCATTGGAAAAAAGTTCATGAAAAAAAAACAATCAAAATTTTTTTTCACTGTTGATTTCACCAAGGAAAAAAGTTTTCATTTTCTATTTTATGGGGGAATTGTTGAGGAAAAGAGAGCAATGGTTCAAGGAGGCTTTGAATGTTGTTGTCAGTGAGTGAAAAGATCGAATAGGGAAAAGTTTTTCGAGGGGGAACCTAAACAAAGTTTTCCCGCTTCAAGCGAGAAATCATTTCATGGGCAAAAAATGTTTCTTTTTCCTAAAAAAAATCAAATGCTATAAAACTCAATTTTGAGGGAAAAAGTTTATTCATCAATGAAACACTGACAAATCAAACACACATTAATAACTGCAACTTGAAGAAATACATTACTAGTTATAAAGCAATGGCCGTACACAAATAGATATAAGAAATCACGGTACACAAATAGAGATTCTATATTTTCAATCCCAATTAAGTCAATGAAATTTCTATTGCATTGAAGAGCTAGCATATTAATCAACAAATATTAATTCGAAGGGCAAATATGCACACATATTTGAATACCGTAGTAGGATGGGGAGGCGTGTGGCATTTTAAATGCCTAATTTACAAACCTGGATTGTACTCCTAGCATAGTAGGAATCATTATCTGTAATGAGTATTTGTACAAGAGTTTGCAGATTTCTACAGATAATGATTCCTTATTAAGCTAGGAGAATGAAACCAAATACAAACTACCCAAACAAAGCAGACAACAATCTCGCTCAAAGAACCTTGAAGGCAAAGCCAAGATCATAAAATTCTAGCTTGGTGACAGTTCTGGTATTTTCCCTTTCTTTTGGCAAGTGGTTTAAATTTTAGATTTTTTAGGGTGTGTATGGTTGCATGGAATTCTATGTTATTAGAATCTATGAGGAGACCATCTAAATATAAGCTAATTTGATGTACACTCATCAATCCATCATTTGATTTTGTGATCAATGGTGAGAATGAAAGTCTCGTGAACATGAGAATCACACTCCTTGGTCCCCCAAAGCATGAAATTTCTATATTTATGAGACTTCCATTCCCACCATTGATCACAAAATCAAATGGTGGATTGGTGATTGAACATCAAATTAAGTTAGATCTAGGTGGTCCCCTCATGAATTCCCATGGCCTAAGATTCCATACAACCAAACACAGGATTCCATGTTGTTAAATAATAGAAGTCTACCTATGTTACAAAATAGGAAAGTGTTACAGAATATGATATGTTAGGAAAGTCAGAATAGAATAGAAGTCTTAAGTTTTCTATCTCCACAAGGTTAAGCCAGAGTTAGCTTTATAAGCTTGTATTCAACAATGATATTAATCACACAATATAATAATATTTCATACAATTTTTTACATGGTATCAGAGTCAGGTTATTTGGTGACCTAAAACAACTACTGGGACTCAAGCTCTTTCCTGCCTCCGACGACTACGCACTTTGACCGTAGAAAAAAGAGGCGGGGAAGGGAAATCACAAGTCATCGCCTTACTTAGCTTCCACACACACAACACTGCAATCAAAACAAAGTAATTGCTTGCACTATCAACATTGCAATCATCACCATCAAAACATCATTAAAAAAAAACCATCATCCTTCAACAATTGCAAACCAATTGTCACAAAAACAGCCAAGAACACAATCATCAATCATCAACAATCCTCCATCATCATCATCACTGCGAAGAAGACAACAGCAGGGAGGAAGACCTCAACCTGGATCCACAACTCTCCTCGGCAACATCGTGAAGAAGACTGCAAACAAGGATCAATCCATCATCCTTGGTTTCATCATCATCACCTATCATCGTCACCGATCAGTCAATCAACCTCCAGCCAAGAAGCTCCATCTTCTCCCTGTAACCTTCACGAATCCAAGACTAAAGCATCAACAAGATCGCGCACAGTCAGCCTCTCTTCACGCAATAGCCATCAAAGATTTCTTTCCGCTCTGTCACGCAGTCAATAAGAGATCTCAATTGCAACAGTTCACCTGTGATTTATCTTCAGTTCTTCTCAAACACAGCCAACAGTAGAGAGAATCAGTCACGTCCAAAATCAGAGTTTACACATAGCAGCAATAACGGCAACTCTCTCGTAACAGCCAAGAAACAAGAAATTCATGTAACCACTTGCGCAAGCAATTCACCCAGCCTCTTCCCTGTCATCTTTCTCACACAACCAAAACCAAGAGATCTCAATAGCCTCTTCAAGCATCAGAGAAGTTTGTAGTCTTCTCTTGGTTTCTATTGGATGAACTGTTTCTAGTAAGAATTGGTGAGACAGGGCCACCGGAACAAGTAAGAGAGATTTGTTGCTCAGTAAGTATGGGTTGACCAAATAGCACAAACTGAGGACATTCTTGCTGGTGGAGCAACATTGACCTGCCGGATTCTAGCCTGAAGCAGAAAGGTCTACAGTTTGTTGGGACGGAGATCTGATAAAGATGTACCAAATTGAGCATGCCTTGCTCCCTCTATGCCTGCAAGAGTGTTGTTTGTTAAACAACACATGGGGCTACTAGCCCCTAGGGGGTTGCTCGAGAGTGATGAAATTTGAAATTGACCGTCGAACGGGAAATCTGGGTGATGCGGGAGCCACAACTTCTTTCTTGGAGGCGAGAAAGGGGACCCATGGATGGATGGGGGCATGTTTGGCACCAATTCAACCAACCATGGGCTCACATGCTTCACATTTTCAAGCAAATCAGGAGGTGAAGAAGAGGAGATGAAGATGTTGTTGGAGTAACATGACAAGTCTTGGGATTGTGACCCATCAAAGAAGAAGAAAAGAAGAAAAAATTTCTTCAAACTGTTATAAAGCTCTGGGCTATTCGTACCCCGAGCTTTACTCAGTACCACAAAAAAAGTTCTCAACTCAACAAAGAGCAGAAGCAACGTCTCTCTCTGGCGCACACGACAGCAGCACTTAGACAGATGTAGACCATGCGATCTTTCACCGATCCTCTCTCTCCATGTCACATGTTCGGTCACACATCAGATCGCACAGCAGGGAAGAAACGAAGAAGAATAAACGGAGGGAAAAGAAAGAAATTTGAATCTCTTTTACTCCACTATTCACACCCACCATCTTTGGTCACTACCAAAATCTGTGTTGACTCGAATTGAGTCATGATTTCTTCATACAGGAATCACTACCAAAATATGTGTTGACTTGAATTGATCAATACTAATACTCAAATTGAATCATGATTTTTTCATACGGGAATCGTCCAAAATCTGTGTTGGCTCGAATTGAGCAATACCAAGACTCGAATTGAGTCACAATTTCTTCATACAGGAATTATCCAGAATCTGTGTTGACTTGAATTGATTCCAAAAAAAAAAATGATTTCATCCCCAAATAGGACTTCAAAGTTTCGTCTAAGCTGCACATTTTGTCTGTGTCTACATGTCCCGCTTGCGGGGGAGTGTTAAAGAATAGAAGTCTACCTATGTTACAAAATAGGACAGTGTTACAAAATAGGATATGTTAGGAAAGTCAGAATATAATAGAAGTCTTAGGTTTCCTATCTCTACAAGGTTAGGTCAGAGTTAGCTTTATAAGCTTGTATTCAACAATGATATTAATCACACAATACAATAATATTTCAATACAATTCTTTACACATGCAACCAAAACACCCTTAGTAGTAGTACTCCATGACATGCAAATACACACAAGAAAATTTTGTTAAAGCAACCACATATGCATTATGCATAAAGAGCAGCATCAATCGACCTAATAATGGCCTGTCACGACAAAAAAAGCAAAAAAAACCTTAAGATCATATTAGGGATGGCAGTGGGGCGGATTTTCACGGATATCTATCCCACCCAATCCGTTTGGGGCAGTTTTGGATATGCTTAAACGAATTTTAGGGCAGATACGGATATCCAAACAACATCCATCAAATATTCGGGGCGGATACTGATTTATCCATATCCGCGCCACAGATATCCGTTTAAGTATGGAATTATAGAAATACCCTTGGTCCTTTAAAAACCAAAAAAAAAAAAAAAACTAACCCTAACTATTTTTCCTTTCCTTTTTCTTCTTTTC
This sequence comes from Berberis vulgaris, assembly GCA_963556465.1. Classification (NCBI taxonomy): domain Eukaryota; kingdom Viridiplantae; phylum Streptophyta; class Magnoliopsida; order Ranunculales; family Berberidaceae; genus Berberis; species Berberis vulgaris. The sequence continues at coordinate 66,658,014 of OY747132.1, forward strand.
TCCCTCATTTCTTCTCTTCTTTTTCAGTGAGAAAGCCACCCACCACCCCCATCTCCTCACTGGCATGCAACAACCGGTCATCTCCGCCTCCACCACCAACCACCCCGTCTTCGTCTCCTCCACCATCCACTGTTGTCTCCTCCCATGTTCTAAAGGTTTTAGGTGAGTTATCTTCTGCTCAAATTTCAGTCCATTCACCCCTCTTTCTTTGCTTAAATCTCAGATCTAAGTCCATTCGCCCCTCTCTCGCAGCTCAAATCTCAGATCTCAGCCCATTCGCCCCTCTCTCTGCTCAAATCTCTTCGAAAACCCATCAATGATACTCACTGCTATCTCCTTTCCCTACTTTGATCTTCTCAAGAGACAGAGAGTGACCGATCCATGGGAAGGAGTCGTCGGCGTCATCTTCATGGTTTATGGTTTATGATGATTTTAGATCTGTATGTATTGGCGTCATCTTCTCAAGTTTATAAACACCACTAATCTTGAAGAAATCCACAAGCTTCAGAGGCGTGTCTGCAGGGACAAAGGAGACATTGTTGATACCATATCTTTGTTTGTCACCGACTTGGCTAGCAGAGCTAGCAAGCCTAATTGTTCTACTGGTATTGACAAGGCCATAGTGGTATGATCTTTGTGGGTTTGGCCTGGGTCCACTTGCAGTGAGATTAGTCCTGAAATACACAAAGATTGCACAAAGATTGTGTCATTGACATAATTAAATTCTGAAGTGGAGATTTTTTCAAGTTTGAATTTGAGTTGCCTAAGTTTCAGTTGACAACATTTTTTTTTCTTTTCGGTTATTCGGGGCGGGCCGGATATCTGCAAATCCGTCCGGAGTGGGGATGGGTTTTAAAAATTTGTATAAACGGATATCCGGGGCGGATTTGGGATCCGTAATCTCCGACGGGGTGGGGATGGATTTGCCCAAATCCGTCCCGTTGACATCCCTAGATCATATGGGTATGTCGTAGAAGATACTAGTATTTATGATAAACCCCCAAACAAAATAACATGCCTTAGTCTTGAACTTGAGAGAGTATTTGAAATCATGGTGATAGTTTCCGACTCTAACTCTGTCTTCTGCCTTTCTTAACTCTAAATTCCATAATGCGCGGCATTCAATTGAGGAGGAGTTCAAAACAATTAAACCAAATTTAGTCAAATTTTGAAGGAAAGTCTGGCACCAAAGCAAAATTTTATAAAGCTTGTTACAAGCACTCAAACATGTATATCACTTACTTTATAAAACTACTTAATTTTCAAATAGATTGATTTTTAATTTCAAAATAAAATTATGATGTGCATCTCTTATTTGAATGTCTCTTCACCCACATATCTGTTTTCCTTTTATTCTTTTATATATATATATATTGCAAGTTTACCGCTTGCATCACCTTCTGTTCTTAATTATACAAGGGGGAAAATCGTTCATGGCTGTTATGACAAACCATTTAGCACAATATATATATATATATATATATATATATATATATTCAGGGTGCTGAGAGCATCTCCAGCACCACTCAATGTGTAGCAAGATTAGGCTTACTTGTTTATGTAATGGAGATAAATATATATATATATATATATATATATATATATATTTTTTTTTTTTTTTTTTTTTGTGTGTGTTGCGGGGAGGATCGTGTTCCAAATCCTTATATTAATAAAAAAAAAAATATGGAGACACTACATAAAATTGACATTTTTGTAACAACCCCCAAAACAGTATCACTTTTGAAGTGTAACAATCTACCTAACAATTTTACACATTTTCACAAACAAAATGATACAATAATTGTATCACCATGAAGAGTATAGTTATAAAAGTGATACTATTCATGGTGATCCAACTTATTGTATCATTTTTTTTGTGTTACTGTTTTTTCATTTTTTTGACTAAATTTAATTTTGACTTGAAATTGTTTGGTAGATTGTAACATCTCAAAAGTGATATTGTTTTAAGAGTTGTTACAAAAGTGTCAATTTGGTGTAGTGAGATAAATTGTTCTTTACCGTTTTTTTGATTAATGACGTAAAAGTGAAATGATTTTCTCAAATGCATCTGCATTTTCTCCAAGTTCAGTTTCGTTTATGATTTTGTAACTCTAAGTAATGAAAAGAAAAATAACTATGTGTTTCATTGAGTCTGATTTATAGGTGATTAATTATTTAGACATTGATAGGAAATAAATTGTTCACTTTTGGAGTGTGGGCGTGAGGTCTGGAAAGAATGAGCTTATTGCATCGAAAATACATATACTATGTAGTCAAAGTGGATCCCAAACTTCACCATTTGTTAAATTGCCTCTTAACTTCTACCAAATGATTGTCTACCCCCTCAACTTTAAATAATTCTAATTAATTTATGAAATAACTATTATATATCCATGAGTTTTATTCAGTATTCTAAAAAACGCTAGGTAGTAGGCAGGTGGTGTGCAAAGGACTAGTGCCTAGAGGACTTGGCAGGAGTCTAGGCGGTTACTTATTTATTTATTATAATTTATAGTATAAAAGTTGAGTATAATAGTATTTAAATTATTTTTAATTCAATGCCAAGATACATATGCAAAATGTACCAAAAAAACAAAGTCTTAGTTTTTTATATTTTCGAAATTGGAATTAAAAAAAAAAAAAAAAAACTCGCCTAGGAAGCCGTCTAGACCGATTTTTAAAACACTAGTTTTATTTGCTCCTTGAATTTTAAAAATTATGGTTAGTTCTTCAAATTGTTTATAAATAAGTTTGACCTTTTTAATACGTTATTGTAGTATGTGGGTCTCATATTTTATTCTACATTTCTACTACTAACAAACATTTATTTATACCAAATTTATCTTCACACCCTAAATTTCTACATTGTCCATATACTACTTTCAGTTGCATGAAATTACATATAAGATCTAACTAAACAATATATACTTTATTTAAATCAATGCATTAAATTAATTATGCCTAGTGGTTTTGCCTCTCACAGATAAATTTCTGGCTCTGCCACTGGGGTCAGCTATGTGTATATGTTTCTTCTGTTTGGGTTATTTAAGCATACATCACAAAATTGGAGAGAGGCAGAGAGTTGAGACAGCTCCCACCCTATAAACCTCCGGCCAACACTCCGAAACCAGCTACAGGTCTGAAGCGGGCGGGATAGATGTACAATCCGAAAGCAGCTATAGCCAATAGGTTGAAATAGAAGATGAATGTATTCTTTTCTTTTATTTTCCTCTCTCTAAATACACATTAACCAGTCTGAATCTTTCTATTTTTTCTTGTTAGATCAGTTGAGTTGGGTGTAGCGGGCATGTAGAATAGGATTTATGAATGATGATATTGTATTGTTCTTTCATAACAACATGTAGCTCAAATATACCGTGCGTTTCTAATGAAAATTCTCAAAGGGCTAAAATACATTACATATCTCTCAAGGATTTTAACAACGACATTAGAAGATTATTGCAAGGAATAAAGCAAATGAACGGGACCAAAGCACGCGCTTGAAAGCTAGTTCTTTAATAAATAGGTGAGGCCCTAAAAAAAAAAAATCCAATCATAAGCATTTGATTAACCATGTGATATTCACTAGGAAAAAAAAAACATAATGTAAAAACAAAGAGAAAAAAAGGGGAGGAAATTCCCGGTCTTTTTATATGTCTTATGAATTGGACACTAACTAGAATGAATGTAATTAATGTTAACCCTCTCGTAGACAAGTCAAGCTGTAGTAACTAGCTTTGATTATACCTGCATGGTACTATACATAGCTAAACTCTTCAAACCTTAGACAAATTCTTCCTGAAATACACATTTACTGGATTTCTGTCTAGGTCTAGATCTCATTCACACTATTATAACCTTTCATCAACACTCAAATGACGGAAGTGATCTCCCACTTTGGAAACATTCAAAAAATGGTAATGTTACTGTTTTTTTTGTTTGTTTGTTTTTTTTGGGGCCAAACACGAAGATGTTTATTAAATATAAGAAAGAAAACAAAGGACAAATGGAATCATTCATACATCAAAGAATGCTAAGACACCATGAATGTGTTAAAAACCAAGTCCCTAACAAATTACAAGCCGAACTCATCATCCACAACAATTCCCTAATTTCGAATAAAAATAGAATGCTCTGATCTGTTGAGCCCTTCAAAAACCCTTCTATTTCTCTCTTTCCACACATACCACATGAGAACGTGAGGAACCCTATGCCATAAACCACTTCGCCCGCCGAAAAGGATTAGCTTGGGACCACCAACTTAGCCAATCCAAAATGAAACCTTGAAACATCAAACTCAAACCAAATTATGACAAGAAACTGCTCCAAATGGATTTGGAGAATCTACAATGAAGCATCAAATGATTCAGCGTCTCATCAATCTCATTAAAAAGCACACAAAGACTTCCTGTGTGGATTCCTCTTTTCCTTAACCTATCTTTAGTCAAGATTCTCTCATGCAACACTGACCAACTAAAGAAATTTATCCGAGGGAAAAGATTTTTCACCCAAACCAGATTCTTGTGAGAGGAAATGAAGGGGATTGAATGAGTCTCATAATGAGAGGCAACCAACATATCAGAAATTTTTTTACCAAGAAATCCACACCTTTACCCTTCCACACCAAACTATCAGGGCCCTCCGAGAGCATCTGATTATCCAACAGATGCATTAATTTGGCGACCTCATCTAGTTCTCCAGTATTTAGGGGTTTTCGAAACGAACGATCTCAAGAATTTCCATTAAACCACACTACACCACAAGTCCACTTTTATAGCATTTAATTATAGCGTTTTTTACACATTTGCTATGAAAAGTTAAGTTGCATTACTATTGAGTCTAAAAATGCTATCGCTATGGCAGGATTATAAAACGCTGAGCGCTCAGCCAAATATTTGAGGTAGCGCCATTTTTCTTCTCTCCCTCAACCTAAATTAAGACAAAAATTTCAAGTTTAACATCGAAATCTCTTCTTTCATTTCGATTTCGATTCCCTTCTCAACACACCCAAATCCCATCTTTCATCTCTCTCTTTGTTTCATTTCTTCAATGGCGACTGAATAGTTAGAACGAAGCAAGAGATAACTTCCCTCTTGTTTCCTCTCCCTCTGCTCACTATCTAATTGGAGAAGGAGAGGTCGAGAGGTTGAGAAATTTCTAGGTTTAGGTTAGCAACAGTGAAATTTGGGGCTCCAATTTGGTCAAGTGACATGTAGAAGAGAAACAATAATCTCTGCTACACCCGAAGCACTCCTAGAAACAGAAGAAACAGCAGCAGAGAAGGTCTCTGAAGTTCCCCAGTCCATTGAAGAAGAAACAGAGGTTTCCATTCTACCTTTCAATTATATTCTATCTTGAATTATGTTTTTATGTTTACTTTATAGTTGATTCCACATGTTCTCGCATTTTGTCAAATGTATCATCTTAATTCTATCTCAGTTTTCATTGTGAATAACTTCGTCTCCCATTCAAGCAACATATGATTAGCCAATTGGGTGTTTGAAGCAAAATAGTGTTTTTTTTGTGCCACATTTCCTCCAATTGGTATCATAAATTCTGTCACATTTTTTCATTATTATTTGATTTTCGTAGTTTAAATCAACATTTCGTAGTTTTCCCTAATTTGGCTCCTTGGGTATTGAAAATATAGTTTCGATTACATTTTATCCATTGGGTATCTGCTTCAATTTATGTTCTATGTATTGTTGAAATTTTGTTGTCATTTTTATTGAATGCAAAGGCTTCAAGTAGTGGTGAAGCCAATCGAGAAGCCCAGGCTTGTGTTGAAGTTTGTTTGGATGGAGAAAAACATCGGTCTTGCACTTGACCAGATTATACCGGGTCATGGATAGAGACCTTCTCGTCGCCTTTTCTGAGTTTTGTCATTGGAAGCCTACTCAATACTAGCTATTAACTTCATCTTCATATATGATGGTACTGATTTGATTTCTCTAATAACTATAGGCTTCTGGAAAAATTACCTATAATGGGCATGAAATGCATGAATTTGTTCCGAGGAAAACTTCTGCTTATATTAGTCAGAATGATCTCCACATTGGAGAAATGACAGTGAGGGAAACCTTAGCTTTCTCTGCTAGATGTCAAGGTGCCGGGACTCAATATGGTAAGTCAAGAATGATCTATACATGTTGGATTACCTGTATTAAAGCCATTCCATTCTCATTCGAATTTCTTACTATATAAAGTATCACTGTCTGTGTCTGTCTGTGTGTGGCTTTTCCTTAGAGCACCAATCATTTCAATTTTGATAGTTGTCATATATTATCTAAGCATATTAAAAAGAGAACAATGTACTATGTGTTTCTCAAAGAAAAAGACAGTGAGATGTTTTGAGTGTCAAAAACCGACAAAGTATGTCCACGGATGGTTATTGGTAACAAAATACAACTAAATCAACAGTGTGAATTACAAAAACCTTCTTTTCAACATTAACTACTTTTATTAATTTTATTTTTTATGATGATATCTCTCATCAAGTTGTAGATGTCAGTGTAGATGAGATAGGCACAAAGTGAGATGAGACAAAGCAGCGTGTTTCATCTCGAAGGCACATTTTTTAACCTTTTTCTTTTGGTAAAAATGTAAATTGTAGTTATCTATTACTTTCGTTCATTTGTTGTACTTTTCCCTAGTACATTCGTAAGTTTAGACTCTCGAGTAAATGCGTTCAAATTTCAAAATCTCCACTTCTCAAGTACTCACACTTCAAATGGAAAGTGTATTTCTTTTTGTTCCTGTTGTTTTCACTCTTTCCCTCCTTAATCTTCTTTTTTGTCTGGCATCTTAGTCTTTCCATGTTCAAATGTTATAAAACTTGCAAGTGTTTTCATGTTTCTTAGATACTAGAGAATCAACTCTGCCACTTTCTCTTATTAATAAATAGCAGTTACTTATTATGTAAGCTTATATGTTTAATGAATATCCATTTCTTCCAAAAATGACATATCTAGAAAGGATTTTCAATTTTGAATGAATGAAGTTGCATTTATTTCCCAGATGCTTATTTTGAATAAAGATATGACTTTTCTTTTGCTTTTGTGTCGCTTGTTCTGGGTTTTGTTGTGATATGCCTTTTCTCATTCATGAAGTTACATCTTCTGCTTGCATGGTAGATAATACATGTATGATATTTGGTCTCAAATTAAAATTTTCATTCAATTGTAGTTCATTTTTTCTATGTGTTGAATATTGATAACTCATTTTGTGCACTATATACAGTCATAGAATGAAATTGCCTTGTGTAAGGACTCATTTTTGCATATAGACTTGTTTATGTATATGAAACCATTTCCATTTGCCTGCATACTTTTGGTTTAGTACCGTGTTCAGTTTGAGCTGTCATGCTCAGATGTCTTACATTCATAAGTTGTCATGTTATTTCATGCAAAGCAGCCCAATTATGCGGGGTGTCTGGTCAATGACTTTTTATTAACCTAAAATAGTTGCAACTTACAAAATGGAGTGTTCCTGTTACTCGAACATTTTGCTCTATTTCAATGCCTGTGCCTTGTTTTCACATTTTTTGCTCTATTTCAAATGCTCCGAGCTATCAGAAATTGTAGGTCATGTTGTCGAGTTCAGGTACATATTGTTCCAAGATCTTTGTGTCCTAACTTTACCTAGCTTCTGAGTGTCTCATTAGGCATCTTTTTTTAGCAGTGCTGATCATTATGGAAGTTGGTTCATTCAGCAAAAACTTGAGACAACCACATCGAAAGAGAAAATCATGGTTTTCCAAGAGATCATGCCTGATGCTTTTACATTGATGACCGATGTCTTTGGAAATTATGTAATCTAGAAGGTATTTGTACTTTAATAATCCATCAGTTTTGAAACTGATTTTATGTTCATTCTGCTTGTTTGCGCATGGCATAACAATTGGAGTTTTCCTTCAGTTTTTTGAGCATGGAACCGTGTGGCAGAGAAGGGAATTAGCAGACCAACTGAATGGGCATGTATTGGCGCTCAACCTTCAAATGTATGGACTTTGCTGGAGAAACCTCAAAATAGTTCCAAGATAGCTACAAAGAAGCACTACTTCCGTTAAAAGATGACATGGCTACTCAGGAATATGCAGAATATGCACTACCTTACAATAAAGCTGATGCAAATTCAAAGGTTAGTCATGTTTTCTGTGAACCCTATGCTCCAAACATGTTTTTTATTTTTATATAGCAAATTGTTCCCTTCACAAATTCTAAACCAGATTGCTAGTTCCATCTCAATTATATTAGTATTGGACTATTCATCCATAGAATATTAAAACTTAAAAGCGTCCTGGAATTTGATGGGAGGAAGTATGGTAATTTGCTTCACCTGATCTATAATGGTAGAAGTATTATTCTTCGAGGTATCACTATTTTTTTCTCATCAAATTTCTTTTTTTGTTAAAGAATATGTTGGGTTCTCTTTTTACAACAAGAACACCAAATAAATCGTATTTCTTCAAGTTATATACTTTAATGCCAGACTTCTGTTTCTGACTATGTATCAAAGACACTATTTATACCAAAAAAAAGTGTATCAGACAAGTATTGTGTCGGATACATGTGTTGACACTCATAGATACTCCCATCAAAAATTCCATGCATGAATCATCAACGCGTCCACATTTCCATCGCTCTTATGTATGATGCATGTTATTTATAAAGCAACATTCATGACAATGTTGCGGTACATTGTGACATTTACAATTAAATGCTCAAAACATAGAGAGCTCTCATTGCATATCACCATGATGGAAGCTGTGAATTGCCACCTACTGAATCTTTTGTTTGTTTGTTTGTTTTTTTTCCTATTGCTTTAGTAAATATGTGCCTCTAGATAAGAAAATGAAAAATAAAGAAAGAGGAAAAGGTTAACATAAAGTCAAAAAAAATTTTGGTGAAGTTTATGACATGTTTTCATTCAAGTGAAGGTGTATGAATCATTTTCTATCGCATAATTGTTTTGCTAAAATTCTGTAACCAAAACACCAAACTGTTAGGAGGTTACTGTGTGAGATGATTTTCACACAGATTCACACAAGCATACCAAGCACCGCCACACTGACTGTTAGGAGGTTACTGTGTTAACAATTTTACTTTGTTTGTGCAAAGCGACATCATTGGTGTTGTGGAGATATTATATTTCCAATAGGTAAATGCCACCTAAAGCACATATTTAAATTAGTTTTTGGTTCTTTTCCTTTCTTGATTGATTCATATAATGTTTCAATTAACTAGTTAGTGTGCGACACTATACTTACCATCTGGCTGGGATTGGATATATTTCTTTTGTTGAACTCTACTCTCTTCTCTATTGAACTTTTGAATTTATTGGTGGCATCTCTTGAGTGTGGAAGCATGATGTAAACAAAAAAGTAATTTATACTTTCTTGCTATATGTTTCAATAAATTTGCTCTGAGTGTTAAGAGGTGCTTTGGTATTTTAGAGATTTAATTTGAATGTTAATAATATATATATAATTTTATTTTTTTTACTGTGCCAGTTATTATTTCCTTTCTGTTTTTCAGTTGTGTCGTGCAAAGCAATGCAATTCTTAGAAAAAGTTGTGTTGTGCTTTGCTTGTTTTGATTGTTCTTTGTTTCTTATTAGTCTAATGGACATGAATGGTTTGGATGTCAAAATAGGCATTAGAAACCATAGTGTTGAATTTGATAGTATATTGTTCCAAGTGCTGAATTTTTCTTCTTATTAGTGTACCGTTTTGCTAGGCATTAATGGTTTTGCTGTCAAAATCGGCATTAGAAACCATAGTGCTGAATTCGTTAGTATTCCAACTTTGAAATAAGTCAACAATGTAAGGTTAGTATTCCAACTGTTCCGTCCATCTAATGAAGAGCATAAGTCAGGTACATCTGTCAGATCTTAAATTTGGCTGGAACTTTGAAATTTTCAGCAATGCTTCTTGCACTACAAACTGCTTAGCTCCATTCGTGGAGGTTTTGGATGAGGAGTTGGGTAAGTTTCAGTCATTTTCAGCAATGCTTCAGAATTTTTGTTTTCGGAAACTTATTCCTCCTTAATCCACTTCCAGGCATTGTTGAGGGAACAATGACCACCACTCACTCCTACACTGGTGACCAGGTAGTTAATCTCTCCATTCATTCACTTTGAATACTCATAATCTACTAATTGTTTCATGACAATAATCTTACCATTATTCACTAAAAATTTCTTATTTAACCTAATGCCAATGACGTAGCAGAAGTTTAATGATATAATGTGTTTGTCTAAAACTTTTGCACATAAAAGTCCATGAAAGCATAGGGTTTTTGCTCAATAAACCCTTCTGACCAATAAAAATATGTTGTTGTATTCAAAGACTATTGGATGTTTCACATCGTGACCTGAGGAGAGCCAGAGCAACAACATTGAACATAGTGCTCACAAACACTTGAGCAGCTAAGGCTGTGTCCCTAGTGCTGCCCTAGCTGAAAGGCAAGCTTAATCGGATTGCACTCCGAGTGCCCACTCCTAATGTCTCTGTTCTGGACCTTGTTATCAATGTTGCCAAGAAGGGTATCATTGCTGATGATGTTAACGCTGCCTTCAGAAAGGCCGCTGAAGGGCCACTTAAAGGGATTGGTTGTAGGTGAAGGTGGCGAAATCAGACTAGCTGATGCAGGTGCAACCTTAGGACTAGGAGATGCAACTTCACTTTTAGGACTAGGTGGTGCAGATGCACCCTGGGAACTCGGAGGAGAGCAGATAGATGAAGGATTTGTTAGGTTGTGCTCAGTTCTATCAGCACTCCTTTTATGCCATGGCATCTGATTTAAGACCCTGAAGTGCAGATGTTTGGGCTAATGATCTGCACATCATTAAGGTAAATGCTTCTGCTACTGCTGTTGTTGTTAACTCTGAGCATGAAGTCTGGTTTTGAAGTTGGGATCACGGACCCAGTTCGGAGAAGTTTCAGGTGATCATAGAGCAAAGGTGAAGGAATTGAATGTCTCAGCAAGAAATTGTATACATTACTCGCAGACAATGGAATCTGAAATTGTTATTGAATTTCAAAAATTGTCATTGTACTTGATATATTTTGATAGATTTTGTGACTCAATGTAATACATTACCTTATTAATTACATTACTTTGCCTCCGTTCATGGAAATGTTTAAGTGTTTGGCACATTTAGATTTTTATTTTCTAGAAATAAAACTTATAAGATGTAATAAAAAGTCATTTGATAGCAAAAGAAAAAAAAATGCTATAAATAGTATATTTACAATAGCATTTTTAAAACGCTATAATAGACTTACTATAGTGTTTCAGAAACGCTATAAATACTATAAATAATGAATTTACAATAGCGTTTTTAAAACACTATAATAGACTTACTATAACGCTTCAGAAACGCTATAAATAATGTTACTATAGTGTTTCTAAAACGCTATAGTAGTCAACTTACAATAGCGTTTTAAAAACGCTATAATAGACCTACCATAGCGTTTCTAAAACGCTATCGTAGTCAACTTACAAAAGCGTTTTTAAAACGCTATAATAGACACACATAGACCCTGTGTCTATTATAGCTCCGACAGACACAACGTTTGCTAAAACGCTATGGTAGCCTACCATAGCGTTTTTGAAACGCTATTAATGACAATATTTCTTATAGTGCCAAAAATTGCTAACTCTCACATGTTTTTTGTTGTTAATGATAAATAACATTGGAAACAGATCATTCAGAGGTTGGTTGCTACACCAAGAATTGTGCCAAAAAGAGATGAGATCACCATTTCCACATGAGGTGTGGGGGTAGACAATACTTGCGCACCGAGAGATGGACTTCCACAAAGAGCATCCATAGGGAGAGTACTTAGTTTTCTTATCCCACTCTCATCTATTGCATCCATATTTATCAATGATAAGCGATCTCCATAAATTTCCATATTCTTCTGCAAATCGCTAAAGCCACTTGAAAAGTAAAGCAAAATTGAAAGTGATCATTTGGCAAATGCCCAATCCACCATGAGATTTGGGACAACAAATTTTATCCCAACCCACTAAATGCATCTTTCTAGAGTTTTGAGAGGAACCCCAAAGGAAGTCGCGCATGATCTGTACCATTTTGGCTACTACTGAAGAGAGAACCTTGATAAGAGACAGGATGAACACAGGGATATAAGCTAAAGTGGATTGGACAAGAGCTAATCTGCTTGTTTTTTAGAGAAATTTACGCTTCCAAGACACTAGTCTCGATTCCATTCTTTCGATCATCTCATCCCACACAGCTTTACTTTTAAAACTATCACCCAAAGGCATGCCCAAGTACTTAACTAAAAACTGACCCGCTGCACAACCAAATAAACCCGTCAACTGCTGTAAATGAGGAACATCTCCACTAGACAACACCACTAATTTGTGAAAGTTGATTTTTAGATCTGAATTAACTTCAAACCAAAGCATAATTCTTTTTAGAACAAGAACCTGAGTAGCAGAGGCATCACAAAAGAGGATAGTATCATCAGCATAGAGAAACCTCTTACTAGGCCAACATCAACCGCTTTAAGAATCATTTGGGTTAAACCCTCTGCTGCTAAAGTAAAGAGAATAGGAGATAGAAGATCGCCTTGATGCAAGCCTTTAGAGCTATTGAAAACCCCATGCAGCTGACCATTAATCTTTAGTGAGAAATTGGTTGTAGATCTGCAAGTGTGAAGCCAATGAATCCATTTGGAGTCAAACCCCATGCGAGCCATTACCAAATCCAAGTATCTCCAAGAAACATTGTCAAAGGCTTTAGAAAAATCTAATTTGATAACGAGCCCTGGAACTCCTTTTTTTTTCCTAGAATCAATAATTTCATTAGCAATCAAAGGGCTATCAACCACTTGTCTTCCACTGACTGCTGCACTCTGAAAATGAGAAATGACTAAATGAAGAACTTTTTTCAATCTATCAGCCAACACCTTAGCAATGATCTTATAGGCCCCATTCAAAATACTGATAGATATGAAATCTTTGACTGTCCGCATTCATGCACATTTAGGAATAAGCGAGATGATAGTGGTGTTCAACCGCCAATCCAAAATATTTCTAGAGTTAAAATCTTCAATAACTTTCAGAAAATCAACTTTGATTACCTCCCACATTTTCAAATAGAACACCATTAAGAAACCAACAAGACATGGAGAAACTTCAGATTTGAGCTCTTGCATTGTCGCTATAATTTTCATCTCTGAAAAATTCTCAACCAAGGAGGTAGCCATAGGCTGGGAGATTGACTTAAAGGTAAACCCCAAAAAGAAAAGTCTTCACTTCTCCTTTTCATAGAAACACTCCTTGAAATGAGAGATCATGAGTTCTATGATTCTGACTTCATCCACTACCAACTCCTGCCCCATGCTAAGAGCTTCAATAGAGTTAAAAAGTCTGAGTCTGTTAGTCAAGTTATGAAAAAATTTAGACCCCTGATCCATATTACAAGCCCAGTTGACTCCAGATCTGATCCTCCAAAACTCTTCATCTCATTTGGTTAATGTTGCCCACTCCTGATGGAGCTGCACTCTACAAGACCTCTCCTCGGCAGTCAGGTCTCGGATCCCTTCCTCTGCATCAATGTTAACAATTAAAGCAGAAATATTTTGAATACATAAATTTGTCTTACCCCAACTTTTAAGGTTGCATCTGATCACCTTAAGTTTCCACCATAAGCAGTAGCCAGGGTGGCCAGAGACTACAGAGTTGTTCCACCAATATTTCATCTCCTCTGCCAAGGTTGGGTGATCAAACCAACCGTTATCAAATGAAAAAACATGAGTGTTGCCACCAATAAACGAGTTCGCAAGCAAAATTGTGTGATGGTTAAAACCTGCTGCACCCTTGAGCCATTCGACTTTATCACCAAATTTATCAATCCAATCCACCGAAGCAAGAAATCGATCAAGCCGACAAAGAATAGGGCGATCTCTTCGATTTGACCATGTGAACTTTTCCCCTTTTAGACTAAAATCAACGAGTTCCACCTCATTAATGAACTGATTGAATTTATACATACTCATGGACCTTCTTTTGCAACCTTTTTTTTCATTCACATGACGGACAACATTAAAATCTCATGTTAACACCCATGGCGATTGCACCCAACCAGCAGTGTCATAAAACTCTTCCCAGAAATGCTCTCTAAGCGAAGGATCACACGAACCATAAATGTTAGTCCCTAACCAACAAGAGTTGTTTGAGATCATTTGAAACTGAATAGAAAGAGAAAAAAAACCTCTTTCAACACTTCCCTCATCTGCAAAAGATCAGCATCCCAGATGGCTAAAAGATCTCATGAGCTGTCAGTAGATTCCACCATAGCTCAATCAAAAGAACTATCACCCCACAATTTTCAGATAAATTCTCTAGAGCATCTCTTCAATTTTGATTCCTGAATGAAAACAAGATCTGGATGATTATCTGAAATCAATCTACGACAACCCCCTTGCCTCTCGATATGCCCGAGCCCCCTACAATTCCATGAAAAAATTTTGAGGTTCATGAAGGACCTTCGACCCCGAGGTTGCTGCACCTGTCCATTGCTTTGTTAGATATTGAACCATGCACCTACCTAGAGCCTTTTCTTCATCCTGACTGAGGTCCACTCCCACTGCCAAGCCAATTTCTTTGAAAGCCGAACGATCCCATGCCTCTTCTTGACCCGAATGGCAGTTAGAGACAGAGAGCTCCACGCTGTCATTGACCCTAGAAAACACCTCTGAAGACTGCCTAGAAGTCTGTTCGCCAGGGAGAACAAGACCAAGATTGCTCGTCCAAAGGACCTCGAAACCTGGGAGAGCACCTACGTGGTCTGGTGTAGATGAGCAACTCTCCAAATGAGAGACAGATAGTTTTGTGGACAAACCATGGACTCCAACACTGTGATCTGCTGGTGGCTCGAAATTCGGTTGGTAAGTAAGAGATAACGAACACTCCTGTGTCTGGTTGAATACTCGCTCCTTATCAGCCCAACAGGGACGCTAGAGCCCTTAAGTTCTACCCGCCGTACTTTGTTGGTTGTCCCTGATTTGGTGGATCTCTGTTTGAGCATGAACTTGGATCTGACTGGAAAATTTGAAAAATTAGCCCATTCAGCGGCTCTGTCACGTTGGGCCTGTCTAGCCAGCTTGCGATCCCTGTTGGCCTGCATAGACATCTTGGTCAATAAGGGGTCCAAGTTGAAGACATCTTCTTCCACAACTTCTAAAACCTTTCAATAATTTCCAGAAGTCCATTGATCATTTGATTTGGCCAAATTACACTTCAAATTGGACGTGGGCCCCTAGCGAGGCAAAAATCCAACAATACCCTTGCCTTTATCCTGCTAAGTTGGGCGAGGCGACTCAGACACTAGGTCACCAACTGTACCCAATGAGCTGGCAAGAGAAGTAGGAGAATGGGGAAAAAGTGGGTCTTGCTGGGGAGACTGATCACTTAGTGTAGAAGACGACTCCTGTGTGGAGAATGGCAAATACCAGGAAAGCTATGTGGCCAAACGGAAGAGCAACATATGTCCAATGAATCATCGAATTAGGCAACTCTATCAACGATCTCGCACCATTCTCTCTTGGAACGGGATCTGGAAGAAAATGATTTCCCCATACTTGAGACAAGAAATCAATGGGGGAATCCCGGTGGATAGAGGTTGCTACAAAAGGGCTCTTACTGGCAGCAGAAATAGGGCTCACACTTGAAAAATCGTTGGTCGCTACCTCAACAAAAGTTATGTTGCACGAGGGTGGGACAACACTAGCTCCTGGCAGGTGAACCCCCATTTCTTGTAACTTGCTGCTTAGGACATGGTTGAGACACCTTATTTAAAACCACCTCCTTCATAGCTTGGCGCGAGCTGTTTCCAGCCTGTCCCTTCCACATCAGCTGGCACCCTTAGAGTTTTGGACCCTGAACCCCAACCCACCATAATAGAAAGGAAGATTCCTCCTTTATTGGCCTCTTTCACCACCATAACCCATCTATTGTTAATTTTCCAACTGGCTGAGAAGGCGTTAGAGCCTGATTCCACATCTTTCTTAAGCTAAAACCCAATCCATTCTCCCATATGCAATTCAACAAAAACTTTGATTATAACCCTCGAGCTCTATTCAAACAACAACAAACCTCTTCTTGACCTTCGGACCCCAAATTCTTTCCCATCAATTTTCAACAAACGAATATTTCCATCATTGAACTCCATCTCTCACAAGATTAAGCACAATTTCACAAGCATACAAACACAATTTCACCAGCATACAAACATCATAACAATAAATAAGATTAAAAAATTGAAAGGTATTGCCCATTGCCGAAAAAACTCCGGACAACAACTTAGAACGGGATGAGAAACCGGCTGAGAACCTCTCTCTGAAGATCAGACTGAGAACCCCTCTCTGGAGATCAGAAACCCTCTCTGGAGATCAGGCTGAGAAACCCTCACTGGCTGAAAACCCCTCTCTGAAGAGAAAATCGTCTATGTCGCAAGCTTTAACCCCTCCACTGAAGAGAAACCCCCTCTCTGTCTCAAGCTTTCTAAAACCGGCTCTGTCTCAAGCATGAGAAACCCTCTCTTCAAAAATCGTCTCTGTCTCAAGCTTGAGAAACCCTCTCTTAAAAAAAAAAGAGTTTATTCGAAAACCTTTCTGTCTCAAGCTTGAGAAACCCTCTATGTTTCTTACCACAGTTAGAGAAGATTTTCTCCTAGAGTTTTTGTTCTCGGAGAAACCCTCTCTCCCACAGTTAGAGAAGATTCTCTCCTTGAGAAACCCTCTCTTCGAAAACCCTCTCTGTTCTTCGAAAACCCTTGAGAAACCCTTTTCGTTCCACTAATCAAAAACCCTTGAGAAACCCTATATGTTCTCTTCGAAAACCCTTGAGAAACCCTCTATGTTCTCTAATGAAACAAACACCTCTAATGAAACCCTTGAGACCCTTGAGACACTTGAGAAACCCTCCAGTATAATCAATACTTTCCTAGAGAAACCCTTTCTGTTCTCTTCCAAATGTTATTGTTAGAAGGTGTAAAGAAAATAATTGGAGAAATATATTAAAAATATTGTTGTTGTAATATTATTATGTTTATTCATTGGTTGAATACAATCTTATAAAGCTAACTCTGACTTAACCTTGTGGAGATAAGAAATCTAAGACTTCTTATTCTATTTTGATTTTCCTAACATATTCTATACTGTAACACTTTCCTATTATGTAACATAGGTAGACTTCCTTTCTTTAACACTCCCCCGCAAGCTGGACATGTAGATGCAGACGAAATGTGCAGCTTGGAGGAAACTTTGAAGTCCAATTTGGTGAAGAAATCATGACTGTCGAGTGAAACTGCTAATGGTTCGACTCGAGACATCATGATTATCGATTTCTGAAAAATTCTGGATGATTCCTGTTTGAAGAAATCATGACTCAATTCAAGTCTTGATATTGCTCAATTCGAGTCAACACAGATTCTGGATGATTCCTGTGTGAAGAAATCATGACTCAATTCGAGTCTTGGTATTGCTCAATTCGAGTCAACACAGATTTTGGACGATTCTTGTATGAAGAAATCATGACTCAGTTCGAGTCAGATTTTGGATGATTCTTGTATGAAGAAATCATGACTCAATTCGAGTCTTAATTGCTCAATTTGAGACAACACAGATTTTGGTATTGCTCAATTCGAATCAATACAGATTTTGGTATTATCAATTCAAGACAATACAGGTTTTGGTATTGCTCAATTCGAGTCAACACCTTTTTTTTTTGTGATATCTCCTTGGGCTTGCTGATTGGCGTCAAGGTCGAGGATCTGGCTACGTGAAGTTGCTGCTGTTTGAAGATAAAAAACACTACTAAGTTGCTATTGTTGATTGATTGAGGTAGACTATTGTTGTCTTCCCTTCCTTGTTTGAGTTGCAGGTTGGCTGCGTGTGGCTGCTCTACATGAAGTTGTTGTAGAGTGCAATTTTTCTTTAATTTGGTTGAACTTGCTGTCGAGGATGTTTCTGTTGTTGTCATCCCTTCCCCGCCTCTTACGTAGTCATTAGAGGTGGGGAAGAGCTTGAATCCCCGGAGTCTTAAGTCACCAAAGAAAGTAGCTTTGATACCATGTAAAGAAAATAATTGGAGAACTGTATTGAAAATATTGTTGTTGTAATATTATTGTGTTTATTCATTGACTGAATACAAGCTTATAAAGCTAACTTTGACCTAATCTTGTGGAGATAGGAAATCTAAGACTTCTTATTCTATTCTGACTTTCCTAACATATTTTATATTGTAACACTTTTCTATTCTATAACATAGGTATACTTCTTTTCTTTAAGAGAAGGGCATATAAATTAATCACCAATTGTGCGGCAATGAAAGTAAGCATGGTGTATCAAAGAAAGATTTAGACTCCCCAATGCCAGTTATGGAAATAGAACTCCTGCATTTCTTGAAGGAATCGAATGGGGTAGCTGACTACATACCAAGCTCAAGAAGTATCGCTACTGAACTTTCCTCGCTTTCTTTATCTAATATTGGAGGTGGTACTTAATTATCTCAGAATACAAAATATAACATAAAACAGTACTGGTGTATATCAATTTGATCGTCTCAACGAATAAATGGGATCAGAAGGTACTCCATGTAAAGTAACTACAATGACAACATAAAATAGTATTAGCAAGTTTTTCAGGTAATTGATGATACCATAATTAATCTTTTGGAGATAACTTGCTTAAATTATTTAATTTGTGTAACCTTCATCAGAAATGGTCACCAAGCTAACTCACCTTCCAAACATACATGTAGAAAGCCAATGTTGATGATGGCTCTGCGATCTTTACACTTCTGGTGCGAAGTAAAAGATGGGAAGCAACGAGGAAATGCCCTAATAACTGCAACCAACAGAAGAATTTTAGTAACCAAATATATGAAATATGATCAATTGTGACATAAATTTACACAGAAAATATATTACATACAGTGACGATCTTGTTGGGCAACGATACACAAGAAAACCCTACTACAATAGCCATTGCATATGCCATCAACAATGCAGATACCCCAAGCTTGAATAACTGTAGTTCCCAAAGAAATTTAATCAGGAGTTGATTAATGTTTCGTTGTAATTGAAATTAACTTACGAACTAAATATCTGACAGGCTAATTAGAAGTGCATTAGACTCACATTTTCTTTGCCAAGCCTGATAGTCAAAGATTGTATGCCATGAGCTCTGTCCCCATCCTCATCAGGGATATCCTGTTGGATATAAACACAAGTTTAGATAGCTCTTGGTTGCTTAGAAATAATATCTTCTTAAGAATTTTTCTGGGATAAATTGATGTAAAACAAACCAATAACTGGCTTCATTTATGTGGCACCCAGATCGACACATTTTGAAATTACATGACATGTTTATGACATTTAGACTCCGGAAAACCAAATGTGTTAGAAATTTAGTAGGAACTTATAAAAGAGCAGGGGTCTTTAGTTAAATTTGAAACTAACATTTTCTTCAATTTGGAGATCGGTTGGCCTTAAGAGTATTGTTTTCCATCTCATTAGTTCAGTGAAAACCTGCAGAAAACTTAAATATGTGGGTGCTTACCTTAATTGTTGCCATAACTGTGGCGATGATCACCATGAAAGCAGATGTAAATATTAATGATTTTGGAATTATCACAGGCCTCCCAAGTACATATTTCTGCAATATAATTCACCAACGATTAAAAAACTAGAATAAGATACAAATTTACTGATAAACATCGCTAAGAATAGCAGAGTGATTAGGGAATGAAGTACCTGGATATGTAGAAAAACGCCTGCTGGGATCACAAATGCCCTAACAGCAACGGTAGCTAGTGAAGTAAGAATTGCACTGTTCTTCCATCTCATGAAGGGAAGCTAATAATCCAAAAAAATTATTATTAATCAGAAATAAATGAGCTAATTAATAATGATATCAATATTAAAAAATTTAGATATATAAAATCCTCAAGAAATCAAAATAATTATAGTAAAGGCAAAGAAAAATGGAGGATATGAGTACTTACATGTGAGGAATATGCAGTTGCTAAAAAACCGATGGTAAGAATGCTATATAATAAAGGCGGAGACTTTAACATGAATCCCATGGAGAGGCTCTGTTGAATAAACACAAATATTTAAGTTAATTGTTAACTTTTGACAATTTAAATTTGTTATAGTCAATTTGTGTATATGTAATGTACCGTGATACATGAAAGTGCTATTAGTACTTTCGCAAAGGTTACAGAAAATTCTCCAGATGCAAGAGGTAAATCTGGTTTGTTAATCTGTATAACATCAAACAAAAAAAAAGTAAGAGAATATTATTGAAAAAACACAAATTTATATCCATGAAATGTTTTTCTTTATCAACTACAAATATAACTACTATGTGCATACCTTATCGATGTCAATATCAGACAATTGATTTAATCCAACCATATAAATGTTGATCAACACCAACGGTATTAATGCCTGAAAATTATAATCCATGTTATTAGGTATAAAGTCCTGAAAAAAATTAAAAAAAACTTTAAGCTCTTTAGCGATCCGTCAGTAATTACCTTTAACACTCCAGTGAAAAATACTGGTGAGAGATCAGCCATTGATTGTAGAGGAAGAAGTGAAATAGAACTTACTCCCACAGTCTGATCAAAATTAATCAAATCAGACATAGTTAGTATTATTAATCAAGTACTCTTTCTAGTTCATGACTTCAATAATTGTTCTGGTCAAAGCATTTGTATGAACTTACAGTGCCAATTACTGTATAGGGACGACAAAATCTATAAAAGGCGTCGAACTTCTTCCAAAGAGTAGTAGTCCACAAGGAATTCGAAAAATCGTAAACAATATCTGGTACTAGTGCATTATAAGATTTTGTAGAATAAGAACATATCTTCAATGATCTCTTTGGATTGTGAAGAGGTTTGTTAATGATCATCTGATCCTTGAGTTCCATTGCCAAATGAGGTTTATATGTCATTTGTTCTTGAAATTTTGTTGCAAAGCCTGCAATAACATACCGTCATTAACACAGTACTTAAAAAAAAAATAATAATAAATAAATGCTTGTGCATGGTTTCATCAGCCATGAACATCACCACCACCACCTCAAACAACATTGATTCCGAAATTTCTTCTCCAAATGCCACATTCCATGGCATCTTCACATTTGTATACTGGATTTCTGCAGAATTATTATGGTTTTGTTGACTGCTTTATCTAAGAACTTCAATAATTTCTAGTTTAGAACTTTTCTAATGTCTACTTCCATGCATCAAAGTCTATGCAATACTACATGAAAACTGTGGATCATAATATTTTTGTAAGTTGTGTTTTTCTACTTTATAAAAAGTTTCCTACCAAGATATTTTATTTTGAAATAAATACTATTCTTATGTTGTTGTGCTCGCAATGAACCAAGCATTAGGAACGAAAATGAATGGATATTTACAACACACACACACACGAGAGTTAGCAGTGATTCATAAAACCCTAAACCTAAATATCGGACTTTTAGTGTGATTAATTAACTGGAGACTAACCATTTCTTCGGGCAACTGGTCTTAGATTTCTCAGAACTCTACCTGCACATATGTATATATACAAGAAACTTAACTCTGTTAATAAAACAACATATCTCTTAAAAAAGCAATAAGATTTATAAGAAAACTGAAACAACATGCCTTGGTCTAGAAGTTGGTAGTTTTTGGAGGAGAA
Source organism: Berberis vulgaris (assembly GCA_963556465.1). Classification (NCBI taxonomy): domain Eukaryota; kingdom Viridiplantae; phylum Streptophyta; class Magnoliopsida; order Ranunculales; family Berberidaceae; genus Berberis; species Berberis vulgaris. The sequence goes on from OY747132.1 coordinate 66,679,752, forward strand.
AGATGAAGATGAAAGAGTACTAGAAATCATGATGCCTTTCTCACTCTCTAAATTCTGTATTTTATTTGTTCTTGTCAAGTGTACTCTTAATCTCCTCCTCAAAATGAGCTATATTTATAGTTGCAATAATATTAATTATAAGAAATTTAGTGCAGTACTGTGGAATGAGTCAAACCTAGTTGATTAAGTAGTCAAATTCATGTAGTGGCTTAATGAGAATCTATAATGCAGGCACCACTTCAAGTCTCAAATTTCAGGTATATCCTGAAACATTAATGGGGTTGGTATTAATTTGAAAACGATTTTTAACCACCCTATTACATGAGGAAAAAAAAATGAAAAATGCTAGGTTAAATATATCACGCTCGTCCAACCTGACACAACTCAAAGCTTGTTCAAAGTCTATGTTTTTTTTTTCTCTTCGAAGGTTCTTTTATGATGAACCAGTCAAGTAGGCCCTATCGTTCAAGTCAAGCAAGCAATTTTGAATGCCATTCAGTAGCTTTGATTTTCCAAGCTTCATTACTATTCATCGCATTTACAGGTTAGATTGTAAAATTCTGTTAGACAATAGACATTTTGTACTTCAGAAATTCTAGGGAACGAGGGAAGGAGCGAGGGATGGTGTAACCACCCATTCTCCTCGAGATAAGCGACACTGCCTTGAGATGCGCAGTGTCACTTATCTCGAGGGGATGGTGCTCACCCCTTACCCTCGCTCCCTAGAGGGGCTCTTTGTACTTATACATGGATGAGATAGTTACATGTCATCTTTTTCACTAGTCAAAATTAATAATACGAGATTCTTGTAGCTTGGTCGTAAATTTGTTTAATTTAAATTACTTTACCAAATTTAGACTCCGTCAACTGCAATGCATCTTTCATTGAAAAAAAGAAGCCAACTTTTTATTTGTATTTGTCAATTCTGGTCGGTCTTTGTTGGAGACCATGCAACATTGAAAACGAAGTATAAGAAATAATTTCTCAAATTTAACTACATTGAGAAAAGAGAACAACGTTAAGACTAGTCAAAGTAAATGTGGTAGGCCAGTAATGAAGAAAAGTATCGTTTCCATCTCGCGATCTTGAATTCGTCTCGATTTTTTGGGTCCTTTTGGGATTGATCAAACTCATCCCGTCCCGTCCTGTCCTGATCTAGAGTGGGATGGGATCGGGATGAAGATTTTCAATCTCGCATATCCCGTCCAGTCCCGAATTTATTTATTTAATAATTTTAATCAAAATACTCTTCAAAATTAAAATTTAGGATGTGTTGAAATTAAATCAATGTAAGACGAAATTCTATATGAAATCTAAATGAATTGAATCATTAATTCTAAATGAAATTTAATATTTATTTGACTTCCAAAAAAAAGTTTAATCTTTATTTATTTAATATCTATTATTATTTATGATGTAAGTTATATGTATATAAATTTGACATTATTGGTTTGTGAGTGATGTGAAATAAAACTTTTTTTGTTATTTTTTATTGGATGACTATTTAGTACGTGCTCATCCCGTCCCATCCAGTTCCGTCCCAATCCCGTTTGTGATGGAACGAGGTCGAGATGAAGTCTATCCCGTCCCGTCCTGTCCCAATCTCGAATGAACGGGATGAGATAGGGACGGGTCCATCTCGTCCCATGCCCACCCCTAGTTGATGCCATTGGTGACAATTCAAGGAAATGAATGATCGATCAATGTTAATTTAGTAAGGACTTCCTCTAATAGATTGTACAAATTGAAAATGTAAAACTTCAAAAGTTTGACACTAGGTGCTAAGACTCAGACAGGGTGCTTATTTTATTTTTTTTATTTTTTTTATTTTTTATTTTTTATTTTTTATTTTTTTTTTCTGAATAGACTCAAAAGTTTTAATATGAAATGGGACATTCTAAACAGGTTGTTTAATTTTAGTTCTGATGGGAGTAAACACCATGGGGGTGCTAATCGCTTAGCACTAAGTGCTTAATGAAATTCATTCCACTAATAACCTCACAATAAATTCGTAATGATTGTTATTACTCTCTCTTCCACCAACCATTCCCTCTTCTCCACCTCCACTCTATCATGCGAGCAGTGCCGCCACCACCACGATCTCCATGGCAACCCCTCTTCTATTTCATCATTTTCCTTTTCTTCTTCACTTCATCTCTGTTGAAGATTGTATGAGGAATGAAGAAAAAGATTTAGGGCGATTTCTAGTGGTGGTGGAAGAGGATCTCAAAAGTATTTGGAGAAGAGAAAACAGGTGTAGAAGGCGGTTAATGTTGGTGAGTGGTGAGAGTTGGGGTTGTGGACAAAAATGTCAAACAACTTCAAGTCAATATCTCAAAACAAATACCTTTTTAATTTTTACAACTTCTAATTAACAACCCATTTAGAAGCAAAATAAACAGTTTATTCGTAAGCTTGTTCATAACTTCTAACTCCGGTTAAAATTTAACTTTTAAGTAATTAAAAAAAACACCCCAAAACACTTTTAGATAACCAAATTTCTAACACCACTTACAAATTTCTAAGTGGTGTTAAAAATTTGGTTCTCAAAAGGGCTTAAGGATGTTTGTTTGCATCAATTATAAGTGGCAAATCACTTATAACCATCTTAATTTAAATGGTGCTAGAATTTTGGTTATCAAAAATTGATTAGGAGTGTTTGCTTGCATCACACATAAGTGGTAAATCACTTGTAACAACTAATAAATGGTAGACCATCCATTTTTTGTTAAGTTTGTTTGCAACCACATACTAGTGGCCTCATATAAGTGGCAAAGCTAAATTGATGCAATTAAGGGTGTACACAGATCGGATTAGGGGTGAGCACATGATAGAATGGGATGAGATGGACCCCATCTCGATCCCATCCATTTTTTTTATCTTAGGGACGGGATATACCTCATCTCAACCTCGTCCCATCCCAAAAGAGTTCAGGACGGGACGGGACGAGAATGTAGACTTAATTAGGTTATTCCCCTGACCGACCACCCATGTAATAACTGTTTAACCCACCACCCTTGGGTCAGATCAAATCCTCTGAATGAATAGTTAGCAGAGGTAAGGAAGGCTTTTTTCTTATCTGCTAGATTGTTTGAGTCAATAAAGTCGACATGGATCTCTTAACAAATGACTTATTTCCATATGGAGAACTTTTATAGCATGAATTGATCCCATATCACCTGATAAGCCCTCATGACCACCATAGGGGACTTTGCAGACAAGCAAGCATGCATGGCAAGAATATTTGGTAACAGAATGCATATGTAGACTGCAATTTGGGATTGAGACTACAAAATAAACAGTTTATTCAGAAGCTTGTTCAGAACTTCTAACTCCATTTTATTCATAAGGATGTTTGTTTGCATCAATTATAAGTGGCAAATCACTTATAACCATCTTAATTAAAATGGCGCTAGAATTTTGGTTATCAAAAAACGATTAAGGGTGTTTGCTTGCATCACACAAGTGGCGAATCACTTGTAACAACTTAGAAGTGGTAGACCATCCATTTTTTATGTTTGTTTGCAACACATACTAGTGGCCTCATATAAGTGGCAAAGCTAAATTGATGCAATTTAGGGTGTAAACTGATCAGATTAGGGGTGGGCATGGGATGGAATGGGATGAGATGGATCTCATCCCGTTGTTTAATCTTAGGGACGGGATAGACCTCATCCCAACCTCGTCCCATCCCAAACGGGTTCAGGACGGGACGGGATGAGAATGTAAACTTAATCAGGTTATTACCGTAACCGACCACCTAGGAAAAAAACTGTTTAACCATATGGAGAACTGTTGGTCATATTAGATCCTTTGAATGTATAGTTAGCAGAGGTAGGGAAGGTTTTTTTCTTATCTGCTAGATTGATTGAGTCAATAACAAATTACCTATTTCCATATGGAGAACTTTGATAGCATCAATTGATCTCATATCACCTGATTGGCCTTCATGACCACCATGGGGGACATTGTAGTCAAGCAAGCATGCATGGCCAAAAGATTAGGTAATAGAATGGATCTGTAGACTGCGATTTGGAATTGAGATAATGCTAACTCTTATCTTCCTAGTTTCTTGTTCATAACACAAAACGAAAATACTTTCCTTCCATTGCTCTTTCTGAACAATATCTCAATGTGTGTTAGGTTTTTGGAGCCTGACCAGTGACTACACCCTTTGAAGGAACTTACCAGGCTTTGAAAAGGTTCACATTTCTTCTTTAAAGGCAGAGTTATTATGAATACTCCCATTCGAATCATGTTTGTACAATGTGTTATAAACGTGATTAAACATACAATGATAATGGAAGAAATGTGACAATGAATTAAAAAAGCACAATGAAAAAGTTGTGGCGGGACACAAATATATATGCACTATACCAAAATGGGTAATTAGTAACACACTAGCTTTGTTACTAAAATATTTTGTAACACCACAAAAATCTTGCAAATCATGGCATTACAAATATTAGTAACACATCGACGTGTTACAATCTTTAAATTTCGTAACAGTTGTCCAATGTTGCTAATGGCACTATAGTATGTTACAATGTTCAAATATTAGCAACACATTGACGTGTTACAAATGTTTTTTTTACAAAAATCAATATTTAAAATTTTATTTGTTTTTAATTGAATAAATAAAAAGTTATCAACAAATGAATGACATCCATGAGATTATAAAACCCAAATATTCAAATACAAATGTTTACTACCCAAATTAAAATATTCTTGCAACCATTACAAAGTGAAATAGTTGCAATCAATTACAAATTAAAAATGTAAATTTAAAAAGTTTGACACTTGGTGCTAAGACTCAGACAGGGTGTTTATTATTATTATTTTTTTCTGAATAGACTCAAAAGTTTTAATACGAAGTGGAACATTCTAAACAGGGTGTTTAATTTTAGTTCTGATTTGAGTAAACATTGTGGGTGTTAATCACTTAGCACCGAGTGCGTAATGAAAATTCATTCCATTAACAACCTTACAAAAAATTCGTAATGATTGCTACTACTCCGTCCTCTACTAATCACTCCCTCTCCTCCACCTCCACTCTATCATGCGAGCAATTCCACCACCACCACTCTCCATGGCCTCCCCTCTTCCGTCTCCTCCTTTTCCTTTTTCTCTTTCACTTCCTCTCTGTTAAAGATTGTATGAGGAATGAATAAAAAGATTTAGGTTGATTTCTAGTAGTGGTGGAAGGGGATGTCAATGGTATTTGAAGGATAGAAAATAGGTGGAGAAGACGGTTAATGTTGGTGAGTAGTGGGAGTTGCAGTTGTGAACAAAAATGTCAAACAACTTCAAGTTAGCACTTAAAAACAAACACCTTTTAATTTTACAACTTCTAATTAACAACCCATTCAAAAGCAAAACAAACAATTTATTCAGAAGCTTTTTTAGAACTTCTAATTCTAGTTAAAAGATCACTTCTAAGCACTTAAAATAAAACACCCCTAAGTGGTGCTAAAAATTTGGTTTTCAAAAGTGTTGAAGGATGTTTGTCTGCATCATTATAAGTGGCAAATCACTTATAACCATCTTAATTTAAACGGCGCTAGAATTTTTGATATCAAAAATGCTTACGGGTGTTTGCTTGCATCACACATAAGTCGCGAACACTTGTAACAACTTATAAGTAGTAGACCGTCAATTTTTTTATGTTTGTTTGCAACTACATACTAGTGGCCTCATATAAGTGGCAAAGCTAAATTGATGCAATTAAGGGTCTAAATGGATCAAATTAGGGAGTGGGCACGGACGAAATGGTTTGAGATGGACCTCATCCCGATCCCATCCCGTTGTTTTATCTTAGGGACGGGATAGACTCATCCAACCTTGTCCCATCCCAACAAATTCAGGACAGGACAAGATGAGATTGTAAACTTAATCAGGTGAAACACAAAGCTATCATAAACTTACCCTAACCCACCACCCAGGTAAGAACTATTTAACCCACCACCCTTGGATTAGATCAGATCCTCTGAATGTATAGTTAGCAGAGGTGGGGAAAGCTTCTTTCCATGTGGAGAAATTTAATAGCATGATTTGATCCCATATCTCCTAATAGGCCCTCATGACCACCATGGGGGACTTCGCAGTCAAGCAAGCATACATGGCCAGAAGATTAGGTATTATAATGGATCTATAGACTGCGATTTGGGATTGAGATAATGCTAACTCTTATCTCCCTAGTTTCTTGTTCATAACAAAATAAAAATAAAATCTTTTTCTTCCATTGCTCTTTCTGAACAGTTGTTAGGTTTGTGGAGCCTGGCCAGTGACTACACCCTTTGCAAGAACTTACTGCACTTCGAAAGGGTTCACATTTTTTCTTTAAAGACAGAGTTATTATGAATACTCGCATTTCTTCTTAACAATATCTCATGTTTGTACAATGTGTTATAAACGTCGTTAAACATACAGTGATAATGGAAGAAATGCAACATAATTAATGAAAGAAACACAATGAACTCTACACCACAAGTCATCTTTTATAGCATTGGACAATAGCGTTCTTTACACTTTTGCAATGAAAAGTCAGTTTTAGTTAATACTGAAATCTAAAAACAATATAAAATATTTGGTGGGATTTTAAAAGGCAAGAGCGCTCACACAAAAATATTTGACCAGCGCGATTCTTCTTCTCTCCCCCAAACCTAAAACTTAAAATCTAAAAAAATATAACTCAGTTGCGCCAATCCTTCTCCTCTCTCCCTTTGCTATGATTCTCTACCTCCCCGTGCTCGCTCAAATCTCTGGTTTTCCGTACAAGAACGAAAGAGTTTAACCTAGGAAGAGATTGATTTTGAGAGAGTTTAACATCGAAAGAGATCAATTTTGAGAGAGTCTCGGACCAAATTGTTAACTGTTCTTCAACTTCAAGTGTTTGGGACGAGTTCTTTGTGATCAAAATTTTGATCTTCGGTTTACCATTGTGGGCAGTAATTGGGGTTCGTGTGGGAGCGTTTATAGTGCTGGTTCTGTTCACACTCTTCTTCTGCATCACATCTCTATGCAAAGGTCCTCTTTGAATGAATCGATGAGCTCGAAGAAGAAGAGGCTGTCGGTGAGAAACCCATCACCAAATGTGTTGAAAGAGATCCAAGAAATTTCTTCAGCTCATCATCAGCGGAAGCAGCAGCAGTAGAGGCCAGCTCCAGCTGCGGTGCCGAAGATCCAGATCGATATGGGGAAGGTGGAGCACAGAGTGGTGTTCTCTGATAGGCACTCCAGTGGGGAAAGTAGATCGACAAATGCGACGGATTTGGCTTCCATGGCCGCAGGTCCACTGGAAGTTTTGCATTTGGGGTGGGGGCATTGGTACACTTTGAAAGAGCTTGAAGCTGCTACTAATGGATTGGCGAATGAGAATGTGATTGGGGAAGGTGGGTATGGGATTGTTTATTGCGGAGTTTTGCAGGATAATACGCTGGTGGCAGTGAAAAATTTGTTCAATAACAAGTACACATTTCTCAAATTTTGGTTTGTTTTGTAAATATTGAATTTATGTTTTCAAGGTCATAATTTGCAGGAGACTTTCATTCAAGATGAATTACAGAAACCCAGTTGAAAACAAATGGGATAAATTAATGGATAGATATGCTCAGTATTAACTATTAGGAATAAAAGGAAGGTTTTTCAATTTTTCCTTTGTTGTTATGTTGGTAAGTCATGTTTGGAGTACTAAACCAACAAGCTTTAAATTAGATAATTTTCAAAGCCAGCTGGAAGCTTTGATGTTAGACTACGGAACTTCTACTTTGGTGCCCCTTTTTTTTGACAAGTTCACAAAATTTTCCATTTCTGTTGCGTTGTTCAGGCATATTAGACTTAGTTAGCCATCAAGTTAAAAAAACTTCCATTTTTCAAAGACAAACTTCAATTGGAGTAATGATTGGTGGAATGGCAATTCTGCTGGAGTTACATGCTTGGTCTTGATTTTAGTAACTCTATTAGTTCCTATTGTATTCTTTATTTAATTTTCCAAATTGTGACAATAGAAAACATTGTCCTGTTCATTTACATTTTGAACTAGAACTCAATGTAGATTTACTCCACTTTCTACTCCCTTGGTAATGAAATTAATGATTTTTCAGAGGGCAAGCTGAGAAGGAGTTCAAAGTAGAAGTTGAAGCAATTGGACGTGTTAGACATAAGAATTTGGTGTGGTTACTAGGGGACTGTGTCGAGGGCGCTTACAGGTATCACTTCAATTCATTTTTCTGTCAATAATTGTTCTTTGTATAAGTTAGGAGGTTTACTCATCTTGATTTTATACTTTCAGTTTGAGGGTGGTTAAATTTCAGCATTTTTACTCCATCTGGTTTTATTGGTCAGAATGCTCGTGTATGAGTATGTAGACAACGGTAATGTTGACCAATGGCTCCATGGTGATGTAGGCCATGTCAGCCTTCTCACATGGGAAATCAGAATGAACATTATCCTTGGAACAGCTAAAGGGTACAACGAAAATTTCCTAAATTTCATATGTTATAGTTGTATATCGACACAAGTATTAGGCAAATAGGAACATACGGGTTAGTATCTTTCTTACACAAGTTCTATGTCCTTCATCTAATATCTACTCTGCATTTAGCAAAATAGTTATTGGAGTTGACAAACCCAAATGGAAATTTATCATATTATATACTGTACTTTTTTAAAGAAGAATCTAAGTGGCAATATTCCATTTCTTTCATATTTTGGCAAACTCACTATATTGTGCATCAGTCCTATCTACAATTTCAATTAATATTTTGGCAAGACTCGCTATACTGTGTAACAGTCCATATCTCTGGTTCAAAGCATTTCTGGAAATGTATGGATGTACTGTATTTGCAAACATTGTTAATCTTATACTACTTTGATGATTTCTCTAAACATTTATGAGCATCACTGCTTTAAGAAATTCCAGTAGTTATCACTTATAAAATCCCTAAGAAGAGCTTAACATATCTTTCTTAGTACTATAAGATAAATTTGTATGAAACTTTGTAACTAGGTGATGTTGATAATCTTTTAAGAAAACCTTAAAAGGTGAGTTTCACATGGAAAACACTCTCATAGGCTTCGAATAAAGAATCATTTTGATGCCTTCTGACAATTACAATAATTAAACATCATGGGCGGCAATGAACACATTGAGGTAGATTACCCAGAACCTGATTTTGTTGAGGTACTTGACTCTTGTTGATTTTTATCACCTGCTTCATTATTTTGGTGATAAGTAAACATCTTTCTGTTGATGATAGAATCACAATGCATTGATTTTGCTAGAATGGGGAGGCCAAAAACTTGTTGGAGTCTAGGTTAACTAAAATTAATGAACCAACATAATGTCGATCGTTGTGGCTTCAATATAACATTAGATCTGACAATGTATCTTAAATTGTTGATTTTATTTCCATGAAATCGAACAACATGATATTTTCAACTGTTCTTATGCATTTCACTCCTTTACTATTACATAACAATGCTTGCAATCCAAATTGCATATTCTAACCGTGACCATAACTCAGTGCTTGTGACTCAAAATCGTGCATTTTTTTGTTTGGAAACCAAGTAGTTGTCACGTTTTAGTTGGTTTAATTGTAATGAATAGTGGTCATTAGTGTGTGTGAACCTAGATGTTAATTCATAGATTATAGGCTGACTTTTGGTGCAGATGCTCAGGTTTGTCTTTGATCATATGTATTTTGTTCAAGTGCTCAGTGCTAAGATTGCATAGATCTAGAAATAATGTTGCTCTTTTGTATGTTAACAAATAATGTTATCCTGCCCATGGACTACATAAAGTAGTATATTTCTAATTGTTTAATCTTTTGTCGTTCATAATTTGTTACTTACCAACCCTTTGAATAATAATTCTCACAGAGGTATGGGCATGGAGGTGTGATGCACTTTAGGAATGCTAGAGAAACTGCTAGCCTTGGAACTCAAGAAGGCAGGGTTGACAGCTGATAACCATAACCTTGATACTTCAAGAGAGTATTACCCTATCATCATAACTACAAGATCATACGATGAACGCCTGGAAACTCTTTAGTTTGTTCGTGAAGCAGGGATCAGTGTCTGCTCTGGTAATTCTTATTGCATGAAGCCTGCAACCCTTTTTTTCTCTTTGTGTTTTGGTTTATGACCTGTATGATGTTTTGCTGTATTTTACCCTCAATGATGAATCACCACAAAGCTTGATCACTTTCTATGGGATTTCTAAAAAAGGTTAACAAAACTCGTAGTATAGATTGATGAGAGAACTGTTATTCTTCTCTCCATATCCATTTTGATCTTATATTTTGCTATCTAAAATATGATGAAATGCATATTGTTTGCCTACAGGAGGAATAATAGGGCTTGGAGAAGCAGTCACCCGTCTCGGCAGCTTGCTTACATTCGACTCGAGTTTTGGGAACCTTCAGATATCATGCTCCGGAGTAAGCTTACGCTAATTGATAGTTCACTCTACTATTTTCAAACTTGAATGAGAATGATAGTTTCAGGGGAAAAAAGAAGGGTTGGTCTTGAACCGGTCATAATAACTTTAAACTTAGAAAATTTCTTTACTTTGCCTACTTCCTGTATATTGGTTTGGGATTCAATATGAATAAATGAGAATATTCAATGTATTCTGAAGTAGTTATTTATAAAAATAAAATAAATAACACCCTATGTATAAAAATATATTCTTAGCGGAACAATAAGATGCATTCCATGTGTCTGCAAGTATATTAAGATTCATTTGTACAAATTAGTTTTCGGGTTGTTTTCTGTATTTAAGTTGTATTTGGTTTGCTAAGGAAGTGATGGGAAAATGTTCACAACTATGAATCTAACTACAACCTGGATATGGTGACTTGTATGATTATCCTTTTGCTCCATTTTACTTCTTTTCATGTGTAGATCCCAAGTTAAACAACGATTATCCGCCAAAGGCTGTAGCAAAGGTGCTTTTCACTTCTTTCTGTTTCTTAACAATTGTGATCACAATCTAGCTATAATTATTATATAATAATGATTTGAAGTTCTTTTGAAATCTAAACATAAATAGAAGTAAAATGAAAGAGAATATAGTTGGTTAATTTGCTAGGGTGCAATGAAGTGGGTCACATATAAACTGGTTTATTCAAGTAGTCTAATTTCCAAAATTGGGCTCATACATTCTGCTTTTGTATAGTAGAATATACCGAGGTGATTTTTTAAATTTGAATTGTATCCTGTTACTTATCAGTATTTCCATTCCTGAAAAAAAATATTAAAATTATAATTTTGGGGGTATCAAGATAACAGGTTGAATAAAATACTTCAATCCCCAACCATGTCAAACTGTGAACTTTTGCTATGAAATGTGCTCTTTAGGTTCTCATCTATTTCTTAATGTAAGATTCTTCTTGGTGCATTTCTTTTCATCATCCAATCTTAGCTGGCATAAACTTTTACAGCCACAAGCGAGGGAAAAGGCAAAAAGGGTGGGATTTGAAGTAAGTGTTGCCAAAACAAGTTTCAAGGCTAACACAAAGGCCCTAGCAGAAAATGAAGGAGAGGGGATTGCTAAGGTGAGGCTATTTTATTTCTCTGTCTTGCAATTTTGTTTCTTTGTCTTTGCTTCTGTTTATTTCAGTCAGCATGAGCTAGACTTGGTTTTTTACTTTCTCTGTTATGTCACTGATATGATGTACATTTGTTGGATTAATAGGAGTAAAAATTTGAGAACTCGAGTCACTGGATGCCCAAAGACCATTGATGGTGACTTGAAATGCAAGGAGGTTCCAACAAGTTTTGGATTTGATACAACATGCAAGGTGATCATCTTATTGACTCGAATCTTGTTTGTTCAGTTTTTATTATTTGATGATTTGTCTGTTTTCATTTTTTATTGTTTATAGTTTATTCAGTTTTTATTAGTTGTTGACAGTTACTGGCTCTTTAACTTCAGTCAGATATATTCCTGAATGACATTATTCTTAATGTTTAGTGATATAACAATCATTGTTGATAACACTTTGTGTTTCTTCTAGTGTGAGAATGCATAGTATTTCAATTAGTATGTCGTATGCTTAAGAAATGCAGTGTGAAGTAGACTTTAATGGATTAGACTTATGTTTTGCAGATATATGCAGAAATGATAGGAAATGTCATGATCGATGCTCGCTCTACTGGAAAATATTATCACTGTAAGTTGTCAATCTTGAACTTCATTCATGTCAGAGTTCTGCATGACAGTTAGCTGTTTTAGAAGGCATAATTGAATCGTCTGGTTTTTTCTCATAGCGATGATTGCCCCTAGTTCCTTAGGTCTATGATGGTATGGAGACTTGACTATCATGGTTAAATCCTTGCTGTTAATAATTCGAGGAACAATTTACATTCTAGTCAAAGGCTCCTGTCTTGTGTAAATCTGATGGGAAGTCCTCAATTGTCTCCTTTTGTGTTGCTCCGTGTTTATTTTCACAGGGCAAGATTAAATTAGTTTCACTTCACCGATGTATGGTCCCTGGAGATTCATTTTTGGGTTTGTTGACAAGTAAGAGTTCTATTTTCTTTATAGTTGCAAAGCATTTGAAAGTTGTTTATGTTTATGGGTGCGTGGGTTATAAGACTATAGCACCGTACGAGAGGTTTCAACGGCATGGAAATGAAGGGAAGTATTACTTGTATGGCTGGGGCATTAGGATAAGAACCTTAGTCTATCCCATTCAATTCTGGGTCTTTTGGTAGAAACTTATATCTCAGATGATGTGGTTGTCAAGGCTGATGGTACTCCTTAGAAACTCATCTTTTCCATATCATTTGTTTCATTTCACTCTGTTGGCTTGCTCTCATTCTACGTTTTAAGGGATAATGTCAACTGAGTCTTGAGCTAATTAGGAATAAATTAAGGTCTAGCTAACAATTGTTTCTGTTTGCTTTTTTTGCAGCCTTGCACTCATGCCCCAACGGTATGTGATGATCGTTTCTGAATGTCATAGTAACATGAATCATTAGAACTTTTTTTTAAGATAACTGGTGGCTTTAACTTTTTTAATTTAATTTTGCATTGTTTTGAGCAGGTTGTGACCTTCCTTGGTTGCCAGAACTTGAAAGTGAGCAACATTGAGATCAAAGATGCACAACAAATGCATCTTGCTTTCCAAAAGTGCGTGAATGTCCAAGCTCTGAATCTCATTGTAAGTACACCAGGAAATAGCCTCAATACAGATGGAATTCATGTCATTGAGACCCAAAATATTTTGATAAAAGGATGTATTATTGGAACAGGTAATATAATACTCCCACATCTTGCCAAAAAATGAATTGTTAACATAAAATTAGAGTTATGTTGTTAATTGTTCTTTTGCAATAATTTTGTTGTGGACTGAAGGTGATGACTGTATTTCAATAGTAAGTGGGTCACAAAAGGTTCAAGCCAATGACATAACTTGTGGACCAGGTCATGGAATCAGGTCTGAATTTCTAACTCTAACCTGTTTTTTTTTTCACTAAAAGTCAATTAGTTTTCTCATTGTGACTTAACTAACTTTATTTTTTTGGTTGAGAGACGGTATTGGAAGCTTGGGAGCTGGGAAATCAGAAGCTCGCGTTTCAAATGTGCATGTAGATTCAGCAAAGTTGACTGGGGCCACTAATAGAGTCAAGATTAAGACTTGGCAGGTGAGTTTTAGTTAGTTAAGATGTTGCAAAATCATCTGTGACGGATGTCTTCAGAGAAAATGATACAAAACTAACATCAACAAATGAAGGAAGGGAGAACCAAAACAATGAAATTGGAAACTGGAAAGGATTGTGACTCGATGTAATACATTATCTTTATTATTCAACTGAAATAAATGTAGTCTGATCTTTATTATTTGATAGATTTTGTGACTCAATGTAATACATTATCTTATTAATTACATTACGTTGCCTCCATTCATGGAAATGTTTAAATTTGTCACATTTAGATTTTTATTTTCTAGAAATAAAACTTATAAGATGTTATAAAAAGTCATTTGATAGCACTTGATGAGTGCTATAGAAAAAAAAATGCCTTGAGAAACGCTATAGAAACTAATACAATAGCATTTGTTAAATGCTACGTGACAGAAGACAATAACGTTTCTAAAATGCTATTGGTAACTATACAATAGCGTTTCAGAAACGCTATAAATACTGTTACTATAGCATTTCAGAAACGCTATAAATAGTCAACCTACAATAGCATTTTTAAAACGCTATAATAGACTTACTATAGCGTTTCAGAATACTATTACTATAGCATTTCAGAAACGCTATAAATAGTCAACTTACAATAGCGTTTTTAAAACGCTATAATAGACCCTGTATCTATTATAGTTCCGGCAGACATAGCGTTTTCTAAAACTCTATGTTATCCTACCATAGCGCTTTTGAAACGCTATTAATGAGCATTTTTCTTGTAGTGGAAAAAGTAGTGGCATGACACAAATATATGGGATTCATTCTATTTGTCGTAACCAAGGTTGTCAAAGTGTAAAGCAAAGTCAAAGCAAAATTCGATGTCTTAGCGTTTTTCAAAAAGTGAAGCGTAAAGCAGTGGTTTTACGAAAGTGAAGCGGCCCTTATGAAAAATTCATATTATATATTTAAAAAATGCATAATGGAATTATGTGTTGTGAAAGACTTAAAATCATGATTTCCTTATTTCTATATTAATTACATAGTGTTAATGTTAACTGAATTTAAAATTTTAATTTATTTCTTATTTTTTAAAATTTTCTAGGCGGGGTGCCCTAAACAATGTTGTGGGTACGAATAGCCATTCAAGTTTAAAACTGATTCCCCTCTTCCCTGCGTGTACTGTTCTTCGTCCTCCTCCTTCCCCGTGTACTATTCATCATCTTCCTCCGCCTGCATCTGAGTAACCCGGCAGGTTTCTCCGCCAAAAATCATTTCGTCTCTTCTTTCTTTTTCTTCCTTCCCTCTCCCTTTCCGTTCTTTTTTCCAACCAAAATCAAAGAAAATCATAACATAATTGCATATTGTTCATTCTCTTCCTCCTCCCCCCTCCGCCTGCATCCGAGCAATCCGGCTGGTTTCTTCGCCTAAAATTTTCTCATATCTTATTCCTTTTAGGGGTGGGCACGGAATGGGATGAACCTCATCCCTAGCCCATCACGTTCGTTCGGGATCGGGACGAGACAAAATGAGCATGTACTAAATAGTCTTCTAATGAAGAATACAAAAAAAGTTCATCTCATCTAGCTCACACACCAATAATGCCAATTTATGTACATATAACTTTGATTATAACAATATAAAATGTCAAGTAAATTTTCATCTCATATTACTCCTAATTGTATCTTGTATGAATAATATAAGTTCTCAAGTTGTCTTAATATAAGTTTAAAAATGAATAATATTGCTCATTGACCAAATTTTCAACTATATAACTCATAGAAACCTACCGATCATTTGCCTTTATTTTCAACAAAAATAATTGTCCTATAACTAATCTAAATGTAAAAAAACATAAATTTTCATAGGTTCTATTTGACCTAAAATATTCAAACTAAAGTTTCTATCTAAACAAGGAGTTTCAAATCAAGTAAGTTCTTAAACAATAGATGTTTTAATTTTATTTCAACACGTCATAAAATTTTCTTTAGAAGATTAGTTTGATTAAAATTAATAATAATAAATATTAAATAAATAAGTTTGGGACGGGACGGGATGGGCGTGATTGAAAATCTTCATCTCAGTCCCATCCCACTCTAGAATGGGACAAGACAGGATCAGGATGAGTTTGATCAATCCCAAAAGGACCCAAAAAATGGGGATGAGATGGGACGGGATCGGGATCGCAGGATGGGATGCCCACCCCTAATTCATTTATATTCCTCTTCCTTCCCTTTCCCTTTTCCGATAAAATCAGAGAAAATCCGTAAGAGAATTCAAAAAATAAAATAAAACTAGAGACGCTTTATAACATGAAGCCACTGCTTTGGGCGCTTCAGGCTTCGGCAAAAGGCCATGGCTTCAGAGTAGTGGCCTGGCTTTGACCGAAGCGAAGCGAGATGTCATGGCTTGGCTTTGTTTTTGGCTTTAAACGGTGAAAAGCCATGGCTTTGACTACTCTGGTCGTAACAATAAAAGACAAGTAGTCTAATCTAGGGCATAGGTGATTTACTATATGCAGCTTTCATGCTAATTATGTTAAGTTATTGTAAGGTACAAGAGTACATTATTGTGACAGTTGGATGTGAACCTCATAACAACATTGGATGTGGACCTCATAACAACATGTAAGTGTATAATAAACTCTTCATTGTCTCATAAACATCACTTTTTAATCCAAAATTTTATGTTACTCACCATAGCCACCCTTTCTATGATATTAACATAGTGGCGGTTGATTAAAGTTAAAACTTATAACCATATGTTTTTTCTATATACAACTCATTAACCATTTCTTTCCCAAACAAGGGGCCTTAGTGAGTGAGTTGAGTTGTCCAATTCAATTAAGATATTAAGATTAATAATTGATGATACATCAAAATAGACCGATCATCACGGCCGTATGCGTGGCATAGAGACCGATCATGAGAATACAACGCCGATTTATTAGGCCAACACATAAAACCCAAGAAGAATAAAGCCAATTACAAAGGCTCAGACGAGGTTTGCTAATAAGGCAACATTAACAGGGCCCGAATCCAGGCTCGACGCGGGTTCTCTCATAAAGAAGAAGAACGTTGCTCCAAAAAAGAGTCGTGGAGGGAGTTACGCCTCCACGAATGGATCTTCATTAAGAAGGAGACTGTTACAAGAAACATCTCCTTCCATTGTGCATCACATGCTTAAGTCACGCTAAGAGTCAACCACGACCATTATAAAAGGTAAAGAAAATATTCGATACAGGTATGCAACTTTAACTGAGTTTTGTCCAGATATACTTCATTCTTCCAACAGAGTTACTGACTTAAGCATCGGAGTTCCTTCGGCCACCAAAAAGGTGGTCTTTGGCAGTCTAACAATTTTTTTTCAAGTCAAACTCATAGGAGGATGATTTTTGGATGCACAGTTTGGCATCGTCCGTGGGAAACGACGAGTTTCCTTTCAAAAATAAGATTTACAGCAACAAAGTTCACCCAACCTGATAGAATATCAATGGAGTACTCCACAAATCTTCAATCCGGTGATGAAAGATATGACATGCTACCCTCGGATCCCCGAGAAGAGATGCTTATGGCTCTTAGATGAACAACGTAATCGAAATGGTAGACAAAATCATTCGAGGCCAGAAGCGCAACAACTTTCAAGAAGAAATCACTCAGCTTAAGAGACACCAGACTGACAATAATTCCAGGTGTAATCAAGGGAAGTCTGAAATCTACAACTGAAAAATCCCAAATACGAGATATCGTTCTCGACTCTGATTGCGAGTCAGAGCGAGATTCTTGAAGCTATGGTAGGAAGGGAAGATGTAAAATGGCCATCGAAAATTAGAAGAGATCTAGAAAAGTGGAACAAGAACAGATGTTGCTTCTTCCACAACGATTACGGCCACAATACTGAGGATTGTCGCAGTCAGAAGGATGAGATTAAACGACATATCAGATAAAGACGACTCAAAGAATTCGTCAAACTCAAGGGAGAAACGGTCATCTCAAGGGAGCAAGTAAAGGAAACAATCTATGTCTTGAACGACGCAGCCGGAGAAAAGGAGTAGTCCAATCGATCCCGAAAGCTTATAGTCGATCAGAGACTTACGTACAAAGATCAGATTCCAAAAACCATCCGCACAGCGTGTAAAAACAATGCTAAGGACTCTAACCTTCTCAAATGAAGATGTTGATGGGGTCAATTTCCCGCACAATGATGTTTTAGTGATCTCGGTCATGATAGCTAAATGGAAAATCAAAAGAGTATTGGTCAACACCGGTAGCTCGACCAATCTCTTATACTTGACGATGCGGTTCACCAATGAGATGCTCTCATCAAACGATCAATCTATGGTAGGTTTTAGTGGGGGAAAATGTCACCCACTGGGAATGATTCAGCTACCGATCAAAGCGGGAGAGCCGGGAAAACAACAAGTATTTTTGACGGACTTTCTCTTCATCGACACTCCTGTCGTGTACAACATGCTACTTGGGAGACCGTTGATAAACAACATGGGCGCAATCTCCTCCACTATGCACCAATGCTTGAAGTACCACACTGACAATGATGTCAGAAGGATCAAAGGAGATCAACCAGCAGCCCGAGAGTGTCATTTTGCAACAATAAAGACTCCCCATAAATAGCAATTACTGCAACAACTGGAAGAGCCTTCACAGCTGTTTGATGAAAAGAGTTCGAACTCTCGGGACGACAATACGAATTTAACTAGTCCGCAAGATCGACCTAACACTGGACAATCGAAAGAAGAAAAGGTCGAGGTCTACTTAGACAATGAAGCGGAAAAGGCAGTTCGAATCGGCTCAAAGATTAACTCTAAACTCGCCAAGGAACTGTTCCAGCTGTTGAAAGATAACCAAGATGTTTTTGCACGAACAATGAAGGATATGGTGGGAATAAACCCATCCATCATCTCTCACAAAATTGCATGTGAATCCAGATAAGAAACTGGTAAAAAAGAAGACGGGTGGCCCCGGAGCGCAATCAGGCAATAAATGAATAAGTGCTCCGACTACTCAACGCATGAATGATAAAAGAAGCTCACTACCCAGATTGGTTGGAAAACACAGTACTGGTAAAGAAGAAGAACAAAAAATGGAGGGTGTGCATGGATTACACCGACCTGAATAAAGCCTGTCCCAAAGACAACTTTCCACTTCCACGAATAGATCAGATAGTGGGTGCAATTGTCGGACATGAAATGCTAAGCTTCATGGATGTGTACTCTGGGTATAATCAGATACAAATGTACCTTCCTGACCGAGAAAAAACTTCTTTTATAGAAGAAAGGGGTACATATTGTTATTGCCATTCGGGTTAAAGAATATGGGAACAACATATCAACGGCTAGTGAACAGGATGTTTAAAGATCAGATATGCAAAACGATGGAGGTCTACATCGTCGATATGCTTGTTAAAAGCTCACACAGAGCATAACACGTCACGGATATTAAATAGGCTTTCTCCCAGTTGCAAAAGTACAAGATGAAGCTGAACCTGGAGAAATGCACATTTGGAGTGGAGTCAGGGAAGTTCCTCGGGTATATGGTCAACCAACGAGGAATTGAAGTCGATCCACAGCAAATACAAGCGCTTCTCAACATGCAGTCGCCGACAAGTATAAAAGGCGTTCAAAGTCTTAACGGAAGGATAGCAGCTATGAACAGATTTATCTCCAGATCATCAGACAAGTGTCTGCCTTTCTTCAAGATCTTGAAGGGGAACAAGACATTCGAGTGGAATGATGAATGCGACAGAGCCTTTCAAAGACTTAAGACGTACATGGGAAGCACAAAGATACTAACAAAACCGAACACAGGAGCAACCACTACACCAAAAGGCCAGTTTAGCTACGCCGAGCTGGCCACGGTTCTAAACCGTTGCTTTATTTGCCACGGCCAAAAACCGTAGCTATAAGTACCAACGGCTTAAAACCGTGGGTAAAAAAAACATGACCACGGCTTAAAACCGTTGGTATATTTGGCACGGTTAAAAATCGTGGCTATTAGTAGTAACGGCTTAAAACCGTGGGTATTATTCGCTACGGCTCAAAACCGTTGCAAAAACAAATTTAGCAACGGTTCTAAACCGTGGCTAGCTCTAGCAACGGCTCAAAACCGTGGCTAAAACTGCCAACGGTTTAAAACCGTAGCTAAAGACCAATCACTTTCGCGCTTTGGCGAAAATACTTTCGCACTTTGGAGGTTTCAGTTTCGCGCTTTGGCGAAAAAATTTGGGGAAAACATATTCTCACTCTCTCCACGCCTCATCTTCACAAGCACTACTGAAGGAAGAAAAAGGACGGAAGAAGGAGAGGACGAGAAGCAGAGAAGAAGAAGGACGAAAGAAGGAGAGGACGATAGAAGAAGAAGAAGAAAAAAAAGAAGAAAGTTTGAGAAGGGTGTGAGTTGTTCGCTTCATGTGTCACAGTCGATTGATGATTTTTCTGGAGAGGAGAGAGAGAGAGAAAGCGAAGCAGTTGGGGGTTTGAGTTGGTGATGGTGGTGGTTGTGAAGGGGCAAACAAAGTCGTCGTTTGCGGTGGTCCTATCGATGTTCTTGTGGAACTCCAGTGGTAACGGTCAAAGAGGAATATTACGTAGCAGTGGTGGTTTGTGGGGAACTTACGCACCTTCGAATGTGGGAATAGCAGATGCAGTGACTGGCTTCGCCTTGGCTGCCACCCTCGTCTACTCGAGTCGGAGGTAAAAATTACTACTTTTTATTCAAATTCTTCTTTAGGGTTTTTGTTTTTCCATTCAGATCCCATCTCCAATTCTCTCACTCAAATTCACTGTCACTCCATATTTGATTGCTATTTGGGTTTTCAGAAAAAGAAAATAAAAACCTATTCGTTTTTCAGCCAAACAAGAATGAAGTGAATCCTAATTGAATTTTAGGTTGAAATCAGGAAACATTTACTACTCCGAATTGAGTTTGAGAGGCTGAACACTAAATTGGACATAATGTGGATAACATGAGAGGCTTCAAATCTTGGTGCAAATGAGAGGTCTTTTTCTGTTCCAGTTTAATAGGAACAAAACCCACCATTTTGATTTCCTGCAAACTTCACTCTTAGCTTAGGTTCCTATCATTTTGACTAACTATAATAGCAAATAAAAATTCAGATGGTAAAATTTTGCTTCCTTGCGATATATTGTCTATCTATTATACAAGTGGTCATCTTGAGTGTATTATTATTATTATATACAATCTTAAGAAGAAAAAAAAAAGGGAAGAAAAAAAGAGTGGACTTCAACATAAGCAGTAGCTAAATTTATTTATTTGGGGCTGATTTTGCAGGGGTGGCCTGAAGTCACCATGGTCTCGTAGGAGAAGAAAGAATGCCCTTTCACCTCATCAGTGGAAAACTCTATTTACCCTGGAGGGAAAACTCTTCTTTAAATTGGTTCATATCTCCTTCCAGGTAAGATCCTTTTTTCTTCTTTAGATCTCTTATTCTTCAGATCTGTTTCAAATTTTTTTGCTCTGTTTCATTTTTGAAGAAACAAAATGTGGAATTCTTAGAAGTGATTTGGTTTTGAAAAGAAATTATTGTTGCAGGCTCTTTAGTCATTGGGTCTCCTACTGTTCCTGTTCAAGGTCAGTGTAAGCTCTTCCTCATTTGTTAAGTTTAGTCATTGATTTTTTATTTTAATTTTTTTGATCTCTTCTTCTTATTTTTTGTTGATTTCATTCCACTCAAACCAACCCAAGCTGAAGCTATGATGTGATTTTTCACACACCAAACAACATCCATGGCTTTGTTTTCTCCTTCTCTTCCTTCATCTCATCTTCCCACTGATTCTGCCTTTATTGATCTCATTAGAGCTTTATTCCAGCAATTCCTTTCAGCAGAGTATGTTCCTCCCTCCCTTGTATCAATCGCGCTTCTTATTCCATGTAGGCTGCTATCAATTTTTTTTATTGAAGTCTTTTATGTGTAGTTCTCCTATAATTTTGTGGAGTTGGCATTCTTTATAGGGTTTTTATGTGACTGTCTAGATGCATGAAAAGTCCAGTGAAATAATTAGAATAAGACTAAAATTTTCCAAGAGTAAATTTTCTTCTGTGGTCAACTTAACTAATGGTTCTTCTTTGAATCAGCAAAATATTTCATATGTGATGACATCTGAGTTTACTTCAATTTCAACTTGTAGTTTAAAAAAAAAAATCAGAACTTCATTTTTACTAGTATGATTTTCAGCAGTTTTTAGATGTGTTTGTTGGTCACTTTGTTTTTCTTGGTCACTTTGTTGCCTGACTGAAGGAATTCATTGTTGTTTGCTACAAACAGTCAGAATTTTTACTGACTGTTAAGATAACCTCAGCAGATTTTCAGCAGTTTTATATGTGTTTGTTGGTCAGTTTTAGGGGTGGGCACGGTTCGGTTCGGTTCCAAATTTTGAGGAACCTAACTCGAACCGTTTAAAATTTTATCGGTTCCGATTCGGTTCGGTTCCTCTATTTTGAACGTTGGAACCGAACCTAACTCGAACCGTTTACAACGGTTCGGTTCCAAACGGTTCCTTGAAACAATTTGAGTTAGGCCTTCCAAGAGAATAATATGATCATATCATATGAAAACAATTTGACCATGAACAAATTATCATGGGGAAATAGTAACATGAGTTAAGGACTGGTGCATATTCTGCTTGGTAGGGAAATACTTGGAAGTATCAATTAATATTGAACTCATGCATCATAATTCATCAACTCTTTTTATCATAATGGTTGATCACTTAAGAATGATATAAAAATACACAAAATCATCATTTCAGACTCATTTGCACAGTTGAATTCTAAAACCACATGGAAATGACACGAAACCCAGAAACATAAATAATTTAAGCAATCTGATCTGTCTCCCACAGTTCTTTTGTACAACTACAAAGCATGTAAAATCCACCACAAATGCTAGAATAGTAGAATCTGCCTAAACCAACAGACTGCAAGTCTGCAACAGTCCAACAACAGAAATTCTAAGTGTCGAGGAAATGAGCGAGGGAAGTGAGGTGGCGGGGGTGGGAGCCGTTCACCCCACTCGAGATGCGTGCGTTGACTTTTTGCGTGCGCATCCCGAGCGGAATGAACGGCTCCCACCCCCGCCACCTCACTCCCCTCGCTCATTTCCTCGCCCATTTCCTCGCTGTGTAGAATCACTCGTCCAACAAACAGTCACCCTGAACCAACAGACTGCAAGTAAAATGAGGGCCTCATGCCATGACATACTTGGAATTTGACAAACATAGAATGAAACAAACACTGAAATTTCTGTCTGCAATCATATACATCTAAAATTTCCACAAACAACCACCCTCATTCCACAAACACACACTGAAATTTCTGCTTGCAATGTTCAAAATCATATTCAAAATACATTGTTCAGCATAAACATCAGATTCAGCATACGAATCAGATTACATTGTTCAAAATAAGATTCAAAACATAAAGCCCTATCCCCTGAAAATTCTGAAATCAAATTATTTTACCATGTTTTTGAGAAATTTTATTTTACCATGTTGTACTTGTAATCCAATCAGGAAAATGCTAACCAATCCCATTGGTGGTCATCCAAATTTGCATCAACACATGTAAGTTTTATCCCAAATTTGAACCTTTACACAGGGAGTGCAAGCAACCCCTTGGTCTAGCTCTAGCTAGTAAAAGTTCAAATGTGGAGTTCCCCAAAACAATCATCTTAGGGTTTGTATGTGTTACTATTAAGCAAGCAATAAAAATTTGATCTTCAGATTTTGCATAAACACACAACACATAAGTAAAGAAAGTAAAGAATGTAACCTTATAGATTATTGAGTTGACGAGAGATCCTCCTGTGATCTAGATTGGGTTCTGGAGAGAATGATCGATGATGATCTTGGATATGTTGCTAAAAGGAGAGAAAGCAAAAGGGGTCATCTTGTTCTGTTCTGAAATGGTGATGATGATAGTTGTTCATCTCATTCACTCTGAATCTCTGATAGTTGTTCATCTCATTCACTCTGAATCTCTGATCATCTCTCCTTCCTCTCGTCTCTCTTCTTCATTTTCTAATCTCAACAACAACAGTCGAGAGGGAGGGAAAGTGGAGAGATTATGCTCTGCGGCTGCTCTTCACCTCTTCGTGGTCGTGGACTCGTGGTTGCTCGCGAGTCGCTACCTGCTCTGCGACTGCGGCTGCTCTTCGCCTCTTCGCCTCTTCTTTTGTTTGTCAAAGACTCAAACAGGAAACAGTGAGGAGTGAGACCGAGGGCGAGGAGTGAGGACCTAGGGTTTAGAAATAGAAACCAAAACAAGTAGGGAATTTACTAATTTAGGGTTGGGTATTCGGTTCGAAACGGATCGGAACCGAACCGTTTGCAAAAAAAAATTTGGAACCGGAACCGAACCGTTTAAGAACGGTTCCGGAACCGAACCGAATCGTTTAACATTTTTTAAAATCAGAACCGAACCGTTTAGAGTAAAACGGTCCGGTTCGGTTTGGATCCGCGGTTCCTCGACCCGTTTGCCCACCCCTAGTCAGTTTTATATGTGATGACATCTATATTTTGAATTTATCAATCACAGTGGGTCACTGGCTAGTCAAACTTGCTCATGGCCTTTGTGTTGAAGAGAACTATTTGACTAAATTATTATATGTTTCAAGTGAATCACTTTGTTTGGATATAGTCTTTGTAATCACAAGATTGGTTATGATGTATGTCTTAATTATGATGGTGTTGCTTGTTTAACATGTGTTTACTTTGTTAACATTGTCACAGATGCAGATAACAAAAAGTCAATTGTCCCCTATAAGGTATTATACCATTTAAAATTACTTTTATGTGGTGATATCTGCTGATATTCACCGTGGAATCCTTACTATAATTTGGGTTTGTGTGATGAATTTGGAAATAGCCAAAAAGTGAATCTAATGGTGTGAACAAGCTTGTACAAGAAGAAAACTCCAAGTAAGTTGTCTATGCCTGTAATTCAGTATTTCCCTTTGATTTATTTTATTAATGATAGCATCTTTTGTTCTTGTGTTGATTATGAATTTATGGGTATATTCAGACATCAGCTTCAAAGAGTTCTGGAGACTCGGAAAGCAGTGCTACGCAAAGAGCAAGCAATGGCTTATGCCCGTGCTTTTGTTGCTGGATTCGACATGGACTCTATAAATCATCTCTTAGTGTTTGCAGATGCCTTTGGAGCTTCCCGTTTAAGGTATGGATGAGTGCTAACCTTCCACCTAAGAGAAGATAGTTAGCTTTAGAAGGTTAAGATTTAATAGTGTAATTTACCTTCTTATTGAGCATTGAGAAATAAAGCACAAAAGTTTGAAAATTTTCACTAAAGTTTGAGTACTCATACTTTGACTGGGGTTTCAAACCTATTGTAAGAAATTGTGGCTTTGGAAGGTGATTCGGCTTTCGTGAGTTCACCTGCAATAGTAGAAATTTGATGGTTGAAGTGATTCAACTTATATTTCAAAATGGATTTGTTTTTATATTCTTCAACCTAGATGTACTTGTATGTTTTGGTGACAAATGACATTTTTTTGTTCCCATCTTCATCTCACCCCCTTTTCCTGTTTTCTAATAATTCATTGCAATTTTCACAAGAAGAAATTCTCTCTCCAAATTTTTATTTTATTTTTTTCCTTGTTTTTATTTTGGTTCCATTTCAAGTAATAATTTCTAGAAATATTTGTTGCGCCATTTTTCTAAACAGAAGCACATAATATTAGCTAGAAAGTCATTTAAACATTTACTACCCTATCTCATGTAGGAAAGCATGCATAAACTTCAAGGAACTGTGCAATAAAAAATGCGGCGATGGGCTTTGGATGGATGAGCTTGCAGCCATGGAGGCATACGTGCAGCCTGATCTTGCATATGCAGGTACTTCTGGAATCGTACTTACAATAGAGAATACTGCCCCTACTCAGAGTATCATGCAAAACTTTCAAAATGGTGTCCAACTTCAGCGTGGTAGTTCAGCTGATGCATCAGTCTCTGAATCAAATGCAAGCCATGCAAGTTCAGATGCCAACCAAGGTATTTGATGGTTTTCTTATACCCCGCACTCTTCCAAAAATGTTTTAACTCTCTTCTCAGCATAAAAGTTTTGCTTCATATATTCATATCCTCATAATTTGAATTCAAGCATTAGATGTTACTTTCTGGGTTTTTCAGTGTGTTTGAAAAGGATATGATGAAAATGGAATTCCAGGAGGGATAACCAATCCTTATTGATAATATTATATTTGCTTTCCTGTATTTCAAATCCTTGTTGCTAGTCTAGTTACTAATATAGTAATATTGACTTGTTGACACTTAACACCTTCTCTCGGGTTATGAGACACTAATGGAATGTTTGAGGAATCCCTCCACTCCAATGTCATTTCGTGTTACTTACAAGTTAGCTTGTCCTGACTATTCTTTCTACGTTTAATTCAATGCTCTATAAATACCGATAATCATTCTAAAATCTTACAAACCTCACACCTGAAATACAATACTCAAAAGCGTACCTATTAAGACCCAAACTGCTTGAATATGTCTGCCTTAACATCATCAGGAAGCAGGTATTTTCTGTTTCATCAGTTACATAGTGCCAGTTCTTATCATAAGTTCCATTTTCAGGTATCGCTTTTGTTGTGGAATGTAAATTTCCTTTACATATCCTCCAATTTCAGCATCACTTATGTTTTGCAACTGAAAAATGTGTTTTTTTCCTTTTCTTTTACAGATGGAGTGAACAAAATCAAAGGGCTAAGAGTAGATACAGATTCCGTAGAGACAAATATAGTAAGTATCAATATATAAAAAAAAAATCTAAAACACAATCACTTTGTTTCTCATATTAAAAGTACTAAATGAGTTGCTATATGCAACTGATGTTAGTCTTGGCTAATCTGATATTTTTTTGCCAAGTTCTATATATTGTTCTAACCAAGTCAGAAACCAAACTTGAAGGGAACAAGCCTAGACTTTAAGCTTGTAAAATTGAGTTTCAGGTTCCTTTAGGTTTCCTTTACAGTTTATTTTTTAAAGTTTTCTGAATTTATGATCCAGTGGAATGAATATGAGCTATTCCATCAGCACGTCTCATAAATTGTTCGGATTACATTGTCCATGGAAAGTGATATGTTCATTTTTTGTACTGGCAGATTATTTTTGATGTTTTGGAGGGCTCAAACATCGCAGTGGATAAGTTTTGCAACAATTTGAAAGAAAATGGTGTACTTATTATGCCAACAGGGCCATTCAGGTTTGTTTGAATTTCTGAATTGTTGTTTTCTCGTTTCTCTTACATTGGTTCATTTACAGATAGTGTTGCAACTTAAATATTCGGACTCTGGCTTATATGCAATGAAATGCCCTTATGTAGCTAATGCATTCATCCTCTGTTTCTAGCTATTTTATGCATCCCTCATTTTACAGTTGTCATTCTTGTGTTTTTGTTCTAGATCATATGTTAATTGTTTTTATTGGAAAGTCCTATACAATTGTGAGAGGTGAAAACAAATTACTAAACAGGCACACAAAAAAACAAACATACATACAGGAAAAAAGGGCAGATTTAACTGATGAATGAGAAAAACTATATTACTCATAGAAAGCCACTGTATATCATTACCTCTTCTTAAGTTCATGGGTGATTAAAGGGGCAACCTTCCTAGAAAATGGAAATGAAATGTGGATAAACATGTATAGGCCCCAAATAAATTTATTGGAAGTGTTTTACAAATAAATTTATTGATCAAACAGAACAAAAATTTCTGTTTTCCCAAAATTTTATTGAACAAATAAATTTATTGATCAAATAAATTTATTATAGTGCTCTCAATCCATGTTTTCTTTTGTATCTGGTAATTTGCTTTTAAAACAATGATGCCAGTATCCATTTGTATTGTAGGCTTATATGAGCTTGATTTTTACCTTCTCCCTATCTGTTTTTGTTATATAGCTTGCAACAACTTGAAGCTCATACTCACGAAAGACTGCTGTAACCATCTGAATGCCTCACTAAGCACACAAAAATTGGAAGAGGTATGTGAGAATCCTTGTTATCCAAGTGCGTGTACATACTAAAACTAATTACCTAGTCGAACTTTTTAAATTTTAATAACTATTATCCAAGCATTTTATCTGGTACTGGTTGGTTTTAACCATACAAAAATGACAATTATATATAGGTCTACATCATACTAATATGATAAGTGTTTTACTTTCTGAATACACGCACACATGTGTGTGTGTATGTGATTATGTATTTCAACAAATTTGATGGCAAGTGTGCTGCTAATCATAGTAATTGTTTTCGCCAGTATTGCAGATGGCTACCAGGCTATGTTCTCTGTATTCTAGATTACTGCAGTTTTTTCAGAAAAGCTTGTATTGTACGCCATTATAGTCTAATAAGTAATAAATTTGAAATGATTTAAACATCCGAAAAACATTTCAATAAGCAACAGCTGGCAAGTCCTTAGAATTACTGAAACCACCAATATTCTATCATTAAGTTTCTGTTCTTATAGCTGAAATGTAAGATGAAAATGAGTTCTTTTCCTTGAGCAGTAAAGCTTTGCTATGATTTATGGTGGTATGAACTTTCTTTTGGATGCATGTCTGCTGCTCCATAGTCAGATATGCCTTCCTAAATTATGTTATTGCCACATGATGAACCTAGACAATTTTTTTCTATATCATACCCCCTTCCCCCACTCTGAAACTGCAAAAATAAATGCTCGTAATAATGTTAATTATGTATATCTAAGCAATCACATTCTTCATTGTGATAGGATTTTAATTGTATTCTTCTTTTTGGTCAGGCAAGGGATGCGAGGAAGTTGTTTGCAAGCCCAGAAGGATACCATCTCACATTGATGAATGTATATCGGTCATCTGCTGAGTTCTTGGAGAAGAGCAAACTGGCAGGCAGTAAAGATAAGACTGCTGAAAGAAACCTGAGCAAATGGTGCAAGGAAAATTTCATCAATAGTTGTTCCTTGAAGCATGCTCGAGACATTCACAGGTTAGTTCTATAATTTTTCTCCAAAGATGTATGTTAAGATGTTCACTCTTAGTTTAGTTGATCTTGACAATTCTTTTCATTGCATCTTTTGTTCATGTGTATTCTCATGTGTTGTATGCTTTAATGCAGTCAAATTAGAGGGTATGTTCAGCAAATGGGTTTGCGTATTGCTTCATGTGGAGAAGAAGCCCTTCAATTTCGGCGATGCCTTGCTGCTTCCTTCTTCCTGAATGCTGCTTTAAAACAACCTGACGGTTCATACAGGTTTGGATGTGACCACTTCTCTGAGTGTTGAGAGTAACTTTTTGAATTGATCTTCTGACTGACGTAGAGTTGTTTTTTTTTTTACCCAGGGCACTGGCCAGCAGTCAGAATGTACGTATTCATCCTTCTTCAGTCTTATTCAAGGCAAAACCAGATTGTATAATTTATAATGAACTGGTTCGGACAAATGAAAATTACATCCGCAACATAACGAGAATAGATCCGCAACATAACAAATGAAAATTACATCAGCAGCAGCAGTGCGTACCTCGCATCATCAGCAGATCATCCCTTGTAGCAGCAGCATTGCGTCTCTCGTAGCGGCAGCAGCATTGTTCCACTTTCTTTGTATTTGAGATATTTAAGTTTGTGTGTGTGTCATTGTATTTGAGATATTATTTGATATATTTTGACTCAATGTAATACATTTTCTTATTAATTACATTACTTTGCCTCCATTATTTGATAGATTTTGACTCAATGACTCAAAGTCATTTGATAGCAAAAAAAAAAAATATTATTATTATTATTAAAAAAAAAAAAAATTGCCACGGTTTTAAACCGTGGCTCACTATTACAACGGCTAAAAACCGTGGCTAGTACTAGCCACGGCTTAA
Organism: Berberis vulgaris; assembly: GCA_963556465.1. Taxonomy (NCBI): domain Eukaryota; kingdom Viridiplantae; phylum Streptophyta; class Magnoliopsida; order Ranunculales; family Berberidaceae; genus Berberis; species Berberis vulgaris. The sequence continues at coordinate 66,709,294 of OY747132.1, forward strand.
AACCGTTGCTAAAGCTATTGCAACGGCTTAAAACCGTGGCTAACTTGCAACGGTTTTAAGCCGTGGCTACTCCTGCCCATGGCTTAGAACCGTGGCTAAATCATCAACCGTCCTCGAGATAAAACCGTTGCTAATATTTTAGCCACGGTTTTAAGCCGTGGCTACTCCTGCCCACGGCTTAGAACCGTGGCTAAATCATCAACCGTCCTCGAGATAAAACCGTTGCTAATATTTTAGCCACGGTTTTTAGCCGTTACTAGGGATTTAGCGACGCCTCTACAGCCCACGGTTCTAAACCGTGCCAATGGATTACCCCCACGGTTTAAAACCGTTGCTAATGGCCATTTTTGGTGTAGTGAACACTATATCTGTATCTATCTGTGTCCAATCACGCAGTGAGTTTGACAATGATACGAGAAGAAAAAGGGCGTGCAGAAACCAGTGTACTACATCAGCAAAACACTCGCGGATGCAGAAATCAGCTATCCGACACTAGAGAAACTAACACTTGCTCTAATTGTGTCATCAAGAAAATTGTGACCATACTTCCAAGCACATCCAATCATGGTTATGATCGAACAACCGCTTCGGTCAGTGTTACACAAACCAGATCCGTCGGGAAGAATGGTATAGTGAGCAATAAAGCTCAAACAATTTGACATCAACTATGCCCCCAGAACCGCTATCAAAGCTCATGCATTAGTGGATTTCATCGCCGAGTTCACAGGAAGCAACAACCAACAGAAGAATAAGGAAATCAAAAAAGAACAGCCCAAACCAATCCATGAATGATGGATCCTCCGCTGTGATAGGGCGTCCAACGAGGCAGGAAGTGGAGCTGGACTAGTCTTATACAACTCGAAAGGCATCGCATTAAAAAAGGCGATAAAATTCAATTTTAGAGCCTCCAATGATGATGTCGTATACGAAGCCGTGATAGTAGGGCTACAGTTAGCAAAACACTTGGGAGTAAAAAAAATTAGTGTTTTTACTGTTCCAAGCTAATGGTCAATCAACTAAACGACGAATTCAAAGTCAAAGATACCCGAATAAAAACCTACCACCAAAAAACCACAGAGCTAATAGAAGACTTCCAAAATGCTACCATTCAACGATACGCATGAGCAGAGAACTAAAGAGCTAACGAACTAGCAAAGAAAGCTTCAACAACAAAGGATAATGACAACCCACTTGTCACGACACAAGGAAGCTCCATACTCGAAAACCAATCGGAAGAAGCATGCGCCGTAACCAGAAAACCAACTGGACAACTCCAATCCTAGCATATATATTAAACGGATAGCTTCCAACAGATAATATGGAAGCTAGAAAACTACGAAATCGGGTAGCAAGATACACAATGATTAATGACAAATTGTACAAAAGATCTGTCACAAGCCCATAACTGAAGTGCTTTGCACCAGGAGATGTCGAATACGTCCTCCAGGAAATACACCACGGCAATGCAGAAATCATCTAGGAGGGAGAACATTGGCCCACAAAGCTCTAACATTAGATTATTATTGTCCAATGATGCAAGCGGATGCTCAAAAGATAGTTTGCAAATGCAGCAAGTGCCAAAGAGATTCACCCCATACACCCACATGTTGGGACAAAATCTGATCTCAATGAGCAGCCCCTAGCTATTTGCACAATGGGGAAAGGACATCGTAAGACCACTCCCAGCGTCTGATAAGAAGAAGTCTCTCCTCGTCGAAGTAGACTACTTCACCAAATGGGTAGAAGTAGAACCCCTCACAAAGATAATGGAAGCACAAGTCGAGAAATTTCTTTGGAGAGACATCATATGCAGATTCGGGATCCCAAAAGTAATCGTCACGGACAATGGGAGGCAGTATGAAGGCAAGAAATTTAGGGAGCTATGCGATAATCTGAATATCCAGCAACACTTCTCCGCGCTAGCTCATCCACAAGCAAATGGACAAGCCGAGGTCACTAACAAGACAATCTTGGAAGCGATTAAGAGAATACTCGAGGCAGAAAAAAGACTATGGACATCCAAGTTACCTGGCGTCCTTCGGGCGTATAGAACAACAAAATAAAATTCGACGGGAAAAACACATTCCGCCCTCGCGTACGGGTCAAAAGCAATGATACCCGTGGAGATCGGAATGCCAACATTCCGAATCGAATAATTCCGCATTGAGAAAAAACTTGAAGCATTAAGAGTCGAACTCGATCTCCTCGAAGAAAAATGAGATGCAGCCTCCATTAAAACAATAGCTTACCAACAACGCATGGCAGGGTATTACAACAAGAACGTGTGAATCAGAACTTTTAACGTTGGAGACTAGATGTTAAGAAAAGTCTAGCTCAACACGAAAGAGCCCGACGTGGGAAGGACCATACTGAGTAACAAAAATCAACATATCAGGAACATACTGGTTGGAAAACAACGAAAGCAAAATGGTACCTCGGTCATGGAATGTAGAGCACTTGAAAAGATATTATCAGTAAAGTTTTTTGCTCTCAAAATCGAAACCACAAGAATTTAATCGGGACAAAAATATCGAATTAAAAAACCAACTTAAGAAAATACTCAGCACGGCTAGAGTATCAGTCCAAAAACAAATACATGTATTGGACGAACGAGTCAAACATAAAACAATAACTTCTGGCTTGATCAACCACGAAGTAATAAAGTACCAGGACATAAGAGCCGGACTTTTCCGTCGACTATAATGTGCGACATTGTAATCCAAAAGTGAAAAAGGATTTTGTAAACTAGAGCTTCTATATGATTAGAACGTTGAGCATCGAAGCCATTCATAAAAATTTGGACGAACAAGTCATAAAACTCCCAGAAATGTCATAAATAAAGCGAACAAGCTAGACATACGGAACACAAAATGTGAAATAAAAAATTTCCATTTATCTTCTAAAAAAGAAGATTATAGAAAAGAAGAAGCAAACAACAACTAAGAAGGAGAATCAATGTTGTGGGCAGTATCTCCAAACAACATAGGATTAGAAGGCTCCTCGACATCAGGATCACCCAGCGAATCAGGAACAACTTCCTCGACATCATCAAATTCCTGTTTAACAAAGTAATGATATGGGGTCCATGTCCAAACCTTGTGTCTCCAGGAAATCGTGGCGACCCTTGACCACTTTTTTCCAATCTGCGGCCTCCGCTGCCTTCTGCTTCTCAGTAATAGTTGACAGCTCAGCTCGGGTTGACGCTAACTCTTTGTCAACGCTCGCAAGTTCAGCAGAGACCGCTAATTTGGTCTTTACAAACTCAAAGTTTAGCAGAGAGATGCGAATAATAGAAGCCTTGAGCTTGGTAAGACTAACAGCCTCGTCACGTTCAGCCTTTCGATCGAACAACTCCTTTTCAACAACATCTAGACAGGATTGAAACTAGCCCAATTCCACCTCGGATGTCTCGAGGTCAGAAGCAAATGCATCACGTGTAGGCTCGTGTTCTCTCAACGACACCTGCGCAGAATCCACAGCCCTATCATGCTCTATGCACTACGCCTTCAACAACTCCAATCGACAGAGAACATGAGAAAATGACCATAATGTGTCCTGATTGTTTCAACTCGATGTGCGTAACCTGGTCACGAGACGCCTTACAATACGACCCCATCACAGTTGCATAAGTAAGATGTGTCATCCCCTCCATAAGATGCTAGAAGACATCGTCGGTATTAGGGGTGGGCAAACGGGTCGAGGAACCGCGGATCCAAACCGAACTGGACCATTTTACTCCAAACGGTTCGGTTCTGATTTTAAAAAATGTTAAACGATTCGGTTCGGTTCCGAAACCGTTCTTAAACGGTTCGATTCCGGTTCCAAATTTTTTTTTGCAAACGGTTCGGTTCCGATCCGTTTCGAACCGAATACCCAACCCTAAATTAGTAAATTCCCTACTTGCTTTGGTTTCTATTTCTAAACCCTAGGTCCTCACTCCTCGCCCTCGGTCTCATTCCTCACTGTTTCCTGTTTGAGTCTTTGACAAACAAAAGAAGAGGCGAAGAGCAGCCGCAGTCGCAAAGCAGGCAGCGACTCGCGAGCAACCACGAGTCCACGACCACGAAGAGGTGAAGAGCAGCCGCAGAGCATAATCTCTCCACTTTCCCTCCCTCTCGACTGTTGTTGTTGAGATCAGAAAATGAAGAAGAGAGACGAGAGGAAGGAGAGATGATCAGAGATTCAGAGTGTGAGATGAACAACTATCAGAGATTCAGAGTGAATGAGATGAACAACTATCATCATCACCATTTCAGAACAGAACAAGATGACCCCTTTTGCTTTCTCTCCTTTTAGCAACATATCCAAGATCATCATCGATCATTCTCTCCAGAACCCAATCTAGATCACAGGAGGATCTCTCGTCAACTCAATAATCTATAAGGTTACATTCTTTACTTTCTTTACTTATGTGTTGTGTGTTTATGCAAAATCTGAAGATCATCTTTTTATTGCTTGCTTAATAGTAACACATACAAACCCTAAGATGATTGTTTTGGGGAACTCCACATTTGAACTTTTACTAGCTAGAGCTAGACCAAGGGGTTGCTTGCACTCCCTGTGTAAAGGTTCAAATTTGGGATAAAACTTACATGTGTTGATGCAAATTTGGATGACCACCAATGGGATTGGTTAGCATTTTCTTGATTGGATTACAAGTACAACATGGTAAAATAAAATTTCTCAAAAACATGGTAAAATAATTTGATTTCAGAATTTTCAGGGGATAGGGCTTTATGTTTTGAATCTTATTTTGAACAATGTAATCTGATTTGTATGCTGAATCTGATGTGTATGCTGAACAATGTATTTTGAATATGATTTTGAACATTGCAAGCAGAAATTTCAGTGTGTGTTTGTGGAATGAGGGTGGTTGTTTGTGGAAATTTTAGATGTATATGATTGCAGACAGAAATTTCAGTGTTTGTTTCATTCTATGTTTGTCAAATTCCAAGTATGTCATGGCATGAGGCCCTCATTTTACTTGCAGTTTGTTGGTTCAGGGTGGCTGTTTTAGATGATGATGGTGGCTGTTTGTTGGACGAGTGATTCTACACAGCGAGGAAATGGGCGAGGAAATGAGCGAGGGGAGTGAGGTGGCGGGGGTGGGAGCCGTTCATTCCGCTTGGGATGCGCACGCGAAAAGTCAATGCACGCATCTCGAGTGGGGTGAACGGCTCCCACCCCGCCACCTCACTTCCCTCGCTCGTTTCCTCGCTCATTTCCTCGACACTTAGAATTTCTGTTGTTGGACTGTTGCAGACTTGCAGTCTGTTGGTTTAGGCAGATTCTACTATTCTAGCATTTGTGGTGGATTATACATGCTTTGTAGTTGTACAAAAGAACTGTGGGAGACAGATCAGATTGCTTAAATTATTTATGTTTCTGGGTTTCGTGTCATTTCCATGTGGTTTTAGAATTCAATTGTGCAAATGAGTCTGAAATGATGATTTTGCGTATTTTTATATCATTCTTAAGTGATCAACCATTATGATAAAAAGAGTTGATGAATTATGATGCATGAGTTCAATATTAATTGATACTTCCAAGTATTTCCCTACCAAGCAGAATATGCACCAGTCCTTAACTCATGTTACTATTTCCCCATGATAATTTGTTCATGGTCAAATTGTTTTCATATGATATGATCATATTATTCTCTTGGAAGGCCTAACTCAAATTGTTTCAAGGAACCGTTTGGAACCATAGGAACCGAACCGTTGTAAACGGTTCGAGTTAGGTTCGGTTCCAACGTTCAAAATAGAGGAACCGAACCGAATCGGAACCGATAAAATTTTAAACGGTTCGAGTTAGGTTCCTCAAAATTTGGAACCGAACCGAACCGTGCCCACCCCTAGTCGGTATGACGACGTGGTTGTCATAGGGGAACAGGAACCGTATTAGCCAACCGCCCGTGACAACCACCAATGAGATTGCGAGCGTTGTCCTGCACATCAGCCTCGGAAGGCCAGAAGGTTTCCCCAAGGATAGTAGTAGCCGGACGAGATGCGGAAGGAGTAGCAAGTAATCCCGAGGTCCCAACCACAATAGAAGAGACTGTGAGCTTAAAATCTCAAGCTCGGGCAACAACTCGATCCTCCACTGATGGATCTCGAAGTCATCCAAGTTTTTGGTACTCCCCGGATTCTTCCACTGCCAAATACCAAGCTGGAGCATTTTATTCTCAACAATAAGCAAATCATCGATAGACAGGCCGGTAGAGGCGGGCAAACCATAAGAGGCAACAAGATCTTTCTCACGGTCGTCTAGAGGGCGGGAGACTTCTTTCTTACTCCTTTCGAGAACTTGGTTCACCCCCTCATCCTTCGAAACAGAAGAATCATCCCCTAAAACACGACCTCTCTTCCGAAAATAAGCAAGACGAGGGGGAGCCCTAGCAGCATCAAAAACTGAGGAAGCAAGTTTCTTCCTCTTCGACACACGATCGGAACTGATGGCTAGCATCTTGGAAGGGCTAGGAGGCCTAGGAAATTTACGTTTCTTCACAATCGGACCTGTACCCCCAGAACCTCGGGTGATGACCAAAGCAGCCGACCTACGCACTCGTCAGCGAAACCTTCTCATTGGCCGACGACTACATCACCAACACGTGTGACAGTCACTTTCGAAGTACGGCCCGCTTCACCTGATGAATGTAAGCCACTACGAATAATGACATACGTAGCGAGAAAATCTTCCACCGAGAATCAAATAAGATCACAAAAGCGACTGCAGAACTCCTGCTCTTCCAGAGACAACGAAAACTCGACTTTCTTAGGCTTCCGGAAATATCATAAGGATGCATGGAACAAGACCTCGACCAACCCCCATACTCCTCTCGCAGCTCCTTGAAATAAGGAGTAGAATGCAAGCAATAGGTGTGATTGGGGTTCACAACAAACCCCACCAAAGAGTGAGAACCCTGGCATTCATAGGGATACGAACCAAAGCAACCCTTGCTAAGGTCAACATCATCACTTTCTAGCCCTTAGGGACGAGTTGGGCCGGAGTAATACGAACTAGATCCAAATACTTCCATATGATCATAGGAACCGGAAGCATGAGACCATAGTGGAACATACCAGGGTGCAAGCAATGTACCCATGTTTTAGACGACAAGGACTGTCGTCTTCTTCGGGAAAAATAATCTCCAGATCAATCAGCAACGAATGTTGTCCAAAGTTGTATGTATTGCCGGCTTAGGCAAAAAGAAAGCTTCGCAGGCATCCAGAATATCGTCGTTCAAAACCCTGGAATTAGAATTGATTACAAAACGAACTCAAGGAATCAAAAACTAGAAAATGAGAAGGTGCAAAAGGAAGTGAGACGCACTTGGCCTTCTCCTTTTATAGGGACGAGCAGCGAAAAGACCGCTCTTGGGAGACCGTGCAAAACATGACAGCCTCACAAAATCCCTGAAATCATGCCAAAACGAACAGGTGGATGAAATTTTGGAGAGACAACAACAGCAAAAGATAGCAAGGGCACTAAATGTGTCGTAATGTTTAAATAAAAAACAAAATCGCCACACAGTTAGTGGGTACATGAACATACCTACTAACTAAGGGGAAGTAGCTGATGATACATCAAAATAGATCAATCATCACGGTTGTACGCATGGCATAGAGACCCATTATGAGAATATAGCGCCCATCTATTAGCCAACTCGTAAAGCCCAAGAAGAATAAAGCCAATTGCAAAAGGCCTAGATGAGGTCCGCTAATGAGGCAACGTTAACAGGGCTCGAATCCAAGCCCGAATGAATCAAAACTCGAATCCAGGCCCGACACAGGTTCTCTCATAAAGAAGAAGAACGTTGCACCAAAAAAGAGCCGTGGAGGGAGTTAAGCGTCCACGAACGCATCTCCATTAAGGAGGAGACTGTTACAAGAAACATCTTATTCCGTTACGCCTCACATGCTTAAGTCAGGCTGTGCAACTTTAACTGAGTTTTGTCCATATTTAATTCCTTCTTCCAACAAAGTTACTGACTTAAGTATTGAAGTGCCTTCGGCCACCAAAAAGGTGGTCATTGGAAGTCTAACAATTGTTTTGCAGGTCAAACTCACGGAGAACGATTTTTGGACGCATCAATAATAATAAATATTAAATAAATAAGTTCAGGACGGGACAGGATGGGCGGGCTTGAAAACATCCATCCCTATCCCATCCCATTCTAGATCAGGACTAGAAGGGATCAAGATTGGTATGATCAATCCCAAAAATACTCGAAAAAATTGAGACGGGATGGGACTGGATCAGGATCGCGGGATGGGATGCCTACCCCTAGATCAGATTGTCTCAAATTCGAATTTGAATCCAAATCCGATGAGCACATCGAAATTATGCGCTAGCCTTTTCATCAAGAAAAACTTAGACATGGGAATCCGAAAGAAAAATTGGCTATAATAGAGAGAAATTCCAGATGCCACACAAAGAAAATGAGGAGTTGCATAAAGCGACAACGGCCAAAGTAGAACCGGTGGAGCATAAGGGTTCCAGCCAAAAACGTTGAAAAAAGGCTATTTCAAAGTCACACTAAGTCACGGAGCCGATACTAGTAGTTCCAATAAGATTGTCGTCAGCAACCTCGAAATTGATAAGAGAATGATAAGATTAGAAAAAAGAAAGTTCTAAGGACTTTAGACCAAATAACAACCAAAATTGGATCAGCGGCTCAGGAAGCATTGAGCCACCTCAAGACTTCACCGTATTCGCCTTAAATAAAGATAACAAAAATGCCACCTGAATTTCTACGCCCACAATTGGAGATGAATGACGGGAACTTAGACCCAATTGATCACTTAATCCAATTCAGGCAAATGACTATTTTTTGGAATTCACCTGAATTTCAAAATCTGAGATGTCTACTTTTTTTTGTCAAGTTTGAAAGTGAGCAGCCACTTGGTTTTTCTATCTACCATCCGAATCTATTCAAAGTTTTGAGGATCTTGAGGAAGTATTTGTTACCTACTACATCCATAAAAAAATTTAAAATTAGGGTAAATGGAACATATAATTGGCGATTAAGCAAAGAATCGTTTACAGAATATCTTACAAGGTTCAAAAATGGAAGTGGTCCAAGTGGATAAGTTGACTGACAAAGTGGCAACATATGCACTACGAAGTGGAACACTTCTAGATACACATACATAGGAACGGTTGATAGAGAGAAATTAGAGTAGCTTGGAAATTGCATATTCTATTATTGAAGACGCAACCAAAATCAAGGAAGGGAGATGGCAAAGAGAATTGATAAATCCAGGAAAAAATCCTCAATGATTGAAAATGTAAAACCAGTGGCGGTGGATTCAAGTTGGCAATGGGACACGGGAATGTGCTTATTCATACAAGGAAGAGGCATCGAGATAGGTCAAACTGAAAGTTTGATCAACTTCACCTCCCCCCTGCCCGATATCCCCCGAAAAACAAAAAAAAGGAATCCCTTTTTTAGAGGCCCACAACAGAACCGACCTTATTGTAACTATCATTTAATCTGAAATCACCCTATTGGAGCTTGTTTTGAGCTACAACACTTTGATCAAAGCCTTATTGAGATTAGATGGTTATGGGGGCATGTTCTTGAAGGAAAATAGGTTGAATAATGTTTAATGGAGGCACTGCCAACGAGCCTAATCAATACAATTTATGCCCGGCCGAAAGAATCTAGAGTCGAGAGCAGGCAAAAGATCCAGAAATCTATGAGTGTACAAGAAGTAGTTGGTGTGCCATTGATACTGGGGGCTATTGATAAATTGCCAACTCTCTAAAAGCTCGAGCTTGTAGAGAAGGCGAATCCAATCATATATCAAGCGGAAGCAAGAGCGGGGTTGTGGGACTACAACTATATCGGTGGGCATCAATCATACAACTACACCATAAATTCACACAGTATTACCGTGTATAAGCACATGGGAAATTTTAAGCCCGTGGATAACTGGAGTGGGTTTAATATTCCAACACTCCTTCTCAGCGCGAGGAAAATACTGAAAATTCTCGCAGCGATTGCACTAGACGAGACTCAAACCCACGACCTCCGAATACCAATGCTCTGATACCATGATAAATTGCCAACTCTCTAAAAGTTCGAACTTGTAGAGAAGGCGAATCTAATCATATATCAAGTGGAAGTAAGAGCGGGGTCGTGAGACTACAACTATATTGGTGGGTATCAATTGTATAACTACACCATAAATTCACACGGTACTACCGTGTATAAGCACATGGGCAATTTTAGGCCAATGGATAATTGGAGTGGGTTTAATATTCCAACAGCTATGGTAGGAGTATCGGGACAATCAGTGGTGTTTGATGACTCAGATCATCTAGAAGCAATTACTCAGCCACATGATGATCCTTTAGGGTTACTCTGCAATTCGGCGATCATATGAAGGGAAATATTGTTGAGATATTGTATAAAATATCGTTTTTAGCTATGAGCAAAGTCAAGCTCTTCCACAATTTATGGGTTCAATGGAGCACCGTCTACTCTTGCTAGAAAATTTGAATTACCAATGATGGTCAGACCGAGTTGCATGCGTAATATTGAACTTCCTAATAGTGGATGCTCCATCTCATCTCTTTTTAATGCAATTATGAGGAGATGATGGATCAAACACGTGAGGGTTGTTTCATCCACTTATTATCAAGTAATCAACTTTCCTATCCTACCTGGGTGATATGAACTTCGGGGAGATTGAGCCACCTTTAGGAAGTGCACCATGACTATGATAACTACGGATATGCATTCTCCTAAGGATCTGAACAATGAGAAAATTCGCTAAATATTGTGATGCATGGTAAAGAAGAGAAGTGTGCAGATTGTTGAAACAGTGGAACGGCCCAGAAGAGGTACATAAGTTTGTTCACAAATATTGGTCATTGCCCTTGTCTTTTCCGAACAAAGGTTACGACCTTATTGCCAAAGTCACCCGATAACAGTCTGAACACATCTTCCATTAAAGGGTAAATTGATCCAGACTGACAAATCCTCGAGAATGGAGAAACGTTATGTGGTTGATTCATTTGACATTTCTTATATACCATGAACTACAAAAAAAGGACATGTAGTTGCTGACTTTCTTGTTGATTTTACTGCCGATGATCCCTCTTGGTTGGTTGATAGAGATGTTGGCGACGCACCTTCCATTCCAAGCGGATCATATCTTTGGTATCCAAGGCATAGTTGGTGTCTCTTTATAGATGGGTCTTTTGGGTTATTAGGATCGGGAATAGGGGCAATATACCGGAGAATACGTGTTTTGAATTAGTGGTTTCCTTGGCATTCCCTGTTGAGAATCAATGATTCTTCTATGATATAGGGATATGATTAGGATATTGTAGTTGCGGAAATCTTAGGAATATTGTAGTTGTGGAAACTGAATTGTATTCTTATCAAAAGTTACCTAAAGCTACTAGGATACTTCTTGTATAAATACCTTTGCTTGTATAATGAAAAATTTATCCTGACATATTATTTTCTCCATACCATTGTTTTACATGGTATCAGAGCAAGGTTAATCCTAGCTCTTGTTTCAGCAGCTAGCTATCACTATAGCCATTTTTCTTTCGTCATCCCTTTACCATGGATGATAATACAGAGATTTCTTTGGCTGGGAGGAATCATGAAACTTCTAGCCCCTTTTTTATCCATCACTCTGATCACCCTGGAATGGTGCTTGTCTCCAAGCTTCTTAATGGAGACAACTATGCAACATGGTGTCGTTATATGCGCATCTCCCTAAGCACAAAAAATAAGTTAGGGTATATTGATGGAACGCTGGAGGTACCCTCAAAAGAGACAAACTTGAACAAGTTTCTTCTTTGGCAACGTTGCAATGACATGGTGCTTTCATGGATCCTTAATTCCATTGAACCTGACATCGCAGACGGTGTGATTTATTCATCTACAACGCATGAGGTTTGGGAAGATCTCAGAAAAATATTTTTCCAAACCAATGCTCTAAGAATTTTTCAGTTGCAGTGGGATCTTTCCTCTCTTTCTCAAGAACAAATGTTTGTAGCAAGTTATTTCACCAAACTAGAAAAAACTATGTGATGAATTGGCCTCATATAATGATCTGCCCTTGTGTTCTTGTGGTGCTATATATGAAAAAACACATTGAGCGTGATGAGTGCAATGTTCTGATGCAATTTCTGATGGGGCTTAATGAGTCTTATAGTTCAGTTCGTGGACAAATCTTGCTCATGCAACCCTTGCCTACTTTGCACAAGGCTTATTCCCTTATTACATAGGAAGAAAAACAAAGAGAGTTGGGCACATCCCATCTTTCCATTGAATCTGTAGCCATGGCAATTCGTCAAGGTACCCATCCTTCCATTGAGTCCGCAGGCATGGCAATTCGTCAAGGCCAAGCACCTACTAATGCCAGTTAGACGCCTTTGCATTGCACATACTGCAACCGAGACCACCATACTGTTGATACTTGTTACAAGTTGCACGGATTTCTACCCGGGCACCGTTTGCATGGTTCTAATAAGCCTAAGGGAAGTTGCAACAAAGGGGGAGCAAGCACCAGGACTGTGAACCATGTGAACTCGAACCCAACATTAAAAGAAATCCAAGTTGTCGTGCCTAACTTATCTGAGATCCAATATCAACAGATTCAAAATATGATGAGCGAAAAGAACTCCCACCAATCCTTAAGTAATACCAAACCTTTTCATGATCTCAATTGCATTATTGATAGTGGCGCTACAGACCATATCACCTCAGCTTCTCACCTGCTTAGAGCCAAAGCTTAAAATCCCTCTATGCAGCCAGTAATGTTGCCAAGCGGAGATAAAACACCCATTAGTTTCACTGGAACTTTATCTCTTAATTCTCATATTTCTTTGAAAAATGTTTTATGTGTTCCTACCTTTAAAGTCAATCTCATGTTTGTTTGTCGCATCACAAAGGGATTACAATGTTTAGTGACTTTCTTTCCTTCTTGGTGTATCTTGCAGGACCTGGCAACGAGGATGACGATTGGTTTGGGTAAACAACGTGACAGGCTTTATCACTTAGTGGCATTGGCTTCTGACCAAGCACCTTCTACCAACAAACCATCTTGCCACCTTGCTTCCGCTGACTTATGGCATCGCCGTTTAGGTCACCCTTCTTCTTCGCGTTTACACGTTTTAGGCAAAACTTTGATAAATTGTTCCTCTAGTTTGAATAATGTTTGTGACGTCAGTCATTTGGCAAAACAGACTCGCCTTCCGTTTAGCAAAAGTTCAATTTCCATTATGAAACATTTTTCCCTTATTCATTGTGATATTTGGGGGCCTCACAGAACTCCTTCAATCTCTGGGGCTCGGTTTTTCCTAACAATTGTGGATGATTTCTCTCGATTTACTTGGGTATTTCTTGTGCATCAAAAAATGAAACACAAGGACTACTCAAATCTTTTTTTTTCCATGGTTAAAACCCAATTCAATACCACCATACAAGCTATTCATGTTGATAATGAGGGAGAATTTTTTTCATTAAGGGATTTTTTCAAAGATCATGGAACTTTATATCAACATACTTGCGTCGCCACACCACAACAAAATGGTGTTGCCGTATGTAAGCATCATCATATCCTTGAAACTGCACGGGCCTTACGCTTTCAAGCTAACTTCCCTCTTCATCTCTGGGGAGAATGCATACTCACAGCAGTTCATTTGATCAACAGGTTGCCCACCCTAATTTTTTCCCACAAAACCCCATTTGAGAAATTGTATAATGCAACACCATCCTATACACATTTAAATGTTGTTTGGTGTCTTACATATGCCAAACATATCTACACTTCTCACAAATTTGATTCACGTGCTAAGCAATATGTTTTCCTTGGCTATCCGCATGGGCAAAAGGCCTACAAACTTTATGATTTGTCCACTCGAAAAATATTTACTAGTCGTGACGTTGTTTTTCATGAAATATTTTTTCTTTCAAGAACGAGCATACCCAATTCAATCATTTCCCTTCCTCGGACCCCTTACCACCACCAACCCACCATGAGGCCTTACCTACTAGCCTACCCGATGACTCACCAGGGTTGTCCCCTTCCCCTACTCCATCTACTCCTCTACCGGCTAACACAGAAGTCCCCTCTCTTACTAACCACACCCTTCCCTCACCAAGTAACCCTTCCTCTTCATCTGAAAGTTCCTCACTAGTGTTTCCTACTTCTCCCGTTCATGTCTCTCCACCAACCACACCACCTCCTCGCCAGTCAGACCATACCAGAAATTTGCCTAGCCACCTCCAGAATTATGTCATCACGTTCCAATCAGAGTCTTCGTCTCCAGTTCCCTCATCAGGTACCCGCTATCCCTTGTCCAATTTTATTTTTTACCAATCGATACTCACCATCTCATCTAACTTTCATTTATAACATCAGCCGTCATGTGGAGCCTCGAACTTATGAGGAACCAATTGGATCCAAATGTGGAGCCTCAAATCCAAATTGGCAACAAGCTATGCTCTCCAAACTTCAAGCGTTGGAACTAAATCACACTTGGACTCTTACTTTTCTTCCTCCTAGTAAGGAACCAATTGGTTGTCCGTGGGTTTACAAGATTAATAAACATCGCTCTGATAGTTCAATCGAGCAGTATAAGGCTCTCTTGGTTGCTAAAGGGTACACTCAGACCGAGGGCAATGATTACCATGACACCTTCTCTCCCACTACCAAGCTTATCACAGTTTGTTGTCTCCTTGCCATTGCTGCAACTCAATCTTGGTCTCTTCATCAGCTCGACGTTCATAATGCCTTTTTTCATGGTGATTTTCATGAAGAAATTTATATGCTCCCACCTCCCGGTCTACGGCGCCAAGGAAAGAATCTGGTATGTCGCCTCAACAAGTCCCTATATGCCCTAAAACAAGCTTCTCGTCAATGGTTTGCTAAGTTCTCTAATGCCATACAAGCTGCTGGTTTCGTTCAATCTAAAGCTGATAACTCCCTCTTCACACATAATAAAGGGAAATCATTCACTGCCCTTTTGATTTATGTTGATGACATATTGATTACAGGAAATTATTTGGGTGCCATCAATACCCTCAAACAATTTTTTCATAATCATTACCATATCAAAGATCTTGGAAATTTAAAATTCTTTTTGGGTATTGATGTATCTCGTTCCAAGAAAGGTATTGCAATTTCTCAGATAAAGTATGCTCTTGATATTATTAAAGATGGAGGTTTATTAGGAACATGACCAGTTTGCTTTCCTATGGAATAAAATCTCAAATTTTCATACACATGTGAATTGCTTACATATCCACAAAATATATAGAAGGTTGGTAGGCCGCCTTATCTATTTGACCATCACCAGACCCGATATTACTTATGCAGTTCATGTCCTCAGCAGGTTCATGCATGAACCAAGGAAACCACATTGGGATGCAGCACTCCGTATTTTGAAGTATCTTAAAAGTTCTCTAGGAAGAGGTCTTTTTTTTCCAACTCATAATTCTTTGTGTTTAACAGCTTATTGTGATTTGGATTGGGCTGATTGTCCCACGATTAGAAGGTCAATAACAGGTTATTGTGTCTTACTGGGAAATTCACTGGTATCTTGGAGGACAAAAAGACAGAAAATTGTTTCTCTTTCTTCAGCAAAAGTCGAGTATCGAGCCATGACGAGTGCTTGTTGTGAAATAACCTGGCTGCGCAACTTATTGCGAGATCTACAGGTGTCACATCCGGAGACAGCGATGCTTCACTATGATAATGAAGATGTTTTGCACATTGCGGCTAACCCGGTCTTCCATGAGAGAATAAGGCATATTGAAATAGATTGCCACTACATTAGAGAAAAAATTTCAAAATGGTTCATTTGAAACCAAGTATGTAACTTCATCTCAGCAAGTAGCGGACGTGCTCACAAAGTTGTTAGGAAAATACGTTTTCAATGGCATGTTGCACAAGTTGGGAGTTCTTGACATCCACTCTCCAACTTGAGGGGGAGTGTTGAGAATCAATGATTCTCCTATGAGATAGGGATATGATTAGGATACTACATAGATTGATTAGGATATTGTAGTTGTGGAAATCTTAGGAATATTGTAGTTGTGGAAACTGAATTGTATTCTTATCAGAAGTTACCTAAAGCTATTAGAATACTTCTTGTATAAATACCCTTGCTTGTATAATGAAAAACTTATCCTGACATATTATTTTCTCCATACCATTGCTTTAGATTTCCTACATCAAATAATGAGGCCGAGTATGAAGCCTTATTAGTCGGTTCAAGAATGTTACCCAAATGGAATGTTTCCAGAGGAACCATCTTTTGTGATTTGCTCTTTATCATGAAACAGTTATCAAGGGAGTATGAACCAAGGTCGGATCACATGCCTACTTATTTGGCATTCAAAAAACACTCTTTGCTCAATATATAGGCTCGAATTTCACACATCCCTGGGTCGGAGAACACACATATAGATTCTTTAGCCTATATTTTGGTCGCCATAGGTAATATGGGGCGTCGCACAATCACAGTAGATAACATCAACAATTCGAGCATAGAAGATAACATAGACAGCGAATGGGAGATAGTCATGGGGGTTACAACCACACCAAAGGCAAACAAGTTATTGGATGACTCCATTGAAGTATCATCTATTGTATGGGACCGTTCCCGAGGACAAACAAGCTGCCAAGCGGCTTAGGTTGAAATCATTAAAGTATACAATACTTGGGGAGTGACTTATACTGATTCTCAGCTGATGAAATGTTGCTAAATGTATTAGCAGGGAGAAAACGGATGAAATTCGTAAAGGGACACATAGTGGAATATGTGGGGAATCATCCTGGAGGTCGATCTTTGGAAGTCGATCTTTAGTGAATAAGGCTTGGTCTCAGGGATACTTCTGTCCTTGCATGCAGGAGCACTCTAGGAAGGTATTCCTACACTGTGAACAGTGTCAAAAGCATGACTTATACTGTCCATGCTCGTTTGCCTTATGGGAATGAATATTGTTGGCTCTCTTCCAATGGCGTCAGGAAGTAGAGAATTATTATTGGTGGCCACCGATTACCTCTCAAAATGGATTGAAATCGTAGCGTTACAATAACAAGGGAGGAAAAGGATATCTCATTCTTGTGGAGTCAAATTATAACTAGGTTCATCTTACCGTATGCATTGATGATTGAAAGTGGACCACAGTTTTCTGGTAAGAAGTTTAGCGTTTTTTGCACCAAGCATGGCATACATTGTTGCATTCAGCCCCCATGTACTCTTAGAGTAATGGCCAGGAAGAGGCGTCAAATAAAGTTATCTTGGATAATATAAAATGAAAGTTTGGAAATAATAAAATCTAAGTGGCCAGAAAAGGTTTTGGAAATACTGTGGGCTTATAGAACTACTGGTCGGCAATGGGAGACTCTCCATTCACATTAGCATTCGGCATGGAAACAGTAATTCCAACGGAAAACATAGTATCCACATCCAGGAGACACTTGATTTAGGGCTTTCTGATGTATCAAGAGCTTTCGCAATTGACATGTTGGAAGAAAACGGGATAAAGTGGTCATTTGTCTAGAAGTATATCACAGAACTTTGTGCCGAGAATACCAAAAGCATGTCCATGAACAGGCAGTAGAGGTCAGCAATTTGGCCTTGAGGAAGGTATTTTCCAACTCCAAAGAACCGAATGCGGGTAAACTTTATGTTAACTGGGAAGGCCCCTAGTTGGTCGTTGAGGTGTGGTGCATACTGATTCTTTGATTAGTCGAGCATCTCCATAGTTCCCTTAGAACATTCAAAACTTGAAGAAATTTTATTGTTGACTCAGCATTTGTCAGTCAAGGATTGTGTTTTCATGAAATTTCACGAATTTTCGTCAAAATTTGAAGTTACAAAAAGAAAAAGCGCGAAAAAATTTACATTTTTTGAGGATTTTTTAAAAATTTTACATGTCTTTTCGTAAATTTTTGGGTTTTTTGTAAATTTCATTTTTCGTAAAAAATACAAACATTAGCTACTAAAAATTACATTTTTCAAAAAATTTCGGGGTTTTTTCCTAATTATTTATTGATTTTTGAAACCACTCCCTAATTATCATTTTTGAAACTACCCCCTGATTTTCTAATTATATATATTTAGGCTTCATTTAATGTGTTTAGTAGCTTTATTTACTTGCATTTTATTTTTTTTTCACATATTTTATATACCCTTGAAATTCATTATGTGTCCTGATTAAATGAATTTCAAAATATTTCTCAAAATTTTTACGTTTTTCTTTACATTTAAATATTTCTTAAAATCAGGAGACCGAAACTAACTCAAAAAACGAAATCACAATCCTTGCTGTTAGTAGATCATTACAATTATGTAACCTGGTCTTGGTTCACTAAGCTTGTATATCATTTGAGGTAATATAATGCTTTGTACGTTCCAATTCTTGGTTTTGTAATGAAAGGTTTCCAGATATATAAGAAGGCTTGATATTTTATTCGAGATTAGTTCAAACAAAATTTATTGTATCATGCGACTGCATCCCTTTTTTAGATAGGAATATGTTCGACCTTCTCTCTATGCATTCAGCTTTAGAAGCATGGGCTCAGCCCTTTCTCTAAGCATTCAGCTTTGAATGCATGGGTTTAGCCCTCTTTATACATTCGGCTTTAAAAGCATAAGTTCAACCCTTTCTATTTACACTCAGCAGTAGTATATAGTAGAGACATTCAACCAACAATGATCATTTCCAGTAATTCAGATTATGCATGAACTTGGCTATGATTGCTACAAGGCTGACTACCTCACTAGCCTTACAAAAAGTTGTGAGGAAATGATTTTTCTTCCCGAAGAAAAGTCGAGTGCGTTACTAGCCTACCTGATCTCAGCTCAGGTACACTTAGAATAATTAGTTGGAAATTGATCTTTTTTCCCTACAAAAGTCCGTGTGCCTTACTAGCCTACATGAGCACGGCTTAGACAGACTTGGAATAATTGTGGGGAAAGGATTTTTCTTCTTGACAAAAGGCATAGCGCTTTACTAGCTCACCTGAGCTCAGTTCAGGTAGACTTGAAAGAATTTGTGAGGAACTGGTTTTTTTTCCCTATAAAAGGTTGAGTGTCTCACTAGCCTATCTAAGCTCAGCTCAGGTAGACAAAAGAACTTTGGGGAAAAGGATCTTTCTTCCCTGCAAAAGGCCGAGTGTCTCACTAGCCTACCTGAGCTTGACTCAGCTACACTAGGATGAATTTGTGGTGGAAGTTGTCTTTCTTCCCTACAAACGGTTGAATACCTTCTGAGCCTACCCGAGCTCTAGAAAAACTTGAGGGGAGTAGATCCATCCTCCTCTGATAGGGATGGCAACGGGAAGGATTGGGGCGGATTTGGACAAATACATCCCCGCCCTGCTAGAGATCACGGATATCCAAATTCGCCCCGAATATCAGTTTACCATATTTTGTAAAAACCATCCCCGAACCGGACGGATTGGCGGATATCCGCCCCGCCCAAAATACCCGGAGAAAAAAAAAATAACAGATTCTCAAATATCGAATCACAAAAATTACAAAAAAAAACAGATTACAACAGATTATACATATTTGATTTTTGTGAGATCATACCGAAATTGCAAAAAATTCCAGAAATTACAAACCATACAAAAATTAACAAAAAAATAAAAAATTACAACAAATTCAAAAAATTCGATCTCTAAGATCAGATCTTGAAATCTAATCATGATCAGATCTTGATCAGATCATGAACAGATCAGATCTTGATCTCTGAGATCAGATCTTGATCTTGATCAGATCCGATCTCAGATCAGATCTGATCTTGATCTCTTGATCTTGATCTTGATCTCTGAAGGGGGTGATGGAAGAAACCCTTTTTCTTTTGAGTGCAGGGAGGCAGATCGCGGCGTGAGGGGAGCAGGGAACAGCGAGCAGCGAGCAGGGAGGATCTCGGCGTCTCGCGGCGTGAGGGGAGCAGGGAGCAGGGAGGATCTCGCGTTTCGCGTCTCACGGCGTGAGGGGAGTAGGGAGTGAGGGAGGGAGGGAGTCAATCTGTGAGGGAGGGAGAGCGATTGGTGAGTGAGGGAGGGAGGGAGTCGCTCTGTGCGGTGTGAGGGAGGGGAGGGAGTCGCTCTGTGAGGAGAGTTTGGTGAGTGAGGGAGAGCGATTGGTGTGAGGTGAGGGTCCGAGGGAGGTCGTTAATAATCCCTTTATATAGATAAAGGGTAATTTTGTAAATTCGTTGGTTAAACGGATATCCGCGGGGCGGATATGGCCAAATCCGTATCCGCCTCAAATAGTGAACGGATATTTTTTTGAATATCCGAAACCACCCGAAAACTCATTCAGCCATATCCAAAACCGCCCCAAACGAATTGGATGGAGCGGATATCCGTGAATATCCGCCCCACTGCCATCCCTATCCTCTGAGCACCTCTCATGTAGACACTTATAAATCCTCGTTTTGAATCCTTTTTTAATGTAGAATGTTCAATATTTCATTCCTTGTTTCAAGGAAAATAGTTGTCGACTGCTTTAGTAACACATTAGATTACACTAGTTTGGGTAAATAATAGGCAGTTAATTGGCTTATCATCCATTCTTTTGTTTCAACGAAAACAGTTGTTGTCTACTTTAGTAAAAGCACATTATATTGCACTTGTTTAGATAAGTATGGGGAAGTTGTCTTATCTTCCAATATTTTTGTGTCAAGAAAAACATTTGTTGATTGTTTTAGTATTTTATATGAGCTCGGCTCACTGAGTCAACTGTTACGCACAAATAATTTAGATAAATATTTTTTTTTTTTTTTTTTTGAAAGGTGAGTTGGATTTTTTTAAGGATCTCATAACTTATTAACTGGGCGACCTATAGGTCAACACTCATTAGAAAATAACTATACTGCAGGTGGAATTCGAAATTAGAACGTAGAAGACAAACCCACACAGCCCTAATCACTAGGCCATAAAATCAACTATTGTGCTATTGAGAAATTTACACACTCATCTAAGAAGTGAAGTTAGTCTACTAAAACAAAAATTCTAAATGTCGAGGAAGTGGGCGAGGAAAACAGCGAGGGAGGGAGAGAGGGAGGGAGGGAGCCGTCCATCCCCTTTGGGATGCGCGCATGAAAAATGATAACACGCATCCCAAAGAGAATGGACGACTCCTCCCTCCCTCGCTATTTTCCTCGCCCACTCCCTCGACGACAGGTAGAAGTGCTCCTACTAAAAACAACCAATTTCTTTGCCCTTTACATTCAAAAATTAAACAAATAAATTTATTCAACAACTACCACTACTACCTTCCCCATCCCTAGTTGGTGCTGATGTACGGGTGGCACGCAACATCCCAGACCCAAAGCATTGTTATCAAGCCATATAACACTAGTGGTCTTTGACCAAATGTTTTCATTTGTTGCTTTTGATGCTTATATCGCCTGCAAAGAAAGGCCTCTGAGAGCTAGTTTGCCCCTACGTACCCAAGCCTGGAGACGACAATTCGAAGTGAACATCAGACAACTATTGTCCTCATCCAGGTTCACATTCCTGTCGAGTTTCCAATGACGATACTCACGCCATGAAGTAACATTGTCACTATCCAAATGCACTGTTTGCTCAACTTTCGAGACCAAAAATTCATTAAAGTGGTTTCTTCATTACGGAAACTGCATGTTCAAGATGGTGTATCCTTCGTACCCACGCCCATCATTCGGCCAGCAATATCCAAGGACGACAACACAGTTCTCTATAGCATCATAAGGATCGAGGGGGGCTCATGCGCACAAAGCGGAGGACCCCCTCTTGTGCATCAAAAGGGGCCATTGGATTATAGTAAAACTAATCTAATGGCTACATCACTCCTTTCTCTCTCTCTCTCATTAAATCACATATCACCTCTCTCTCTCTCACCTCTCATTAAATCAGAAGAGATGAAACCAAAATAAAACCAAAAGAGAAGCCCATGATCCAAACTGACGAGGAGCCAAAGCAAATGGCATCTGGTTCCAACCTAGCACCCAGAGGCAAGTTGGGTACTAAATCTGATGAGGAAAACAGTTGTTGAAGAAGCAAACTCCTACAGACGAAAAGGAGATTCTAGCCATGGCCTCTAACGAAAATGTGAAAAGAACTGCAATTCCTATCTCGCAAAGGGAAAGGAAAGAAAGGCATGAACATTTCTCAAAACCTTCAGTTCCCCATGGGGAACATGCTGCCCTCCATAAAGACATCAGAGATGACATCTCAAAGTTAGTCCACAAGCTGTCCACCGAACATCCAAATCTATCCAAAGATGAGCATCCAGTAAGTGTTATAACCTTGGCTGGTGAAAACCGAGGAGCAACCATGCATTTGGACTCCAATGCTGAGAGAAAAGATGGTGCAATTAGCATTCGCCGGGGGTATAAGCTCAACCAGGATGCTGAAGCGACCACGGATGTTGAAACTAGCTCCAAGCATGGGCGGATCTACCCTTAGGATAAGGGGGTCAGTTGCCCCCCTTATCTTTATGAAAATTTTCACTAAATTACTCGATTTTTGTTATATTGCACCCCTTTTAAAAGTTTAGGTTGCCCCCTTTTATATACAATCTTGGCTCCGAACTCCACTAAAAATTATATTATAGATTATTTTTAAAGTTTAGGTCCCCCATTTCTATACAAATCTCTGCTACCGATATGTTCGTGTTTCAGGGTTCGATATAGTCAGCTGCTACGAAGTTGAGTGAATTGGGAGTGAGATGAGAGGCGGAGTTGAGAGATTATAGAGTGAGATAGGGTTTGTGAGGGAGAGAAAATATCATCATCATTAAAGCCCATTCCCGAGATTTTCGGGGTCGGCTACATGAATTTTGGTTCTCCAAGCAATGCGATCTTCCCACATTTTCTCACCTAATCCAAGCTCAATGATATCTTCATTCACCATCTTCTTCCAAGTTTTCAACGGTCGTCCCCTCCGTCTACACCCTCCATTAACTTGTCAATCTAAATATTTTCTAATTGGCGCCGTGCTTGGTCTCCTCCGCACATGACCAAACCAAGTTAAACGTCTTTCTCTAATTTTTTTCCTCTATGGGCGCTACACCTAAGAGAAGGAAAATATAAGAGAAGGAAAAGGATAAGAGGATAGAGTGAGAGGGTTGGTGAGGATGGGTTTGCTGGGAGTTAAAAAAGAAAGAAAAATTTTTGTTTGGTTCGGAAAATCACGTTCAGGGGTAAATTGGTATTTTCAAAAAAATTTGCCCCCATTTATCAGCAATCCTGGCTCCGCCCCTGGCTCCAAGGCAGAAAGGTCAAATGATCCAGCAACCACAGAGGAACCAACAAGTATGGTTTACATCAACAGCAACACACAAAGTGTCAATAACTCACTCGTCTTCAACAGTTCTGTTAATGAGGACAGTCCTGGAGTTCACTTGGTTTTCTCTCAAAACTCGAGACAACCACCCAAGTCAAGTGGGAAAACAGAGTCCGTTCAGGTTCGCACGCCCCCTAGCAAAAAATCTAAGTCAAGTGGGAAAACAGAGGATACGATGAAACGAAAAACTTCGCCATTGGCTATGTTGAAGGACTCACAATGGCGAAGTTTTTCGTTTCACAAGATGGAAATTTCCCGTACGCACACACTCTCTTTAATGTCCAAGTCTTATCAATTTCAAAATACTGAACTGTTTTCATTGTGCTTGTTGATATGTTTCTTTATGTTGTTAGTAACTGTTTTCATTAAAATTGTCAATGTATTCACATACTGCATTATTTCTATTTGATAATATCTCAATGAGATTCTCTGTGTATGATGTCATGCTTATCCATTTAAAGTTTTCTACCATTATTGTTTGAGTCCATTGAGTCGTAGTATCTTAATTATTTGTATTTAAGTTACCTGCTATGAAGAATATTGGCGGAGGATTATGGAGCAATTAGGGAGTAAAGCTGGAATTGTCAGTCTTTGCAGTTAAACGAAACTTCCTTCTTTCGTTGATCTGTCATCTTCCTGTATATAGTTAAACATAAATGAAAACTAGACAAAGAGAAGCACTGTTTGGTGGATGTTTAGTTATATTTGTAAACAAGAAGATTCAGATAAAGACGTTGCTTGTTATGTGGCATCATCATATCATCTGTTTGATCCATCATTCTTTTATGCAACTAAAATCATCTCTAGTGCCAAGGAAACCACTGCTGCCAAATAACAAGAAGCATCCAGATGTAGATGATACATGCTCTGTTGCTTCATCGTATCCTCAGTTTCATTTTCATATTGCGTACATACCCAAGCTTATGTTGGTATTTGTTGTTTTTCTTGTATTTTGAAGTTGTAATATTTTCTTCAAGAACTTGAGCTCATATGGTTGAAAATTTTCATTTGAACAAGGCCTTGGGTTCAAGTTTAGTTTTCCTTAAGGTATTACTAAAGTAAAGAGAGAAAGGTGATATGTGATTTAATGATAGAGGTGAAAGGTGATATGTGATATGTGATTTAATGAAAGAGAGAGAGAAATGAGTGGTGTTGTCGTTAGATTAGTTTTACTTTAATTCAACGGTCTTTCTTGATGCACATGAGAGGTCCTGCGCTTTGTATACATGAGCCCCCCTCGATCCGCATCATCAACTCATCTCTGGTATTGTCCAGTGTATTCGGACATTCTCCATTCAGCAGCTCCCCCTGTTCTGGCGCCTCCTCAAATTTAACAGGTAAGGCCTCACTTTGCATTAGATTTAAGCCCTTCACGCACATCTAGAAAATCTCCAGTATGTCTCTGACAGAGCCATAATAATGGGTAATTAATTAGCACACATGCATCTTTCACAACAATTTATTATTTCTAGCATGATTGTTATTTCGTGTTTTTGAAATCATTTATGGGGGGAGGGGGTAAGGGCGTATAATAGCTTCATTATTAATACTAGGAGAAACGGCATGGCATTTTTACTTTAAGTAATCAAAGAAGATTAGTAAGCTAAAAACCACACATTCTAGCAGGAATTAAAACTAATTAAATACTTGATACATGAGCAAAGATATTGCAAATTGTCTTAGAAAATTGGGTTATTTAAACTCACCCCTAGTGATAAGTACCAGTTTTGATAATACCCCCAAATAAGACCAACACTACGTACATTTGCTTTGCCCAAGTCGGTCCTACAATCGAAAAATATAAAAAATAAAGTCTATTGTACCCCTAACCTAATTAACGCTTATAAAAATAAAATTTAATAAAAATCTCTAGTCTTATCCCATGCTCCGCCCAATACTATGACCATTTTTTCCTTTCGACCTAACAATCAGCCACTCCCTTCTAGGGAGCGAGGGACCCATCCCCCTCGAGATAAATGATGACACGCATCTTGTGGCAGTTTCACTTATCTCGACCCATCCCTCACTCCTTTCCTCGCTCCCTAGAATTTTTGCTTCCCAAAACCTTGCAGGCACACTGATTCCTCGAGGACCATTTCTTGTTCTCAAAACTCCACCCGAAAATAATCCCAAGCACCTTAATTACTAACTACCAAAAGGACCCCTCTCAGTGTCCAAATCAACGAGATCAGATGGAACTGCGGATATCGGGGATCTATTGATGTCCAGTGAGAGTTGCATAGACTACACTAACTCAACTTTACATGAATCCATCCAGAACCGGCCTTCAAACTACACACGTATACATTCATCAATCATTGATTGTTGCAATGCAAGCACCACACTTCAAGATCCAGTAAGTTTCGTCATCTCCACCGAACAATCCAAGCTCCTCGAAAGAGGATTCGACTGTTGTGTCCTCACTGGCCACTTATAGTGATCAATTGGCTTCTAATTATCTACCTCCTTTCAAAAATGTCGTTCGCCTCCTCCCCAGTGTATGCTTCCTCACACTGCTCAAATTTGACGGCGGAGTCACATTCGTCTAGCTAATTGGCAGCAAAAATGACTCTCCCTGAAAAGACTGTGACAAACTCCTTATCAAAGTGATCAAAATCTCGGCATTGTTAAGAAGAGTCACCACAGCTGCTTTCAGCATCCAGTCGCCTCTGCTCCCCCGATTGCGAGGTAATGGAATCCTCGTTCGCCTCCATTACTACTGTTTCAGATTCGAAGACAAAGATAAGATTGGCTGAATTGAGTGTGGTTGAGGTTTGTACTAACTTGTTGGTGCGCGCTGAGCGCGCGCACCTAGGTCTACTATACATAGCAGCGATATTGTCCCCAACTTAAACACCGCAACTTTGGCCTACCATCCGAGCCACTGGTGTGGGGTTTTTATCTTAAAGGGCCTCGTTACTATTAGGGAGTGGACCACTCCCTTATAAACCTTAGTAACGACTCCTCTTTACTTGATGTGGGACTATTCAAGCCAACTTTATCCCAACAATCTCCACCTTTGGCGCGAATCGTCACACATCCTACAATCCATCCACTAGTCTACAACATCTTGAAGTACACCTTATCCTCGAGTCTCATGTGCGACCACGATCCTATGAGTAGCACTCGGTGTACGGGCTGCTATCCCGGCTTTATTGGCTCCACCTTATCCTGGCGTTGTAGGATACCTTCTCTTGGCAAGGATCTGGAACCTGATCCAGGTTTCATTCATCCGGCGGACCGCGCACATGCGACGCTCTACCTGACTCGCTACCTCGAGCCTGATCCCCAGAACAATGTGTCGTCTGCACCTCCACCTCGGACCGCGCACATTCTCTACCTGGCTTGCTACCTCGCACTGGATTCCCTGAACAATGTGTTGTCTTGCACCACTTGCCAAGTTCTTGCCAAACCATCGGCTCTGATACCACTTGTTGGCGCACGCTGAGCGCATGCGCTCACCTAGGTCCACTATACATAGCAACGATATAGTCCTGAACTTAAACACAACAACTTGGGCCTACCATCCGGGCCACGGGTGTGGGGTTTTTATCTTAAAATGCCTCGTTACTATTAGGGAGTGGACCACTCCCTTATAAACCTTAGTGACGACTCCTCATTACTTGATGTGGGACTATTCAAGCCAACTCTATCCCAACATTTGAATGGGGTCAATGAATGCATTCAAATTGAATGGGTGGGTTGTGGTATGTGGCTATGTGCAACGTCTTCTTCTACTATTGTTTCCTACCCAGCATATAACAATCACAATTTCGTTTGGCTTTCCCTTTGGTTGTTTGATTTTAATGAGTCATGATTTCAAATAAAAACATATGCGAAAATGGTGGCGAACAAAAGACGGATTTCGTAAGAGGCTCCAATGTTGTTGAGGTTTTTGATTTGAGTAGAACCCTCATAATCTTCATCTCCCTCCCTCTATTTTCTTCTTCATCGTTACTTGCTTCCAAAGCTAGTTAGATGGTGTTTGATTGCTAATCACTATCCAAGATGAATATTTCACATCTCGAAGCATTTAATGGATTTTTTATTTTTAATTGACATAATCATGGTTGTAATTTGTTTTTATGTCAAGGCAGTCAAAAGGGAGGGTTATTTTATTTGAGAGGATTATACCAATTTTTTATTTTAAAATAAGAAGGGATAAAATGGCCATTTAGAAAATTTTCAACTGTTTTGATGGCCAGACCGGCCAAATTGGGGGCACATACAATGTTGGTCTTCATTGGAGGGTATTCTCAAAACTCGTACTTGTCATGGGGGCAAAATCTAAATAACCGAAAAAAAAAAAATTAGGGTTTAACACATAACCCAAATTAATATTAGTTGATTTAAGAAGTCTTAACCACACTCAAATAATTAAAGCTTTAATTTGGGAGGAAGGAAATTGCAAGAGGAGCTCGGGGTCATGCTAGTACCACAGTCTCACCATCAGTTGGCTTTTCGGATACGACAACTGCCTTTACTTTTCAGCTTGGGCTCGGGCTTCAGCAAGACGAACTTAATAAGCCTTATCTCGAGTCTGCTGGGCAGCCAGCATTTAAGTCATAGGCTTAACTTCATCTGGCTGAGAATATGAACCAAGTTCCAACCATCGATGATAGTACTGTTTCTTCCACTTCAAACCTTCGTTTCAGAATTTTGCTTAGGAAGAATGAGTAGCTAGAGCATATTGGAGAGGAAGACCATGGGTTGGAGTAGCCTTCGGTTGAGTCTTTTCATGCCAAGTTTTAGGAGGCTGAGTATCAGCAGGGGTCACTTTGGCAGGTTTTTCCTTCCTTTCCTTTTTCACAGTAAGGATAGCAAACATTCCTCTTTATCATCAGAAAGAAGTCATATTTTCAACATTTCGTCAGATTAAAGGAGTGTAGCTGCCTACAACATAAAATTCAACAATGATATGAGAACCCAGCCTACTGGTACCAAAAGAAAATTATAAATATACCTACAAGATAGTTTGCTTTCCCACGGATCACGTCCAAAGAATAAAGCAAATAGCGGATAGCCTTGCCTTTATGAGTAAGGCCGAGTAAGGCTTTCAAAACTTGTGTTGATAACGATTCGAGGGTAGGAATGATTTTGGGTTTGGGAACATTAGGGACAACCTTATCTTTGACTATTCGTTTCCTAGGAGAAAAAAAACCACAACAGAAGATTAGGATAATCAGGAAGGACATCTTCTAGATTAAATAATTCACCTAAGACAATCATACGAAATTGATGCCAATATTTGTTAGTATTGATCAGTTTGAGAGTCCCAAAGGCTTTTGGTGCTCGCTACGACGGCAAAATTAGTAATATTTTCCTAAAGACTAACATAAGCTATGTTGGGCAAGAATGTTTTGGAATGATATGGTGTCGGAACTAATGACCGAGTTCAATCTCTCATGAGCCCTAAGTTGTTGAGTATTCCAACTCCCAGGATCAATTACAAATACTAATCTTACATTACAATGACAATATTACAACAATACAATACATAAACACATAAATCTCTTACACACACAAATAGCTCATCACTGAGCTTCTCCTCACAATGATCCAAGGCTCACAAGCCTGGATGCCTCAACCTCAACAATTCTTCCCCTATTTATAGTCTCACAATGGAGGTAGAGGAAGGCTCTAGATAGCCTCAATATTTGACCCTTTAAATTTCTCCAACATTCTCCACTCTTCTTCTTCTAGAGAATTCTTCCTCCATCTTCTCTTCTTCTCCATTTTCTCAATTTCTCTAGAGAATTCTTGAAACACCAATCAAGTTGGTGTTGCTAATCTCAACATCCCCCTCAACATTAACTTGCTCATCTTTATCTTCTCACTCACAATCAATTTTCTGTTCTTCACGTTCACACACTATTTTCACATTCACACTACCTTCTTGTTCACACATTGCATTCTTCCAATATCACGATCCACCAACATCTCGACCAATTGATTCACGAACACGATCTGCACACATCATCAACTTCGTGTGCTCTCTTAGCATACAGACTCACAACTTCGTGCTCCTTTGGCGCTTTCACATAACAACGTTCTCTCTAGCACCTCCACACATAACGTGCTCCCTGGCACAACCACACAACATGCTCTATGGCACAATCACACAACGTGCTCCATGGCACTACGAGACATCTCCTGTCACTTTGATTAAGCCGCATAACCATTTTCTATGGTATGGTGACAAAACTCCATAGTCCCGTCTCACAATGCGACCCTACGATCCTTTGTCGTAGCCTACGTCGCCTCCATCACCCTGCCTACCAGTCCACTCACGGGGACCCGCTACGTCTACGTACACGGACACACTGTTGGCGCTTGGCGTGACACCTCAAATATGGCTTCACTTGTCCATAACCAATCCACTTCACAATCTCCACGAGCATCTCCTCAAAAATTTCACTCTAATCGTACGTATGATCAGTGAACATTACCGTACATATAAACAGTGTACAATACTTATGAGTAGTGTCGTCCTCCAAGGAATACTATTGTAAGCTCCGATGAAGAATATCACTCCGGCTGAACCCACTCTAATACCAAATTGTTGAGTATTCCAGCTCCCATAACCAATTACAAACACTACTCTTACATTACAATGACAATATTACAACAATACAATACATAAACACATAAATCTCTTACACACACAAATAGTTCATCACTGAGCTTCTCCTCACAACGATCCAAGGCTCACAAGCCTGGATGCCTCAACCTCAACAATTCTTCCCCTATTTATAGTCTCACAATGGAGGTAGAGAATGCTCTAGATAGCCTCAATATTTGACCCTCTAAATTTCTCCAACATTCACCACTCTTCTTCTTCTAGAGAATTCTTCCTCCATCT
Source organism: Berberis vulgaris (assembly GCA_963556465.1). Classification (NCBI taxonomy): domain Eukaryota; kingdom Viridiplantae; phylum Streptophyta; class Magnoliopsida; order Ranunculales; family Berberidaceae; genus Berberis; species Berberis vulgaris. Next base: position 66,739,480 of record OY747132.1, read on the forward strand.
TCTCTTCTTCTCCATTTTCTCAGTTTCTCTAGAGAATTCTTGAAACACCAATCAAGTTGGTGTTGCTAATTTCAACATAAGTAATCTCCAGAAATTTCAAATACCCTGTCCAGTGACCAGATTATAAAATAAGAAAGCTTCAGTGGCGAGGAAGAAATAAGTAAAGACACGCCAGCTTCGAGTTTCCCAAGAGTAACACAGATCCAATCTGGTTTGGTGGGAAAATTAGTGCATTGATCTCCGTCAGTAACCCAGACAAAAGCAATGGAGGAAGAATTATCTAGCGCCTCAACCCTTTCTTCCAAACTAGATTGGCAAGAAGATGATCTAACAAATAGAGAAAAAATGATTCAATTACCTGGACGAAAATGAGCCTTCAAAGAAAGGATGTGATTGTTTCGTCGAGTGAAATAAGAAGAAAATCTTCACCTGCTATTGGCCTTTGAGTTTACAAAGAAGATAGTGGAATAGCAACAGTCTCCCACTCCACCTTATTATGTAACCACCTCATTACCCTGCTGGTAACCTAGTTGGACTAAAGACCAAATGGATTCAAATTGGTTGGAAGGTTATCTAGTGATCTTTGGCAGTAATCTCAAAATTTTGACTCCCAATGAGGGGCGATTGTAGGAACCAAATGTGCCACTTGCTAAGTACTACCATGGTGGAGATGAAACTTCAGTGGTAACACAAAATACCACTCACTGGTGCTTTAAGATATGATGAGCAAGACTAAAAGAGGTAAATAGTTTCTTTTTGTAAAATATTTTTCTTTGAAACTTTTTGGAAGAATGCAAAAATTAGTATATGAACACTTTGTACGGTCTCAAAATAATCTCCTAGACCTTAGCACTATTAAAACAATCAAGGATAAGATAAGAGAATGAATGATTCACCTCTTTATTTGGATTGTCTCACAAATCTTGGGATCAAAACCACAATTCTAAGGAAATACTTTTGCAAAGTAGATCCAAGATTTGATGCACAAATCAAGTGAGCTAAACTATGATTTGTAAAAAGCAGTATAACTTAAGACATGCAAAGTGTGGTATCAAAGATAGTAAAATAAGTAATCATAAACAAGTATGTAAAGAAAAGGGAAAAGACAATGCCACCTACAAGCCAAGATAAAATCGCTTTGCTCTAAGGGCGATTATGGTTTTCAAGGGCAGTACGGTAAATAAGATTTGATTTGATTAGAACCATTAGATTTAGCACGATTTCTAATCTGGACCGTCAACCTTAGGGCTATTTCATCCTCTTCATGGAGGCTCCTCAAGCCGCCAAAGGAGGAGACCTTCCAGTGGGGGGTGGAGGCGCACCAATCGAGGTCAAGCAACATCGTAGTTTTGTCCAAGCATTGGGAGTTGTGAAGAAGGCAGTCATTGAAGAGGAACCTATGAAGAGGAACCGTTTTCGCAAGGAAGGTAACCCAGCATTATCTATGAATATTTCAAAAGCAAAAAGAAGTGAAAGGTATGTTGGAAAGTTTGCTAATGTGCTTAAGTTCTCTAGTTATCGCCCCTCTCTTGAGGTTATCCGTGAAACCATCCATAGATCTTGGGGAGTTACGGGTGATTTTACCATGGGTCTGTTAGATCAAAAGCATGTGATTGTTAGATTTCAGGCAGAAGAAGTAAACAAAGCCTTGTCATGAGATTCTTTTATGATTCGAGGTGTTAGATTCAAAGCATTTCGCTGGCATCAAGGTTTTAGTCTTAGGGAAGATCCGGTGCTAGCCCCGCTGTGGGTGGATCTCTCTAACTTGCCATTACAATTTTTTCATTCATTGTATCTGAAAGAAATAGGAGATTCGATTGGGTCCTTCCTCAGGTTTGATGACAGTACCCTCAATCTTACGCGTCCTGGGGAGACAAGGATGTGTGTTGAGATGGATCTGTCAGCGGAACTCCCTAGTAGAATCTGGTTGAAATTCTCCAGTATCACAGGTTTTTGGCAAAGAAAAGTCTACCCGGGCTTCAAGTTTTGTGATAATTGTGCGATGATTGGGCACACTAATGAGGCTTGTAGGAAGCGATTGGGGAATAGTAAGGATAATCGAAAACAGAGGGACAATGTTGTAACGAATAAAATAATAGAGGAAAAAAATAAATCTTTGACTCTCGGGGCTAAAGACAAAGAACCCCAAATGAAAGGTGGATAAGCGAAGCAAGTATATCGACCTATTGTGAAGGAGACCGGGAGGAAAGCAGATGATGACGAGCTTAGTAAGGGGCGCGTTGGCCCTAGCGGGGTGAAAGATAATGAGGGAGTTGAAGTTGTTTCCCAAGTTGTCAAGGCCCTACCTAAGGAGATGAAGAACAATGTTACATTACTTAAAAATCCTTTCGAGATTTTAGCAAGTTTGGATCCTAATTTGCAAGAGGATCGTGATTTGGACATTACTAAGTTGGAATTAAAACAGGGTGCTAAGTTGGAATTAAATCAAGGTGCTAAGTTGGACACTACTAAGTTGGAATTAACACAAAGTGCTAAGTTAGAAACAAAATCAGAGTATCAAGATGACAAAGACTTGGTTTTGGAAGCTATTTCGGAAGGTGAGGGACATTCTATTACGAGTTCGAAGGAAATGAAAGTTTCCAAGTTTAAATCGGACTGTAAAGATGCAGGGTTCACTTCTTGTGAGATTGAAAAAGCATTACAAGCTGAGTCTGAGGAGGATTCGATCAAGCATGGGTCACCATCAATTGCAAGACTGGATTTGGTCATAAAAAAGGTGGCCGATTCATCTGGAACTGCTGGTGAATAGCCTGGAACGGTCAGTGTTGTTGCTGGTGACTTGCGCGTGAGAGTAGGGGATGAACGTGTTGTTGATTTCAGCAAGGGAGCAGAGGACGTACACACTGATCATGAGCCAAGCTTGGCGGTTATATGTCTTGATCCGATGTAGGGTCATGTGTTAGGGGAGAAATTACAGGATGGTAATGTTCTTGCTATTATGAGCAAGCCCGAGGTTAACGAAGATAATTCTGAAATTCATAAACTGGGCGATACCTTGAATAAATTCATTTCCTTGTTTAAAGAAACACGCAGGCTTCGGAGAAAGAAATTAAACATTAACATGCTAGAGAGCACCAATGATGGTAGTGATGGAAATGGCTCAGAGTCCGAGGATGGTCCACAGACAGCGTTGAGCAGAGATTTGGACTTAGCGGCAGTGTTGGAGGGCAAGGCAAGTACGAAAAATAGTAAGAAAGTCGGGATGGCGTTTCCCCCGGGTATGCGTCGACTGGCGAGGCCGCATGTCAGTACCGCCCAAACTAAAGATGATTGACAACATTATGTTCTGGAACGCTCGTGGAATTGGTAATAGGGCCACGAGACATAGACTTAAAAATATGGTTAAAGAGTACAAAGTGCGCATTAGTATGTTAGCGGAACCCATGATTGAAGCTAGTCGTTACTTGGAGATTGGTAACAAAATCAAGATGTCAGGATTTACGTCTAATGAAGCAGAGGATGGGAAAATCTGGATTTTTTGGGATTCTGAGTTAGCAGTCTCGGTTTTGGAAACGACAGATCAATGTATTCATTGTCAGGTTTCATATCCTAATGCTCTTTCCTTTTTTATAACTTTCATATACGCTAAATGTACAATGGACACTACAACACAAATGGTCATTAATAGCATATGACCATAGCGTTTTTTCATGAAGTGCTATGAAAAGTCAAAACCTAATTTATTCAGTGTAGCCAAAATGCTATGCAAACATTGCAAAACGCTATAAAAAGTTGAAAAATGCTATCAATGGCCAAATTGAATTGAGCATTTGTAAAATGATATGAAAGATACGTAGGCGGGACTTGCAATTCGCAGGGCGCCAAGAATCCCGCTCGAATCGAAAAAAAAAGAACAAAAGCAAAACAAAGAAGAAGGAAGGAAGGAAGGCACGCAGTTACCTCTCGCGAACTCCTCTTCCCCAACTCGATCCAAACTCTCCTCCTACCCTGTTTTCGCCGTTTCAGAGTTGATTTCGACGTCCGTTTGCGCGGTAGATCACTTGTTTTCTCGGATTTCGCAAAATCTTCGAGTTAGGGCTTCGAACACTCTCCGAAGGAATGACTTCACGAAGAGGTTCTACATGATTTCGACGTCCGTTTGCGCGGTAGATCACTTGTTTTCTCGGATTTCGCAAAATCTTCGAGTTAGGGCTTCGAACACTCTCCGAAGGACTGACTTCACGAAGAGGTTCTACGGTATGTTTTCGATTTCAATTGGTTCAATCTATTTTGTTGTTTTCTATCAATTAGAAGTATGAATCTATGAGTATGTTGTTTTCTATCAATTAGAAGTATGAATCTATGAGTATGTAATGAGCTCGCCATGTTTTGTACTCCAAGCTTGCAAATGTTCTATCAAAGAAGGCTTTGTTCTATACTGTTATAATCCCATTTATTGCCTTCTTTGGGGCATTTGGGTTTGTTCTGTATCCCCTCAGCAATGTGCTCCACCCCGCTGCTCTTGCAGATAAGCTTTTGGAAACTATGGGGCCTAGGTTTCTGGGTCCTATTGCAATTCTCAGGATTTGGAGCTTCTGCTTGTTCTATGTAATGGCTGAGCTTTGGGGGAGTGTGGTGATTTCAGTTCTGTTTTGGGTTTTTGCTAATCAGGTATAATTTCTTGTCAACTTGATTTGATTTGTCTGTTTTCATTTCATTTTGATGATTTTGTTTCAAGAATTTCTGATTCATACCTTGCTGTTATAAGTCCTAGTTCTTGCTTATGTTACTTACTCTTATTCATTTGGTAATGAGGATTTGATTTTGGATAAGTTAGGAATGAATATTTTATAATTGAGGAGCTTCCATGACACCATTTGGTTTATTCTTGAGATTTACCCTTGGTTTGTTTATCAAATTTGTTCATGTGCTTTTAGCCTTTTACTAGATTTTATTTTTTTATTCTACATACAACATTTCCCTCTTTTCATGCCTTGATAAGTGGATCTGACTTTTGGATTTAGCTGTAGAATTTGTGTGATGATGCTGTTCTTGCCTTTCATTTTCTTGATGTTTTAAGAATGATTGATACTCAAATTATTTCACAAATAATAATACTCAAAAAATTGCTCTTTTTGGATACAACAGATTCACAAATATTCTGAGAAAAGATTCTACCCACTATGGGCTAGAGTCAGCCAGGTATGGTGTTTTTATTGCTTACAAGTTTATGGTTGCAATTTGGGTTTTGAAAGTTTGGTTGGCCTAGTTCATGCTAAAGGTATGCTGGTTGCAATAGGGATGCTGGTGTAATTGTAGATGGGCCAGGAGTTGGTTATTTTTTCTTTGTTGTTCAAGTCATAATAATATATTCATGTCTAGCAATTGACTTGGATTTTACATTTCACACTGACTCAAGTCATACACTTTTCAATTATTTGCAGCAGAGTTAGCTTCGATCTCCTCACCATTTTGAAGCTTTCGATTTCGATTTCGATTTCAACAGAGTAAGATTTTGATTTCAGGCTTGTGCCATAGTGATTTACTTTTGCAAATTTGGTAGGTAGAGTGTTCTGGTCAACATATACACTGCCACTACTCTACGGATCTGATTTTGTGCACATGCCTGATGAGCCTATCAAAATTTTTGTTTGTTTGTTTCTAATAAATGTTGATGATAAAAGTATAATATATACAAATGCTAAGGTCCATATTCATATAAATAGAATTGTTTTTTCTTGTTCTTATGAGGTGTTCTTTCTCTCACACACTTAGGCCTCAGTAAACTTGATTCCCATTTCGTTCAGGCCACAAGTTATACTGAAACAAGGTGTTCTAAAACCTATTCAGATCTGCTTTGTTGTTGTTGTGTGGGATTGTTTATCACTATTATTACTTATTTATTTAGAAAAATGTTATGTTGGTAACAGGTAGTATTGTACCTCGGATTGAACTTTCAAGTTGTCATTCTGAATGAACTAGCTAGGTTGTTACTGATCTCTTACCCATGAGCTTTAAAATAATGTCTCTGACTTGTTTTAATAAATTGTATCATTCTGCTACAGGTTTGTTGACTGCTGTTCACAAGGACTACTTCAAGATTGTAAACTATCAAGAGTTGCTTTTCAATGACTTTGGAGATCGTGTTGCTCAGCTTCTACGAAAGTCCCTTGGTTCATCTTCCCAGGTGATTATGTTCGTCTAGCTTTTAAATAATTCAAGTGAAGTAAAACTTAGTTTTATATTTTGCAATTTGGATTCTGTTTACTGATAGTTCTACATTAAACTTTATTGATTACCAATTTCCAGTTGAACTCTACTGCAGATTTTTACTGGTATATTCTCGAGGCATTATGATCCTCCAGATGGTTTCGTATTTGAAATTAATGATGTTCTCCTCCCATCCAGGTAAATCCTATTTTAAGTGATCAAAATGTGTTTTGCATCAGGAACTCATTTTTTTGTTTCTTCACTGAAGAACGATGTTTCTCTGTTTGATTATAATGTTCAAGAGAGAGTGAATGACTTTATTGCTGCAGCTATAACACAAGTATGTGAATGTATTTCTGTACCCACTTTCTCTATTCGTATTTCTCTCTGCTGATTACAAATTTGCAATTTTTATTGTCATGGTTATAGGTGGATGTTGTGGTGTATCTGGTTGATGCCTATGACAAAGAAAGGTTTGCCGAATCAAAGAAAGAGCTAGATGCTCTACTATCAGATGAGTCCCTGGCCACTGTTCCCTTCCTAATTTTTTCTTTTCCTTTTGAAAAGTAGTCACTTATTATGACCACAATCGAATAGTTAATTTGTTATATGTATATTTGGTATGTTTTTCCACAATCGAATAGTGAAGAATTAGAACCTTAGAAAAAAATGTGAAAAAATTGATTGCCCAAGCATGGAGCCTTTACATGGTTCTAAACTTAGAGTTGAACTTTTCCCTTTTTCTGATTGTGTGAAGGTGGAGAACTGCTTGACAGAATTTTTCAAAAAGAAAGGATGACGACCGAAATAAAAGGATGGAAGCACTGAAGAACAATGATGTTGACAGATACCGTCAAATTTTGCTGGAGCAGCAGACCAGCATGCCAGGTGATGCAGCTCAGAGGAATTCTGTTTTATCATCATTTATGTCCCAGACAGAAGAATATCTTCATAAGCTAGGCGGGAAGATAACAACTACGAAGAATCAGCAGGAGGTGGTGGAGGCAGCAAATGCTGCTGCTGCTGCTGCATGATCTCAGGCATGTCTTTGATTTATTATTACTGTTGTTTCATATAATTAAGCCTTTTCATTTCTATAATTTAACATTTTTATTTCCGTGACAGGGTCTTTTGGAAGAAGAAGTCAAGTCAGCTGCGACTTGTGCTGGAGAGGAAGTGATGATAAGGAACCGGTTCTCTGAAATGAACACTCCACATGATAAAAAATTATGATAAAAAATTATTGAATTACCTGAGAAAAAGAAGCAGAAGGATTTTTTGTTTGGTAACAGATTTTATTTTGCATCATGTTGGACACCATTCGCAAACCATGTGCCATATAAAATACACCCCCTTCTTGTTTCAGAGCAGCACCTGGTGGAAAAACAACATACATTGCAGCTCTTATGAAGAATAGTGGTATGTGCTAACTTTGTCACAATCTAGTTTGTTGTTCCATTCATTATGTCTTTTGAACCAGTAGGTGGGATACTGCTGTGCTGATCCATGGAGTTAAGGATGCTCCTGCTCTTAAGAGTTGATGTGCTTCCCTTCTGCAGGATATAATAAGAGTACTCAGATCATAACACTGTTAGGTGCCGTGGACTCGGAGCAGCGAAGTTTGCTTGCAGGGCTGGTCAGCTATTAATTGGAGCTGCTCTGTCCAGTTTTTTTCGGTGCTGCAATACACTGGACAGCACGCTCTGTTTTGACAGAGTGCTCTGTCCTGATGCACTCTGTTGGTTTTTTTTTTTTTTTTTTTTTTTTTTTTTTCTGCTGTTAGCGTGATGGTGTGCTGGAATTCATTTTGGAATGATGGGAGAGATTCCTCGTCATTATCGAGTTGGACTTATCCAAATTGTAAGTAGCCTCTGAACAATCCATTTTGGAACTATGCTTTTCTCTTCTCTTCTGTTTCAAGAAGTATCTAGTCTTAAAATCAGTCCTAGACAATGCTGTTTCTGGTGTTTGAAGCAGTCTTGTATTCTTGCTTTCCTTGTAATTCAAAACCTTCAAACACAAATATTTTCTTTTCTATTTTATGACAATATGGGTACTTGTGTCACAAATATTGATCAACTGTTTTCTTCTATTTCCTCTAGTTCCTTATTTTCCAAAGTATATCAGTGGAGATCATAAAATATTGATACTTGCCCGTATTTATTCTTGTTTGTTGCTCTTTCTTATGAATATGCTTGAACTTCTTAGGTAGGTCTCGTGTGTTAGTTTGCATGTTGTTTTTCTGGTTGTCTTTCCTTGTTTTTCTTCAATGAGTTCTATTTGATTCTACAAAGGTGGCATTTGTTAAGGTCATATTGCTCTAGTTTTGTGCATCGTCACTTTTATCTATAGCAGCACCAAGGCTTTGCTAGAACCTTATGCCTGATTAACTGGACAGGAGATGCTGGATGTACCGATACTATATATCATTGGAGCATTATTCCAGCAACCATGATTGCAGTGCTCTACTACTTTGATCACAGTGTTGCTTCTCAACTTGCCCAACAAAGTGAGTTCAATCTTAAGAAGCCAGCTTCTTATCATTATGACCTTCTTCTTTTGGGGTTCTTGGTAAGTGATCTAGCCCCCAAAAATTTTTCTTTTATAAATAATTGATTCGCACTGTGGACCTTAAAGCTTAGTTAAATTTATATTCCTTTGTGTGTGCTTATATGAGATTGTTTTATGTTTATTGTGCTTGATGAACAGTTTTGTTTTATGCATCTTGTTAGAGGTTGCAGAGGCGCGTGAACATAGAAGTTTTTTGCAACCTCCAAATGATTAAAAAAAAAAAAAAAAACTAGGTCGCATATCAGGTGGAGTCAAAGTATTGAAGTACTTTCAGGTTCCAATTAGAGGATAGAAAGAAAACACTTTTATAAGATTCGATCCCGGAAATGCCACCAGTTAGAGGTGACCTCTTAAAAATAACAAACACCTCCTTCAGCCAGAGTGCTTGTTATGGGGGTAAGCAAATGCTCCTCACAACCTTATTTGATATTTTTTTGGACATGCTGAAAGAGCTTAAAGTACTGAAGGCATAAACATTCGAAGCATAAAAACCAAAGAGATTTTTTTTTAACATTATTATTATTATATATAAAATCTCTAACTTTGCTGGTTAATTGGTCAAGGCTGATATAGCGTTGCGGGGATATAATGGTTGGAACTCAAGGCGTGCTCTGCAAGTTATCAATCAAATTTTCCCGAAGGTATAGATCTTTTGTTCAGAATTGAATCTATCTAAAAGTGTTTACCTTCAGATATGATCTTCACTTGTGGAATTTTTTTTAACGTTGATGGTTCTGCACTTCTACCAGATAATACATCCTTAGGTAGTCATCATTTTTTATGACCTTCCACACTCTGAACAAGTTTAGAGCACCACCTAGTTGCTGTCAGTGAAGAATCTTAGAGTGCTAGTTGCTTCTATTGTGATATTATAGACCAACAAAACACAATCTAAAAGCATCTCCAATACACAAATGCATTTAGCATTGCCATGTCAGCAACCCCTCACTCAAATGTGTTGGCATATATGATGCATATGGCCAAGAGCTTTTTCCGATGAGGATGCTTATCCTTTTCATTTTGAGCCTATTGCAATAGGCACTACCAATCTAACTATCTAAGAGCAAAGTAGCCCAGTTCTTTAGCACTATGGTTTGTGTTGTATATGATGTCTCTGGTAATAACAACTGCTGACAGTGAAGCTATATACTTGTTCAGTATCTTACGTATCATATCTGACCCTTCCTTTCTTCTCCCTAGCATGCACCCACCCAACCTTCATTGGTTATAGTATATTTTGGGGGCAATGATTCAATGCCTCCTCATCCGTCAGGGAAAGGTCCACATGTGCCACTGCCAGAATACATTGAAAACATGAGAGCCATTGCAACTCATCTAAAGGTAAATTCTCAACACATATCATAGCTTTTCTGCCTCTTGAGGTAATTTGAGCTTTTTTCTTAATTATCTTTATGGTTAGATGGATAGATAGCTTTTCTGCCTCCTGAGTGCTCATTTCTAGCACCATATTTAACAACAGAGCCTTTCAGAGAAAACACGCATTATTTTTCTTAGTTGCCCGCCCATCAACGAGGAAAAGCTTCGTGAAGCAAGGTGCTGCAATGCTGTTTCTTTCTCCATGTTCATTTTTTGGTTTACTTTTAACATTGATGAGTGTCTGTACTCACATGGGTGCTCCCTCTGAACATATAGTCTTCTTGCTGGGCTAAATCGAACAAATGAAAGTTGTCAGAAATATTCAGAAGCTTGTATAGATCTCTGCCGAGAGATGGACCTGAAGGTTGTTGATCTTTTTGCTGCTATACAAAAAAAGGATAACTGGATGAACATTTGTTTTATCGGGTAAGTTTTGGTTTCTTGGGTACTAAATTTATCTAGCATTTATGTTTGAGACATCTACTTGTTCAGGAAATTTGGTGTACAGTGATGATCAACAGAGGAACAAGAGGTCTAATGGTCGTGAAGTTTTGACTAGATTGTGCAATCCTCATAATTTCTTTAAATTGAAAAAAAAAAGGAAAAGGAAATAGAGAAGAAAAAGATGCAAAATTTTTATTTATTTTGCTTGTACTTAGCAAGACAATGAAATGAATTACCTATGCATTACTTTCTTAACATACAATCCTATTCCAGAGATGGTGTCCATCTTTCTGCTGAAGGGAGCAAGATCATCGTTGAGGAGATACTGAAGGTCTTGAAGGAAGCCGAGTGGGAACCCAGCTTGCACTGGAAAGCACTGCCATCAGAGTTCGCAGAGGACTCACCATATGATCCTCCCATCTTACCCAATGGCAATACCATGAACTTTGCTGACTGGACCTTGTATAGAGAGATCCAATGGAATTAGGCTGTCAAAAACTTATGAGTTCAGGGGACTTTTACACTTTGGAAAGTGAATCAAACTTGGGCCTCACTGTATACAATATACATTATTATATATATCTGGTGAACAAAAATGCATTTTAGAATCTGAGTTTTACACTTTCAAAAGTGAACAAACTTGGACCTCACTGTATACATTATTATTGTCTGGTGAATTAAAATGCATTTTAGAATCATACTTTGTCGAATTAAATTGGGGTTGCAGACATTGTAAATCTTGTAAAATTTCGCTGGAACTTGTAAAATCTTGTACAATTTCTCTTGAACTTGTTCAAATTGTTTAGCTTCTATGGTTAAAGAAATTAGTGTTATAATAGCGTTTATGAAATTTCAAATTGATAGCAAATGAAAAAAAAAAAAAATCCTATTTATACCTACCATAGCGTTTTTGAAACGCTATGGTAGAGTCTACAATAGCGTTTCAGAAACGCTATGGTAGACTCTACCATAGCGTTTTTAAAACGCTATAAAAGGATCTACCATAGCGTTTTTAAAACGCTATAACAGGCTAACTTTCTATAGCGGTTTTAAACCGCTATAATAGACCCAGGGTCTATTATAGCGCCGACAGACATAGCGTTTACTAAAACGCTATGGTATCCTACCATAGCGGTTTTGAAACGCTATTAAAGGGCTTTTTTTTTGTAGTGGGATGAGAGAAGGGAGTTATGGGCGAAGATTGAGAATTTGGCATCTCGGTTTGTTGGCCCTTGGATGGTTGGTGGAGACTTTAATACAGTCATCAATGAACAAGACAAACTAGGAGTGAATCCCCCAGCCCTTACTAATATGTCAAATTTTTCAGACTGTATTGAACATTGTGGACTGATTGATTGTGATTTTGTTGGTCCAAAGCATACTTGGTGTAACAATAGGCGTGGTGGTGAACGTATCTGGGCAAGGATAGATAGAGTATTTGTGAATTCTTTATGGTTGGCACAGATGCCTCGTACGAGGGTGGAACATCTTCAGCTCACTTTTTCAGATCATGCGCCAATTTTGGTCTCTATGCTCATGCAGTCTAGAGCGGGCTTCTCTCCCTTCAGATTTCTGAACATGTGGATTACACATTCATCCTTTGAGTCTATTGTGGAATTAGTTTGGGGGGTCGGAGATGCTTAATATGAGAATGTTAGATGTTGTGGATTGTAAACTCAAAGCACTCCGTATAGCGCTTATTGAATGGAATAGGGAGGTGTTTGGAAATGTGTTCAGTAGACTCAGGGCTCTGGAAGATGAAATGAGCCAATGGGAGAATTCTCTGATCACATGTTGGGAATCGAATGTCAGCAATGGCCTCAGTGTGGATGCAAGCTGGGACGTTAATGCATTTTGTAATTTGAGCAGATGTCAGGCTGAATACATATTGGCCCTTAAGCAGGAGGAACTGTTTTGGATGCAAAAATCAGGGGAAAAAGAATTTAAGGAAGGGGACGCATGCACCAAATATTTTTTTACTTCGGTTAAAGCTAAACAAAAAAGAAGATTTATCTCTTCTATCACCTTGCAGTATGGCAGGGAGATATTTGACTCGGGGGATATTATACGTGAAGCCAATGGTTATTTTCATCAATTACTCTCTTCTCAGGCTGTTCAAACGCAAGATAATGACTTATTGGCTTGCATTCCTTTGCTAATTTCAGAGGTGGACTGTGCACAAATAGTTAAATGTTCGTCATTGGAAGAAGTGAAACAGGCGATCTTTGACATTCCTGCAAATAGCGTTCCGGGTCAGGATGGGTTTACAGTTGGATTCTTTAAGTCCTGCTGGGAGATTGTTTGTATTGATATCTGGAAAGCCACCATTCAGTTCTTTGAAGGTGAGGCTCTTCTGTCGGCATTCTCAGTGAATTTTATTGCATTGATTCCTAAGGTGGACTCGTCAGGTTCTTTTTCTGACTTTCGTCCTATTAGTCTTTACAATGTTATTTATAAAATATTCAGTAAACTACTTTGCAATAGACTGGCTTTAGTGCTTCCATATATTATAGCCCAAAAACAAGGGGCCTTTGTTAGGGGAAGGTCTATTGTTGAAAATATCGATTTGGCTCAGGAAATGGTGCGAGACATTAATAAAAAGGTCACAGGCGGCAATGTGGTTCTTAAAATCGATATGGAGAAAGCGTATGATAGACTGGAGTGGCCTTTCCTTTTCCCTGTTCTCAAAAGATTTGGGTTCTCGACTGGAGTTTGTCATCTTGTCTCTAATTGTATTGTTAACTATGGGTTTTCGGTTTTGATGCAAGGAGTCTATAATGGTTATTTCAAATCTTCTAGGGGGGCTAAAGCAAGGGGATCCGCTCTCCCCACTGTTATTTTTCATAGCTTCGGAGGTTCTAAATAGAGGGTTGCTGGACGCATTTGTTAGAGGTGATATTTGCTTTTATTACATGCCCAGATATTGTCGGCCTATTACGCATCTTTTGTACGCAGATGACACTCTGATTTCCTCAATGGGAGAAAGGCCTCAATTATAGGTTGCAAGAAGTTTTTGGAAAGATATGCTAGGGTCTCGAGATAAAAGATAAATGCAGATAAAAGTTCTTTCATGGTTGGAAAAAGTTGTTGTGGAACAAGTGGTGGCAGTTAAATCCTATACAGGATTCCAGTTCATAGGCTCTTCGATGAGGTATTTGAGTGTCCCTATTTATTAGGGAAGATGTAAGATTATCTATTTTGATGCGCTTATCAGTAAAATTCAAAAGTGTATTAGTGGCTGAAAAGCGAAACTTTTATCTTCTGGTGGGAGATTGATTTTAATTCAGCATGTTTTGAACTCTATTCCAGTTTATACGTTAAACGTCATGTGTGTCCCGTATCAAGTTCTTTCTAGAATTCATAAATTATTGGTTGACTTCTTTTGGGGAGATTGTGAAGGCAGACTAAAGAAGTGGATATCTTAGAGTAAGATTTGTGTCCCTAAGGCAGAAGAAGGATTGGGGGCTAGGAACCTGGTTACAGTCTCTAGGGCCTTTCGCATGAAAGCCCTATGGAATATGATCAATGCTGATTCGCTGTGAGCAAATTTCATGAGATGTAAATACTGGAAGAATGAGGTCCTATTGATATTTCAGGTGGAGAAAAATAATGTCTCGCCTCTTATGAAAGAGATCATGAAGTTCAAAGCAGTCCTTGTGGGTAACAGCATCTGGCAGATTGGTAATGGGAATTCGATTTTTTTTGCGAATAACTGGAACTTCACGATAGTTTTCTTGAGAACATGAGAATTGGAGATACAAGATATTTGGCCTACGATTGCGGAGGTTCGTAATGGGGATTTTGATTTGGTTTCTCCAGAGTTTAGAGACTTGGCAAGAACACTTTTTGATGACAGAATTAAGGGTAGTGAGCAGGGCAAGGATTACTATATTTGGACTCTCAATTTGAAAAAATTTGGTTGCCTATTTTACTGTCTAAAATATCAGTTTTTGTTTGGAAACTTTTATTAAGAGGCGTCCTAGTTGATGGGGAACTCCATAGGTGTGGGATCAGTTTAGCTTCGAGATGTCATTGTTGTGACTCACCAAGTGTGGAAACCTTAACTCATCTTTTCCTGGATGGTTGTCTGGCTAAACGGGTTTGGAGACATTTTGAGGCCATTTTTTATGTTCACGTTAGAAGACCGGCAGAAATCGCGACCGTTTTGACAATTTGGTTTAGGAGAGCCAATGGGTACTCACAAGTTGGATTACTATATTTCTTAGCGCCAATGTTCATCATCTGGGAGATTTGGAAACTGAGGTGTCGGGGTGTGTTTGATAATGATAGGCCAAATATGATGACAATTATTTTGCTAGTCAGGAGGAGTCTTCGTCTGGCAAATTCCTTTTTGACTCCCAAATGGGTTAGTGAGAATAAGAATCCCCTCTTGTCCCATGGTCTTCCTATCGCTCCGATTTTTAAGAAGAGCAATAGAGTAGTTTATTGGAACTTCCCCCAGGAGGAGTTTGTGGCACTTAATGTAGATGGTTCGTCGAGAAATAACAAGGCGACAGCTGGTATTATTATCAGAAACAGTTTAGGTAATTGTCTGGTGGCTAAGCAAGTTGCACTTGGAGAATGATCAAATAATTTTGCGGAAGTTCAAGCAGTAATGGAAGGTCTTCTTTTGTGCGACAGGCTATAGTTTGCAAAGGTTTCTCTTCAAATGGATTCTAAAATTGTGCGGGGTTGGTTCTATGAGGATTTTAAAGTTCCTTGGTTCATGAAAAACGCTTGGCGAGGGATTAAGAAATTTATGTCCCATATGGAGGTTAGTTGTGTTCATATTTTCAGGGAAGTGAATGCGATGGCGGATGCACTTGCGGATAGAGCTCAGAAGGAGAGAGTGAGTCGAGAGTACGAAGATATTGATCTTCCCAACAGGATTGCCGGTCTGGTCCACTTGGATAGGATCCATACTTCTTATATTCGTCTTGCTAAATGAGTTGTGTGAAGCTACAGAACAGGTTGCAGGGGCGGTGTGGCTGTTAATACAGGTTGCGTTATTGCATGTTGTGACAGTCGGGGTTGTAGGAACGGGTGCAGGATCTCACATGGTTGGACGTGGAAGGTCTGGTGCTGGACAGTAGAAAATGTGGGTGCGAAGCAGCTGTTGTCTAACACTCTGGATCAGATAAGCAGGCGGGGACGTGCAATTGTTGTCGGCCTTGATGGAATGCTTTGAGGTGCTGTGGCAGTGCTGTGGAATGTAGTGGAGCACTGGGACGCTGGAGCAGCTGGACGTGGTCATTTTGGTGGCAGCGTCTTGCAATGGTTCGGTGAGTGCCTGGTGATGAGCTGTTGTCTGGTGCGTTGGTGATTAATTGCTTTGGTGAGTTGCTGCTTTGTGGTTTGTGTGGACTCTTGTTCAGTGCTTGCAAAAGGTTTTTTGATTGATGCTTGGAGTCCCAATTTGTGATTCTAAGTTCTTTCCTTTTTCCTTGGTTTTAGGCCTTATTGATTAAGGTTTTTGCTTGCTTACTTATTTGTTTGTTTATGAGACCTGGTCTTTTGGTGAATTTGGCCTAGACCTTGAATAAGGTCTTAAAGGCCTAAAACTTGAAGAGAATTAGGCTTGGTTTTCTGTTTTCTTTGGTTTTGTAAGGACTAGCCCCATAGGTTTATCTTTTATTCAGGTAAAGTCGTAATGTACCCCTAAAAGTTGTAAAAAAAATTTGGTATAAATAAAGGTCTGGCATCCCATAGTTACCCCTTCACTGGAAGTTAATTTAAAAAAATAAAAATAAATAAATAAATAAATAAAAGTTCACCTAAGCTTGAGTTTGATTGGCCCTGACCAGTTACTTCCTCGGTGTAAAGGGCTCGGAAGCCTCAAACTTCTTTATCATGATTAAAAGAAAACTACACTCTCAAATAATGTTTCACAACCTCGCAAAGTCAACTCATTCTACTCCTCTAAGACTTACCGACACGAACCAAGTATTTTGTTCCACGAGTCTTACGACCTTGGCGGTCATGTGGGATGCAGCACAACCAAGTCTGACAGACATGTGCTTGAGATTTCAAAGATACTACCCGGCCTTATGTTTGTGCTCCGTGAGACTTATTGAATAGTCAATGAGACCATAATGGAGTGCAACACAACCAAGACTTATTCTTTGTGAGGAGTGGATGAAAGTGTCGTTGCGCTTGCTTTTTGGGCTTAGCGTCTAATTGGATATTAAGCCCCTGTGGACAGGGATCATCAGGACACCCGGCCCAATCTGCATCAGAATAAGCTATAAGGCACACAATTTTTAGGGGAGAGGGGGAAGGGAAAGCAGGGCTCGAAGAACGAGCCGTGCAAAGGACGCGGGGATATAGCAAGTAAGTAGCAAGGTTCTCCTTTTAGGACCAATTACAACAAGCTCGCGACTCTAATAGCTTAAATGACTGGGGTATCCTGGATATGATTACTCAAATAATTCTATTATATTCTATAATGGTCCGAAGGAGAAAGCATCACGTGTAGCTACTTTGAGTATAAAGCTGCATTGTTCAACTTTTTGATATATATAGAATAATGCCCGAACACACTGTGGATTAAACACGCAATCGCGATACTTTATTTTAGATTTGAAGAGCCGCAGATGTATCGCAAGGGGCGTGTTTGATGAAAAACACCATCGGTACGTAGATGAGAACACCCCGATCACCCAATCGTGCAAAGGCCTGAGCAAAATGAGTGGGGATGGCTGAGAAGTTAAGTGAAATTTACCCCACCACCGAATTTACACCCCGGATTTACATTGTCCTCTAAGACTCGCACTCATGAAACAAAATACGTTAGCATATTAGAACCAAGGAAACAGAGCCAACACCCCAATAGAAATGTCGGTCTACTTCATTCCATTCGAGGATCCTAAAGACATAGATCGTATAGTTGATCTCTTATCTTGTTCGTTACAGATTCGAAATGAAAAATTATTATCTCGCACCATCCGAACTTAAAAAAAAAGTATAAGAAAATATCGTTATTACTTTATACTGATGAGTTTAATTCAAGGATTTTGTGTTCTAATTTCAAAAATCAATTTTTTGGGGGAGGGTTACTAGGAGAGGATAAGGATAGTTGGTAGGTTCAATTCCTAACTAGATGATTGTGTTCTTTTTTCTTCTCTTACTTGGGAACTCCTATGACATGACACTTACTCGTACGAATCCACTCCAAGGATTCAAGAACCCACACGGGGTTTGTTGAATTTAGGCAAACAAGTGGTTTATCCAAGAATGTCTCTAATATAGATGAATGAGAGAAAGTTTATGCTCAAATTTCTAACTTTTTATAAAGTAAAAGTGAAGTTCACCCTTACAATATGAAAGTTTAGGGTACTAATGAAGTTTTTCACTAGGGCATCTAGATCTCAAACAAAGAAGTTGTTTGGTCTAGGTTAAGCTCTCAACTTTAGCCCTAGTTATCTCAGTTGAATTTTGCTTTTATTTACCACCAATACCTCCAATTTAAGCTTTTTTTAAGCAATGTCTCATTTTCTTAATGACCTAATGAGCAAAAATCTAGAGGAGCAAAAAATCCCTCAAAACAAACAGGTAACAAAAACACAGTGTTGGACTTAAACCGAGTTGTAGGCCCAGAAAAGGCCCCAACTTGAAGTTGTCGTAAATTTCAACCTCGGTTTAAGGATCAATCGGCCTTTAGCTTAAACGATGGTGCCCCGGGACCCAAGGGTCCAATTGCAAAACCAACAAGTGCTTCAAGGACGGTGATTATTCACAAAGACCACATGTAAAACAATTTTTATTAGAGACTTTCGGTCGATTATTGGAAAGGTCACGGAAGCCTTAAGCTTTTATTATCTTGATTACAAGAAAACTACACTTTCAAATAACGTTTCACATCCTTAAGCCTCAAGTCGTTGTGTTCCTTTGAGACTTACCGACATGTGCCACAAGTCTTACGAATACCTTGGTGGTCACGTGAGATGCAACACAACCAAGTCTGACAGACGTGTGATTGGGATTTTGAAGATACCACTTGGTCTTATATTTGTGCTCAACGAGTCTTATCGAATGGTCAAGGACACCATCATGGAGTGCAATACAATCAAGACTTATCACCTGTTTGGGATCTTCTATGACACTTACTCGTACTAATCCACTACAAGATTCAAGAACCCACATGGTGTTTGTTGAGTTTAGGCAAACTAAAACTCAAAGAGATTTCTCCAATGATGTCTCTCATATAGAAGGATGGGAAAAAAAGTTTAAGTTCGAATCTCTCACTTCTTTATAGAGTAAAAGTGAGGTTCACCTTTACAATATGAAAGTTTGGAGTGACTAATGAAGTTTTCTCACTAGGGCCTCTAGAACTCAAAAAAAGAAGTTTTTTTGTCTAGGTTAAGCTCTCACCTTTAGCCCTAGTTAACTCTCTTTTTCTTTTGAAATCACTCAAAGATAGTATGGAGAGTTTTTTTTTTTAACGAGGAAAAAATTGTTCTTTTTCTTGTTGGATCTGCTGCTCTTGAATAGACCTTAACAAGTTTATCTTTAACTCCCAAAGTTATGAAGGCAAAAGAGGATGCCACTATTTATAGAATGATCCTGGAGGAGTGAAGTCGACTTCACTATCTTTATATCTGTTTTCAAAATACTCTTTGCTTTATCAAAACGGCCGCATGATAATAGTGACATTTCAGAGGTGAAGTTGAGTTTGCTCTACCCATACAATTTTTTTAAAATAAAAGTTTTCTCTTGGTCACATATCATTGTACTTAAAATGGACTTTTTTCTTTAAGTACATGAGCATGTCCAAAGTGATGGAATATTCAAGGAAATACTCATTCTAATGTGAGAGAATGTCCCAAAATTCAAACTTTGAATTTTGGTTCCCGCACATTTTTGCCTCCAAATAGCTTTTGGCACTTCATTTGAAATTTGGCCAATCATAAGTTGCCTTGTCTTCAAATGTCACTTGGCATAATCCACTTCTTGGACTACAACCATCTTGGATTTGTCTTCTTGAAACTTTAATATTGATAGACTCATATTTTTTACTTCGATATTAGCTTTGACTTGCATTGGCGCATGACTCAATTTCTTCTTTTTGCATTGTCGCATTTGGTTGAGTCTTCATGGTTGCAATTAAATGATATAATTTCATCAATTACTCACAACCCAGTATGTATGACTTTAGAATTGAGTCAATGCATTTTTATAATAACTTTCCACTCAACCTATAATGATTTTACAAGTTTAACCAATATTGTTTTGTACTAATTCACAAATAACATTTACAGGAAATAGCCGAGGTAGGTGACCCACAAAAGGTATGCGAAATAGGGACATGAAGGGTATTCAAACTTATGAAGGGTCAGAATGGGAATATACGAAGAATGAGATATTGTAATAATGAATGAGAAATTCTACTTGTCAAGGAAGTGGGTGAGGAAATGGGCGAGGGAGCACTACTACAAATATTAGCTTAGGTAACGCCACTTAGATAGCGTTTTTTTAAAGAGCTATCCAAATGGGCGCTAGGATAGCGCTTATTTGTCTTTAAAAAAAAAAAAATCAAAAAAAACGCTACAATAGCGCTTTTAAATTTTTTTTTCAGTTAAGCGCTATCTTAATTATGTCTTAGATAGCGCTTTAAAAAACGCTATGTGGAAAAACGTTACCAAAACTACCATAGCGCTTTTAAAGTGCTTGCATAGCGCTTTCGAAGCGCTATGCTACTTACATTTAGTATAGCGCTTTATCCTATAGCCTAATAATTAAAAAAAAAATCAAATATCAAATTAAATCTCATTTTTTCAGATCTTGATACGATCGGACGGTTAAGATCACACGCCCTAATAAAAACCTAAATCTCGACAACATTTTTTTGGTTTTGCTTTTGCCATTTTTTCAAACACACAGAGAGGCGATAGGAGGCGAGGAGGCACGGAACCGAGGCGAGGAGGCGAGGAACCAGATCGAGGAGGCGAGGCGAGGAGGCGAGGAACCGAGGAAGGAGGCGACTCAGGCGAGGAACCAGAGGAGGCGAGGAACCGAGGAAGGAGGCGACTCAGGCGAGGAACCAGAGGAGGCGAGGAGGCGAGGAACCGAGGAGTCGCAGGGTAAGGACCAGGTTCGTCTCTCTCGCTCAACTCTCACTCAGTCACTGTTGGTGTTTTGTGTTTTGTGTTTTGTGTTTTGTTGGAAAAAAAAAAATCTCAATGACTGCGACAAAATGAGATGGAGAAATCAAAAGACATACTACTTCCATCAACCTCAGTGAGTACTCCAAATCCTAAGAGCATCTCCATTGAAATAGAAAGATCAGACTGAAATTTAAACATTTTCGACTAATACAAGTTCAATTAAAAGTTAAAATTAGGCTAATGGACTAATCAGTCTTTCAAAGTCTACTGAGGAAGTGAGCATCTAATGTTCGTCTCTCCATCTCATTTCGTCTCTCTTGCTTCTTCTTGCTTTTTTTTTTTTTTTTTTTTTTGTTTGTGTTTTGTGTGTGATTCACTGATTATTAGCCTATTTTTTGTCTACTGAGGAAGTGAGCATCTAATGCATATTTTTATTGCATATTTTTATTGTTTTTGAGTTATAGGCATATAGCTTTATGTTCAAAATGTTGTCATATTAGTGTTTCATGTGTAGTATCTAATGGAATGGAATGAATGTGTTATTAAAAATGTGTAGTTATACTCGTATGAATGAATTATTGTTTCAAAGATATATGGACTGTTTTGTTGAAAAAATCTTTCAATCAAATTGTGACAGAGTGTATTAATATAACTTATTCAAAATGAAAATGTAGTACTCCGTATATGTTTCTTCATATTTTGATTCCGACCAGGTTTCTAAGTCATTTCTCTATGATTTATTGTTACGAAATTGTTTGGATTCGATCTTTGTCTTCTCTTTGTGTATGATAGATTGGACAAATATAAATATTTCATGCTTAGCTTCCACTAATTAAAGTGACTGTTCATAGAATTGTGTGCTAGTAAGAATCTTGCTAAGTCCCAAGAGTGGAAAGAACAAGTAAAAAATGTGGATTCATGGCAATGGAGATTGATGTATTGATGTTTTTTTGTAGTATTGTTTTTAATGGATCGAGAATGGGTAAATGCGGATCGATTATCTGAAGAGTACAAGAAAGGGGTGGAAGAGTTTTGTGCTTATGCAACTAAGAATGCTAAAAATCCAATGTTCATTAAATGTCTGTGTCGAAAATGTTTAAATGTAAAAGAGGTTAGTGGTCAAATGAAGTTGCACGAGCATTTATTGTGTCATGGTATTGACAATACATATAAGGTTTGGACATATCATGGTGAGAGCAAAGATAAACGTAGCTCAATTGGCAAACGTAAACATAGTTTATCAAGTCAATTGGGCTCCCAGTTTGAGTTTATAAATAAAATGAACACAAGTGATATGGGAGATGGTAATGAAAAATCTAGTCCTGTGAAGAATTCCCCAAGTGTTGTCAATGAAGAGTTGCGGGATCATCCTGATATGTGTGATGGCTTAAGAGAGGATGTTGGGTTACCGTTGTGGCCGGGTTGTACAAAGGCTACAAAATTGTCAGCTGTGTTGACTTTGTACAACTTAAAAGCTAGTCACCAAGTTTCTGATGTTTTCTTCACAGAGATGTTAGAACAGCTAGTCACCAGCTGATGTTTTCTTTCTTTTTATGTTTACTTTTTGATTATGATGTCTTTCTTTTAATGTTTATTGCTGGACGTGCTGTTTCTGGCCGCAGCGGGTTTCAGCGTGCGCGGTTAGCACACTGGTTTTGAGCTGTGGTTGAGGTATTCTCCTTACTGGTTTTGTCTCAAACAGAGTAAAGCTTTATGGTTCATTGATTAATACTCAGATTTATTTTTTTTACTTTTATTTTTCATTTTAACTAATAAGAACAAACGTCCAATATCACCACATAATTACTTTTAGTTGCTAATTTGGTCTATCTCATTGATAGCTGCATCTTTTAGTTGTAGAGAAGCTAGGAGAGTTATCTATACTTTTAGCTTTACAGTCTATTCTCATACACTGGTTCGAAAGCATGTGAAAGATAAATTGTGAGTATTGTTGTACAATGGAATTTTAAAATAGGAAAAAAAAAAAACCCGAAGGAATATAATTGCTTGGAAAAGTATATGCATTAAGGATGAAGGTAAGGAAATTTTTTGTTTCCAGTAATGGTATGGTTTGTGTCTGTTATGGACAATGAGTTTCTAATGGAAATGTTATACTTTTCCTCATCAAAAATTTGAAATGGTGCTTTGCAGTCATGTCTGGTTTTGTCATGATTAATTTGAACCTGTGAAGGATTCAATTGAAAAACTTACAAAGATGATTAATTTTTTCAGATTATAAGTGTGTCAGCTGTATAAGAACAGGACTGGAAATGCATGTGAAGGCTCTGATATTACTTAACAATCATCCATAGAAATTGAAATCATGAATAATGATATCACTTCCTAGTGGGTATTGAACATGTTAGATGTTACCTTATTCAAGTAGGTAAATGAATTGTTTGCTAATCCACATCCACATGCACAATTGTTTTTTTGCTGTTTTTTCTTGGACAATGTCACTAGATCACACTTCAGCAAACTTTTGTATTTGTTGTTGAAGATTCTTTTTCTTTAGGTAAATATGAGGGGTTGTAAAATAAATCACATACTTGTATCATATATATCTTTCATCTTTTCAAGGTGTTTGTTCCTGCAATAATCTACTCACAATAGATTGTGCATGCAGGTTTATCCTGAAGGAACACATCTGATGATTCCATGGTTTGAGAGGCCAGTCATTTATGATGTCCGTGCACGCCCTCATCTAATAGAAAGTACCTCGGGAAGCCGTGAT
This sequence comes from Berberis vulgaris, assembly GCA_963556465.1. Taxonomy (NCBI): domain Eukaryota; kingdom Viridiplantae; phylum Streptophyta; class Magnoliopsida; order Ranunculales; family Berberidaceae; genus Berberis; species Berberis vulgaris. Next base: position 66,762,880 of record OY747132.1, read on the forward strand.
CTCCAAATGGTATTGACTATTTTCATCTCTATAGCTCTCATAACCTAACCAACCTCGTGTTACTGAGGTTTTGAAGTGCATATAAGGTGATACCTGAAGAAATTGTGGATGCAAGTTTGCAAAAACTATTCCAAGGCCACTGCAATTGTAAAAGTTTGTTCTTAAGGGGTTATGGTTTTGGGATATGATCTCATATATTGCTCCTACGATTTTGCCATTTACTCCTGTTTTATTACAATCACATTTCTTAATGAGCATTTGTTCCTATAACTAGTGTGCCAAGTCAATTCTCAATATTCTTGTAGGTCTGTAGGCGTATAGAATTTATTGAGGCTCTTTTAACTCTTTTGAATCTTATTTCTGATGTTGTACAATTGGTTTTTTCATTTTATATTTTGTGTCCTTGTGAACTTGTAACATATTTTTCATTTCAAATTACTTCTCTCCTGTCATAATTACTTTGTGTGACTTTTAATTGCATAGGTCAAGATTGGGCTACGAGTTCTAACAAGACCTGTGCCAGAAAAGTTATCATAACTGCCAGGACAGTGGGTACTCTACAGGACAGTGGGTACTCTGCAGTGAAACAGAGCGCACTCTAGTTTGCGACCAGCAGCAAGCTCGCATCAGTGCGTCCCTCGCAGAGCAGCGGTTCATCCCTCGCAGCAGCAGCAGTGATTCCCTCGCAGCAGCAGCAGCAGCAGTGGTTGCCATGGCCACTGGAGATGCACCAGCTGAAGTTGCAACAACCGAGCTGCCTGAGATTTTTAAAACCATTCAAGAAGGGGTACGAAATTATCTTTTCAGCTGGGCTTTGACATTTTGTGGTCCTTGTGGATATTAAGTTGAAGTATTGATATGTATGATATAGTGCAGATGTTTCTTTTATATGTTTATTACTTGATTACTATTAACAATCTCTCTAATGGATTAAAGGAATGAAATTGATCTTTCTTCCGAAATATTCATCATAAATTTATCAAGTATGTCATTTTGCAATTGGGGATGAATCTGGAGAAAAACAGCAGATAGAAAGTTGAAAGTTTTTGGAACTTAAAAGTTGGATTAGTAAAATGTTGACATTATTTGTGTTAAACAATAGTGTTATTAGTTTAGTTTTCTGATTGTTTTTGCAGTGGGACAAGATGGAAGACAAGTATGCCACGACTTCACTTGTAGTTGCTGGTGGAGTTGCTCTATGGGGCTCTACAGGGATGATTTCTGTGAGCATAAAATCTTTCTAATATTTACTGCCCTTCAGATTTCATTGCAGTTAAAAGATTAATATTGATCATATCTGTTATATGCGAGCTTAAGAGTTATTGATAGCTTGTATGATATTTATTGAACGAAAGTTTAATTTGTGCATTCTGTTTCTGCAGGCCATTGATAGGCTTCCTTTAGTTCCCGGAGTTCTTGAGCTCGTTGGAATTGGTTATTCTGGGGTAAGTTCCACACCTATTACTGCTACTATATATATATATTAGTTGAGAAGGCTGCTATCAAGAAATATAGTTGGACCTTTAGTCATTTACATTTATCTTACTGATACAAAACCCTTTGTGTTTGGCAGTGGTTTGCATATATATAGTAGCAGTAATAGGTGTGTTCTTGTATTTCAGGTTAAGATTTATATACCGACTTAGTGTGTGTGTGTGTTGTTATACTTATACAATGCCATGATGCAATTTCAGGTTATGCGAGGATACAATTTGAAGTGGCGGTAGAATCTGAGAAACATTCAGCGGTGCCGCAATGTACAGACGAAGTTAGGACTGTAGGAGAAGCTGTTGGCCATTTCATTTCGTGGCCAAAAAAGCTGGTGTATATATATGATAGCATATTAACAATTTTGTATGAATGCTTAAATTATATTTTGAATGAATGAGAAACAGTTAGTTATTATGTTGTGTCTTTATTGATTGATTGAACGTTGTCATTATTATATTAAATATTATATAAAAAAATATTATATGGTAGTTAATAAAAAAAATTCACCGAAATTAAATAGCGCTTTAGAAGCTAATTAAAAAAAAATCAACAAAATTAAATAGCGCTCATAAAAGCGCTATTCAAGCTAATTTAAAAAAAAAAATTCACCGACTAAAGCGCTATGTAAGTTAATTAAAAAAAAAAAAACAACGCTTAGATAGCGCTTTTTTGAGCGCTATCTAACGAAGCGCTATTCAAGTACGCGACTTGCATAGCGCTAAAACGCGCTATCTAAGCCTATTTTTAAGCGCTATGCAAGCCTATATTTGTAGTAGTGGAGGGTGGTGAGCACGTGCAGGCTGACGTGGTTAAAAAAAAAAAAAATTTGGGGGGAATTCGAAAATTTTTGGGAGAAGGAGGGAACACTCCCTCTTTCTCTCACGGCGTTCTCTCTCTCACGCCGTTACTTTCTCCCCCCCCCCCCCAAAAAAAAGAACAAAAACGCAGCAGCAGGGAGGGTTTCTCCCATTTGGATCGAAAAGAAGAAAACCCTCTCTCCTCTTCCCCTTTCTCAGATCGAAGAGAACCACTGAAGCCTTCCCTTTCTTCCCCTTTATCAGTTGAAGAAGAAGACATACAACCCATCTCAGATCGAAGACCCTCAAGTATCACAATATCACAGTTGATAATCTATGGATGTAAATTTCTAAAGGAGAGATGCACGACAGGGACAGGGGAGGAATGACATAAGATTGTTCATAAGCCATTGTTCAGATTTCTTGATTTTTTACTATTCCAAAACTGGTTCTTTCTCTCTTTTTAATATTGATTGTGTTTTTGGTCTTGCCCAGTGTAATGTTATTGTATCATATGGTTTTGGGTGCAGATTATCAAGTAACGAATCAACTTCCATATGTCTCCCTCCAATATGTAAGCATTTTCATTCTGCGCGTAATCTCTACATTAGTTGATGCATTGGTGAATTTAATTTGTGTTGAAAATAATGTTTTGAATTTGAAATGATATTGGAGTCATGTTCATGTAGCAGGTTATGATTTTCTTGGGGAACTTTGCACATAAGGTGTTTGATAAAGAGCCTCATGGAAGAAATTTTAAGTTAAAAAGAGACTGAAATTACCTCCACCAATCATCTCTTAGATCTCGGTAAGCTTTTCCGCGAATTCCCATTTCGTTTCTCAATTGTTGTTTACTCATCTTTCCATTCCAAATATATTTGTATAGTTTATGTTGAATTTTGATGGGAATTGGGGGATTTGCATATGAGTCAGATGTATTTCCAATGATAAAGGGAATCGAGCAGATCGATTCACTTGTATCGCTAACCATATGTGGATGGTCCAAACTCACGACATTGCCTGAACAACTTCAGCACCCGACTATGCTGAAAATGTTAGGGATAGTGGATTTTGAAGGTCTCGTAACATTGCCAAATTGGCTCACAAAGTACCGTCATTTAAAACTTTGCTTATTGACACGTGTAAGCCTCAAGTATTTGCCTGATGAACTTTCATCCTCCTCAATATCACAGTTCGTAATCTGTGGATGTAAACTTCTAAAGGAAAGGTGCACGACAAGGACAGGGGAGGAATGGCATAAGAATGCTCATATGCCATTGTTCGATTTCTTGATCTGTTGCTTGATCTGTTGTACTTCATGTGACTCTTAACAAGCTGTCCAGCTGAAATGGCCGACATGAAGGAGAGCTCTCCTGCAAGAACTGAACCAGCTACAATGGTGGCCAAGAGCCTTGCATTGGCACCTGGCATTTCTTGGCTTGCACCCTTGACACCAAGTAGGTTAAGACAAGCTGATTGAGATGCTAGTTGGGTTCCACCACCCACTGTACCAACCTAGATCAATACAAAGCAAATAAAAGATTAGTTCTTTTGGAAAGACAATTAGACAAACAAAATCAATATATTAGCTTTGTTTACATGTTCCCACTCTCCTAAAGTTGATTCAATGCACCAAGAACTATATCTAAATTGAGAATTAACAACCCATTAATTTTTTTTGTCCAAATTCAAGCAAAGTTTATCAAATACAAAGGTGCTTGATGAAATTATAAGATGGAAACAAGCGAGTGATGAAGAAATTCACCTCAATGGAAGGCATAGTGACGAAGACATGAAGGTCATTGCCATCATTAACAGCTTCCATCATAGTGATGCAATGAGAACTCTCTATGTTCTATGCAGGGTCTTGACCAGTAGCGATAAACACAGCTGAAACCATAGCTGACCCAGTGAGGTTCTTGAGCATGTTAAGCTCAACTAAAGCTGGAATTGTTGTTTTCAACACCTTCTTTACCACCTCTTCTTTGATAACAGCCTAACAAACAACAACCACCGAACTATAATTACATTTGAAAGCAACAATGTCAAAGTAAATCCAAGACATCCATGTCAGGGAAATCACTCTGAAGGAAATCCAACACATTTTGAACTCCTTTAGACACCATGTTCATCCCCATTGCATCACCAGTTCTGCAGGTAAATCTCAAGTGAAGATTCTTCCCTGCAATAACACATTTGATGCTTTGAAGTCTTCCAAATCTGCTAGATCTGTAAACAACTCAACAAACATAAACAAAAAAACACAAGAGTTTCTTCGAATGCAACATACATACATAATTGCCAAAACCCGCAAGCAACAACTAATGATAATTTGAATCTGCACCCAAAACCATATGATACAATAACATTACACTGAGCAAGACCAAAAACACAATCAATATTAAAAAGAGCGAAAGAACCAGTTTTGGAATGGTAAAAAATCAAGAAATCTGAACAATGGCTTATGAACAATCTTATGTCATTCCTCCCCTGTCCCTGTCGTGCATCTCTCCTTTAGAAATTTACATCCATAGATTATCAACTGTGATACTTGAGGGTCTTCGATCTGAGATGGGTTGTATGTCTTCTTCTTCGACTGATAAAGGGGAAGAAAGGGAAGGCTTCAGTGGTTTTCTTCGATCTGAGAAAGGGGAAGAGGAGAGAGGGTTTTCTTCTTTTCGATCCAAATGGGAGAAACCCTCCCTGCTGCTGCGTTTTTGTTCTTTTGGGGGGGGGGGGGGGGGGGGGGGGGAGAAAGTAACGGCGTGAGAGAGAGAACGTCGTGAAAGAAAGGAGGGAGTTCCCTCCTTCTCCCAAAAATTTTTGATTTCCCCCCAAATTTTTTTTAACCACGTCAGCCTGCACGTGCTCGCCACCCTTCCTCGACAGGTAGAATTTCTCATAATGAATTTAAGATATTTGCAAGGTATTAAGGGAAGTTCATTTACCAATGAGATATGCAAGAGGTAAGATATTTGTATGTAAATATAAGGTGAAAGAAGAGAATTAATTAATGATAGAGTAGAGAGATTGTAGAAGAATAAGACACGCCCTTAGTATTGTAATTTTGATTAATATTTAACAAAATCCAATAACTAAAAGCACATTTAATATTAATGCCTACAAGTTAGGAATTTGCAAGCAAAACTATAAAAATATATAATTTGGATTCTTACGGATTGGTTTACAAAATCCGAATCTGATCCAATAAGCAATCCAGATTCAATTTTTTACATCCAAATTCTTTCCAATTGAAATCCAATTTTATTGGATCGGGTCGAATTAGATTTCAGATCAAATCTGATTCATCGACTCCCCTAATAGCAATGGGTGTTTCAATAAGCAATCCAGATCTACTTATAGATAATTATTATTGTAACCACTTAAAAACAACCCCGTAGTACTGTGTTTAATGACCAAAAAAAAAAAAATACACTCTTCCTTCATCAGATAATGGCATTGGCTTCTAAATCAGAAGCCAAAAAAAAAAAAAAAAAACATCCTGTTATGTAAAAGGTCCACAACCAATTGAATTTTATTTTTTTTACCTCTTTCGCTTTTTAATTGTAATTTTTCAGTGAAAATTTTCTTTTATTTACCACCAACACCTCCAATTTAAGCTTTTTTGAAGCAACATGTCATTTTCTCTCAATGACATTAATGAGTAAAAAATGTAGAGGAGCAAAAAAAAAAAAAAATGCCTCAAAACAAACAGTGTAACAGAAACACTGTTGGACTTAAACCGAGCTGTATAGACCCAGAAAAGGCGCCAACTTGAAGTTGTCGTGAATTTCAGCCTTGGTTTAAGGATGGATCAGTCGGGGTTTAGCTTAAACGATGGTGCCCCGGGTCCAATTCTAATCGCAAAACCAGCTAGTGCTTCAAGGACAGTGATTATTCACAGAGATCCCATGTGAAGCAACTTTTACTGGAGAGAGACTATTGGCCTATTAATTGTAAACATTAACGATTTCCAAACATGCTCAATTAATTATCCCCAAATGATTCTTTACCCAATTGTTAACTAACTCGGTGAACATTAATCCAAGTACATTATTAGCTATATGGGCTTCTGCATGCACAAAAAAAATTAATCCCAAGGCAAGGCAAATAGATATTTTGGGCTCTGATTAAGGTGCGGATCATACCTGACTTGGGCTTGGCCTTGGCCTTGGCCTTAACCAACGCAAGTGGCAGAGTCACAATTCATCATTATAAAACAAAATCACACCTTTAAATTCAATTTATTCAATAAAAATATATTAAGTTTACAAGATGAAATTGCTAACTTTTGATACAATATTTATAGTTGTTTGGATGACAAGAGTGATATCACATTGATTCTTTTCAAAACATCAAAGTTTTCTACCATTCTTCAAAATGTAAGGGACAGCAATTTTGCCTCCTTTTTTTCCATATCAAGTGAATTTTCAACATTTCAGATGACAGTTAAAAATATGATTTTGGAAATTTTCAATTTTTGTTCCACTTTTTAGACGCGCTATATATACACTTTTTTCTTATCACTTTTTATAATAATTAAGGGAGATTATCCTAAAAAAAATCCAGATAACATTAAAAATTCAGATCCTCCAACATAATATTTAAGAAAATACAATAAGAGATCCATATTCCCAGGGTCAATATCCAAATCTTAGTAAGCCAATGAGGCAAAACGCGGTATGAAGAAAATGTTAGTTTGTGTGAAGAAACCATAAACTTGCTAGTTGTAAAGTAATCCAACATTGTTTTTTATGTCATATTTTCCCGTTCTCGTACTATCATAACAACTTGTTACAATACTACATCAACCTATATCATCCCTTTATACTGCTGATGAAGTCGCCATGACTATCATCCGGGACTCAGGATGGAACCTAAAGGTGGCGGTAGTCTTAATAGAGAATTGCAGGGAGGATGCGAAAAATGGTGTAAAGTGTATTTGGTCGTAAGTGAGAAGTGAGAAGAAAAAATTGACATAAAGAAGGATAATATATCGCTTTCATGCAATCTTTAATCGTAATAAGTTGTTGTTGTTTGTACAAAGTGGTATTGTTATTGATTTAGAGAATTCAAAGAGACCATGTTGAGCAAATCCCATGGACTGCGGATCAAACATCTTTGTCATAGCAGGGACTTCCTTGCTTGTTGCTTCAAACCGTGTTAACCCTAATTAGTTTTATCTCCTACCTTTTGTGTGTAAATATTGTTGTTTTTGTTAGAAGTGGGGACTAGCACTTTTTAGTTACCAAGTCCTAATGAACACACAAGACCACCTGGCTTATTTCCACCAACTGAACCAAAAAAAAGTCTTATTTGTGGAAAATTATATTGGTAAAAAAAAAAAAAAACACGTATTCGGGCATTCCAGATTAGTAGGTTAGCGGATCAATGTCGCCAAGTATTAATGTTTGTGATTTGATGCCAACAAATGGGGAAACAGAGGTATGGATGGAGTGAGAAAAATGAAGCGGATGCATAAGAGATTATGGTACGATAGGTGCAATAAGCAATTGATAAATTTATTAGAGGCACGATGCAAGAGTTTAAATCAGAAGTTTCTCTAGGTTTTAATGGTTTATCAATGAAGTTCTAATTAAAAATATGGGAGATAATCAAAGTTGATTTTTTAAAAATAATTGAAGATTTTAATACTAGAAATTTTCTAAATTGTCGGTTGAACACCACTATCATCTCGCTTATTCTTAAATGTGCGAACAGTCAGTATTTTGAACGGGGTGTATATGATCATTGCCAAAGTATTGGTTGATAGATTAAAAAAAAATTTTCATTCAGTCATTTCTTCATTTCAAAGTGCAGCAGTCAAGGTGTTTTAGGGCTCGTCATCAAATTAGATATTTCAAAAGCATTTTTGACAATATTTCTTGGAGATATATACTTGATTGGTAATGACTCGCATGGGGTTTGACTCCAAATGGATCCATTGGTTTCACACTTGCAGATCTACGGTCAAATTCTCCCTGAAGATAGACAGTTGCAACAGTTTTTCAATAGCTCTAAAGACCTACGTCGAGGTGATCCTCTATCCCCTTCTCTTTACTTTAGCAGCAGAATGTTTGACCCAAATAATTCTTAAAGCGGTTGATATTGGTCTAGTGAGAGGGTTTTCAGTCGCAAATGGTAGTCATCATGTTTCTATTCTTCAGTATGCGGATGATACTATCCTATTTTGTGATGCCTATGCTACTCAGGTTCTTGCTTTCAAAAGAATTATGCTTTGATTTAAAGTATTTCATGTCTGAAAATCAACTTTCACAAATCGGTGGTGTTGCCCATTGGAAGTCCCTCATATGCAGCAGTTGGTAAGTTTATTTGGTTGTGCAGCGGGTCAACTTCTAGTTAAGTACTTAGGTTTGCATTTGGGTGCTAGATTTAAAAGTAAAACTATATGAGATGAGACAATTGAAATGATGGAATCAAGACTAGCTTCTTGAAAGTTCAAATTCCTCTCGAAAGCAGGCATGCTAGCGCTTGTGCAATCCACTTTAGCTACTATCATTATGTTCCTTCCATTTTTTATCAAGGTACCTTCTTCAATAGCAGCCAATATGGAACAGATCATAAGCGACTTTCTTTGAGGTTCCACTCAAAACTCTAAAAATATGCATCTAGTGGGTTGGAAGAAAATTTGATGTCTCAAAACTCGAGGTAGATTAGGCATTCGCCAAGTGAGTACTTTCAACTTAGCATTACTTTTTAAGTGGTTTTGGCGATTTGCATAAGAAGATAATAATGTATGGAGATAATTCATCATTGATAAGTATGGGCAAAATATATGGGAGTGGATACCAAAATCAAATACACTCCCTATGGATGCTTTTTGTGAAAGTTCATATCTCGGTGTGCAAGTATTTTCTACCCTCACACCTTGCTTCGGCGTGGCAATGACGATCTCATCTCTTTCTGGCATGATTCATGGTATAGCAACCAACTTCTAAAGGATCTGCTTCCAATGTTGTTTGTCATTTATAAGCAGAAAAATGAGAGAATTAGCAATTTTTCGTCCAATGGAGATTCCTGGTATCTTTCTTTTTGGAGACCCCTAAATGATGGGGAGCTAGAGAAGACCGTCAATTTAATGCAGCTGTTGGATATTCAGATGCTCTTGGAGGGATCTAATAGTTTTGTGTGTAAGGGTAAAGATGTGGATTTTTCGGTTAAAGATTTTTCCGATATGTTGGCTTTCCCTCATTATGAGACTCACCCCAACCCTTTCATTTCTTCTCATAATAATCTGGTTTCGGTGAAAAATCTTCTTTTTCGGATTAATTTCTTTTGTTGGTCAGTGTTGCATGAGAGGGTCCTGACTAAAGATAGGTTAATGAAGAAATGAATCATCACATGAAGTATTTGTGCGTTTTGTAATAAGAATGACGAGACTCTAGATCACTTGATGCTTCATTGCAAATTCTCCAATTCTATTTGGATCAGTTTCTTATCACAATTTGATCTGAGTTTGATGTAGGGGTGGACATCCCATCCCGCGATCCCGAACCCATCCCGATTCCGTCCCGTCCTGCCCCAATTTTTTTGGGTCATTTTGGGATTGATCAAACTCATCCTAATCCCGTCCCGTCCCGATCTAGAGTGCGATGAGATTGGGATAGAGATTTTCAATCTTGTTTATCCCGTCCCGTCCCGAATTTATTTATTTAATAATATAATATGAAATATAAATTAATTGAATCATTAATTCTAAATGAAATTTAATATTTATTAACCTTCCAAAAAATTTTAATATTTATTTATTTAATATATATTATTATTTATGATGTAAGTTATATGTATATAAATTTGACATTATTGGTGAGTGCGTAATGTGAGATAAAACTATTTTTGTTATTTTTTATTGGAGGACTATTTAGTACGTGTTCATCTCGTCCCGTCTCGATCCCGTTTGAGATGGGATGAGGTATATCCCGTCTCGATCCCGAATGAATGGGATGTGATAAATGAATGGGATGGGATAGGGATGAGTCCATCTCATCCCATCCCGAGCCCACCCCTAGTTTGATGTTTCAAGGTTTCCTTTTAGATTGGCTAAGTTGACAGTACCAAGCTAATTCATCCCGATGCGTGGATTTGTTATGGCGTAGGGTTCCTCACGTGCTTATGTAATCTGTGTGGAAAAAGAGAAATATTAGGATTTTTTAAGGGCTCAACAGATCGAAGCATTCTATCTTTATCGAGATTATGAAATTGTTGTGGAGAATGGCTTCAGCTTATTATCTTTTTAGAGACTCGTTTTTTACACCTTCATGGTGTTTTGACGTTCTTTGATATAGAGATGATTCCTCTTATATCTTATTATCTTCAATAAAAATCATCCAGTTTGGAAAAAAAAAAAAAAAAAAAAATTGATAAGTTGTCTTAACTTGTAGAGTTAATAACGATTCCAGAGTGTTACGATCCTAAAATTCTATCCATCAACATCTACTTTTGTTGAACTATTGGTTTGCCTTGCCGACAACCCCATTGTAATCTGGCTTCAAAATGTTTGCCTAAAGTTACCAGTTCTCATCAAATTTGAGCTTTACAAAGTAAATTTAGTTGGATACAAAATATGATCATCTAGTGGGTCAAGTAATTATGTGATTAATGTAACATAAACATCAAAAATATTCCATAAGAAAGGTAAAATTAGAGATGAAACTCATAGTGATGGAACCCTTCCGCCCACCAACACATTTTTTTTTTATCTACAAATTAGAGTGACGCGGCAGCGTGAGACAGCTTCAGCGATTGTGAGTGATCTCATCATCACAATATTCTCATCAATCACTCACTCACTCACTCACGTCCCTCCTTTAGATTTCTTCGAGGGCCCTGCCCTGCTCTGCCCCACTCCTTCCAGGGCCGGCCCCACATCACGCGTAATGGGGCTGGCCCCCCACCTATCTTACTTCACACTTTTTGGTCTCCTCCTCTATTCTCTTCTCTGTTTCCCTTGTGTGTTGTTTAGCCCTGAAAGAAACTGTACTGTTATTAGCTAGCTGTAAACCAAGAAAAAGAGAGAAGAGATTGATTTTCTAGACAACCAGATTTTGTTGTTGCCTTATAAAACTCTTGATAATTATTAGAGCTACTTCACACGCTAACTTGCTACAAAGTCCAAGTTTAAAGCCTACGTTAGAATATGATCCTTTTTTTCCTCCTTAACTTGTCTATATCTGGGCATAAAGTCCCGGAGAAATCTATGCCTAACAATTTTTACCTGAGTACATTCACGCATGCTAGACCGATAAAATATATAGTAATTGGCGTTAACTTTAATTACTGCAGATATTACCTCTGACATTTCAGCTGGAAATTTCATTCCCATCACGGATATTCAATATTTTGAAGCTGGCCCAAACTGCATGACATGGCTGTTGAATTGAATTGAACATATCTCTATTCAGACTACAGCTCATTTGATTACACTGATGCAGGAGGTAAAGTTGGGTTTGACAATCCATTTAGATTCTTCAAGAATAATGGAGATGCTCTGTGTACAAGGTTGTGAATTTTGTTGCCCTCGGTGAGAAACTTGCCCAATATACTAAATATGTTTGTGTGGCAACCAACTCTATAAGGATTTCGGAAACGAATTTGAGGGGACAAAGTTGAAGATGCTCTTGTGATGTAGGGTTCTCAGGTTACAGCTCTAGCCACTCCGACTTTCAATAGAGGTTAAAGACACTTTGAAGAAATGATAAAATTTATAGTGCTTTAAACAGATTTTTTTTTTTTTCTCTCGTACAAGTAGTAGTTACATAAAACAAGAGCACTTGTTGATTCTACATTCAAATGCGTACTGTTGTGTATCAAGTTTATCCATATTGAAGTGTTTAGAGTAGAATGACACTAATTTTTTCAAATTAATCACAATTATAAGAATCATGGGAAAGGATGGAATCTTTATCAAATTTGAGAGAGCCAATACAATCTAGGTAGATTGGATTTGCTAACATAGCTTTATAGGGTTGGCTATATATAACAATCAAAGTTAACTTCAAGAATCATGTGAGGAAATCAGTCCATATTAGGTTTGATGGATCTTTGTCCTACAAAACAATGAAATGATTGAAAAAGGGAAATATTAAAATGATTAAAAAGTGGATTAGGTTACAGCATAAAAGACATTCACTGACAAGCAAAACACAGTTCCTTTTTTACCTAATTGTGTCTTCAATTATCAAACCGTTAGCATATATCATCATTTGATTCAAAGAACGTTGTAAATCATAGCACAGAAAACCTGTCAATTGACCACACTGAATGTAAAAATCTAGGAAGAAAACTGTAATTTCTTACTTCTTTCATTCATTCGATTGTGAACAAAGCCCATTCCTTTTAATTAAGTCATAAGATGAGTTTTTTGCCTTTTGGCGCGGAATCTCTACCCTGTGCTATTAATGCGGAGATTAAGCGTTATGCGGGGTTGGACTGAAACGCATAGGGTCGACTCGGTTGGTATTTAGCGGAACCAGCAAAATCGGCGAGTTGGCGCTTAATCGGCCCAGCTGACTCGCCAATTTGTCGGTATGTATATATATAAAAAAAAAATTAATTTTAAAAAATCTAATCGATCGAATTGAGTATGTCAATTCTAATTCATGGCAGGCTTGCAGCTGAAGGCTGAAGAAGAAAGAGCGACAAAGATGAAGAATTTGTCCACCAATTGTAGCTTAGTTGGTCAGACATCCACTCTCCATGTGAGAGGTTGCGGGTTCGAGACTCACCAGTTAGGATTTTGTGAGTTTTCGCCCGATTATTAGAAGCATATGTGCTCCGCCGTTGATAAGCCTTCGGGTATTGAATGCAACTGCTTAGATGGACTAGACCGGAGCGAAGTGAAAGCAAGTCTTCATGTAAGAAGGAGGCGATGGATCGAAGGGTGAAGCGAAAGCGAGTCTTCATGCAAGGTGGAGGCGATGGATCGGAGCAAAAGCAAGTCTCTATGCGAAATGGAGGCGACGATGATATTAAATGGCAATAATAATGTAGCCTTCGGGCTTGGTTTGCTTAATCCTATAGGGTTATTCATGTAGCCTTCGGGCATGGATTAATAAATAAATAAAAATGATCAACGACCCATTTTGAAAAGAAAAGAAAAAAGACGAAGAACTGAAGAAGAAGAAGAAGAAGAAGAAGAAGAAGAAGAAGAAGAAGAAAAAGAAAAAGAGGAAAAACAAGAAGAAGAAGCGAAGTCGATCTAACCTCGACGACCTTTCTTCCTCCCTTCCTTCAACGGAATCATCAACCTGGCTTTAAAGAAAGTCGTAGCTTGCTGCTGACTCGATCAATTGAAAAGGTTGGTTAAGGATCAATAGCAGCGAAGTTCCCAAATCAGGTACGTCTCTTTTCCTCCCTTTCCTCCCAGTCCCTCTTCTCTCTCCTCTGAGTCCCTCTTCCCTCTTTTATCTCCTCCCGGCGACGACGAATCAACCCAAAAAGCTGATAGTATGGGTCTTAATAGTAAATCGACCTTATTTTCTTATTTACGTTTGTTTTGGATCATATTTGAATAAGAATGTAACAAACCTTTGTTTTGAAGATTTCATATTATGGGTTTGCAGATTTCATATTTGAATAAGAATGTATCATACCTTTGTTTTGGATCTTGATAGTAAATCAACCTTATTTACTTTTGTTCATTCATAATGAAAAAGAGTATTGATAACATTTAGTTCTCAACACCATAAGAAATCAGAGAAAGCTTTGTTGGACAATATTTTTATTGATATCTTTGTTGTCTGAATTCTGAAGGATTCGAGATTGATTTGCGTATACATTTGTTGCTGTATACATTTGCTACTATTGTTGATTTATTTTTTGTTGTTGTTACTTGTAACTCTTGACTTCTTGTTCTTATTGCTTGCAGTTCTTGCTGTTGGGGTTATTGCTATGAGTTGCTGCTGTTGCTATCATTTACTGTTGCTTTCACTGTGTTGGTTGTTCGTAAACAAGTTCAGGTAATTATAAGTGTTCCAACCTACAAAATTAAATTCATTTGATTAATTAGTAAAATAATACATGACTATGATTACATATTTACACCCTGTTGATTAATTATTTATTTTGTAATCTATAACTATGATTAAATTTTAAAAATATATACTTTGAAAAAATTGTTCACATAATTCTGACTAGTCTCGACTAATTACAAAAAATCGTAATGGCGATCCTGACCGCTTTTCCGCATGAAAATAGGAGGTCCGAACCCAAGAAAAAACTACATTGAGATCTGATGAGAAGTGCTCATTGTTAACTACAGGTTTGTATCTGGTACTCGCACTGATATGTTAAAGGCAGGCTAACATGTTAACATTCTATGGCATTTAAATGGTTCAAGGATCTATTAAAAACCATGTTGGACTATTTTATGTATTTTGAAACTTTTGGCAACGATGGACCAACAAGAGTCCCATTTTACATGTATTATTGTGCGCGTATGTGTGTGTATGTGTATGTGTATGTGTATGTGATCGATTACGAAGTAAATCGACTTGGGAAACATATCACTTATTAAATCAGAGCAGGGGAGTGTAGCAATGACTATTCAGGATTTGGGGTTTTATGATGATGTTAGGACAGTAATGTCTATGGGACCATGGGCGGACCTATTAAGGGGCGAGGGGGGGCAGCTGCCCCCCCTCAACTTTTATAATATTTTTAGTATATATTTTTAGTCTTAAAAAATCGATTATATAACGTAGAATATAATATGTTAATTGTTTATGAAAATATTCAAGCATGTATTTGTTGGTGTAGTGGTTGGAGGTTTCTCACTTTTAGTAAAAGACCTAAGTTCGATACTCTTCGAGTGCATTTTTTATTTTATTTTGAATGCAATTTTATTAGTAATTGCAAACATTAAAAAATGTTTAGTTTAATAAAAATTTATTAACATTAAATAAATGAATTGTTTTTCACAAGTGATATGAAACCCCTAACAAAAAAATATTTAAAATTAGAGTGAGGTTAGGAAATCATGTTTTGCAACCAGGATGATGTGGCATTGTTAGAGGGGTTTTTTTAGGGGTGGGCAAAAACCGATTTAAATTCGGTTAACCGACCGAACCGATTTTCAAATTCGGTAACCGAACCGAAATATGAGTAGAAAGAAAATAATTTAAACCGAACCGAACCGTTTATAAACGGTTCGAAATCGGTTTACGATTTTGAACCGACCAATTTATAACCGAACCGACCGATTAATTAGATATATAGATAACTAAATAACAAGTAGGTGTCAATACTTGATTAGTGCAACAAATGCACTATAATACACC
Organism: Berberis vulgaris; assembly: GCA_963556465.1. NCBI lineage: Eukaryota > Viridiplantae > Streptophyta > Magnoliopsida > Ranunculales > Berberidaceae > Berberis > Berberis vulgaris. The sequence continues at coordinate 66,778,466 of OY747132.1, forward strand.
CTGTTGCACTAAATCACGTCATTCTCTCAAAGTTTTCAATTTTGGACTAAATATTGGGTCTATAAAAAAATTGGGTCTGTAAAAAAATTGGACATGTTTTAATGAAAGTCTTTCAAATGCTTGAGACTAAAATTTCGGCCCAACTGAACCGAACTGATCCGAAATTCGGTTCAACCGAATTCATCGGTTTACAAATACAAAATTTGGTTTCGGTTTCGGTTTTGGGCAAACCGAATGAAATCGGTTCGAAATCGATTTGGGGCTCAAAACCGAACCGAATCGACATTGCCCACCCCTAGGTTTTTTACAACTTTGAGATACACATAAAATTTTTGGGGATTTCATCATTTTTTCCAGATCACGACACGTCATGCTGATTACAAAACATGATTGCAAAAACCTGGTTTCCTAGCATTTTTGTTAAAATTAATATCTAAAATAATTACGATAGAATTCAATGAAAATATATACCATTAGCCAACTCGTATAAAATTTGAGCCTCATATAAACTATTTTTTCTTTGAAATTGTATTATGATCATATTAGATTCGCAAATTTCAAATTTTTTTTAGCTTCACCTAGAACTTATCCTAATTATTTTGTGATTCTCAATTCTAGACAACCAGGCTTTATAGCCACTTTTTGGTCAAGTTTTAAGTATTTTACATTTTTATTCCTTCTATAGATAATGTTTGTGATTGTATTTTAAAGAAAATGGGTAAAGGTGTAAAAATGCTCTAGCCTGGCCAAAAAATTGCTTTAAAGTCTGGCTACCTAGACAAACTCTTTTGTGATATTAATTATATATTATAGTTATTATGCTTGTTTGCTCTTTGCTAAGGTTATCAATAGTGACCTTATTTTGGCTTAAAATTGACTACACTCGGATCCAATTTGATATATATGCATTGTATTTTTTATAGTTGTATTTTTTTTATTAGTTACTAGCTTCGGTAAAAAAACGAAATTGGCTTTACCATTGATAACTACTATTATCAATTAATAAGTATTTTCCATTTCGCCCCCCCTCGACTAAAATCCTGGGTCCGCCCCTGTATGGGACTCTTGTTGCATGTGAGGGTTGAATGCATGAACAAGGTATTAATGTCCCCAAGGACTCTTTTAATGACCCAGTCAAATATATCAGCTGAAGGGACAAGACGGAAATAATCTCATCCTCTGTTTTGTTTTCTATTTTTCTAATACAGAAACATCGTACATGGATAATATAGTGGCCTAAAACTTAAAAAATCTAATAATAATAATAATAATAAATACTTTGCTTACCTTCCTCAGTGCTCTCTGCATCCAAGCGCCTAACTGACAGTGTAAAGGCGATAATCTCTACCTCTACAAAACTTGACAAAGATCTCAGTTAGAGATCGATAATAGAGGATGATGACACTTGTTCGCGTACATTTTATTTATTTACTTACATATTGAGCAGAAGCAGCAACCTCATGGGCCAATAAATTTTCAGAATCAATGGCAACAAAAGTCCTCACCTAGAGAAATTAAAATCAATACAAAAGAGCCATTGCAAAAATTTTAATATGGAAATAGAGACAGAGAGAGGGGGGCATGGGGTCTGGTCTCAACACAAGTAATGAACAGTAGGTGAAGGCATGGCCTTCCAAAACATCAAACATTTGTTCTGTCTTCTCCCTACAGAATGGCACATGCATAGGTTTCCTTACAACCCTTTGATGATGTGAGCCATGTACAATACCTCCAAACAAAACCCACTACAAACCATTAATAACTTCTTCTTCAGCTTCTCCCTTGTCTCAACTTACTTCCAAAATTATATCACTTGTAAATGAACCCTGTGACACTTATTTGCAGAAGATCCATTGCATCTATAGGCCCTATGCCATCACCATTTCAAATTCTGGGTATTATTTTGATCACTCCTAGCTATTCTAATCCTAGCAATGCCAACCATTTGATTAATTACTTCTATCTGTCACCCCCAAACAACAAAGCCACAAGATGAAATATTTTTCGATCTGATGTCTTAGGAAGTCCAAATTCTTCACCTTCAAAATTAAAAGCGAAAAACAAAACCCATTAACCGACTACCGCCTTTTGCTAAGAAATGTGCACCTTTTTTCATTGTTCCGGAATCTAGATGAATCCTTCAAATATTCAAGACTTGAAATGCATTTGGTTGAATAGCACCAAACTCAATCTTTAAATGAGGTCAGAAAAAAAAAAAAAAAAACATGAATGGATGCACATAAATACCTAATTTTGAGTTGAATGATGAGATTTAAGACTTATTTTGCCACTTCTAATATTGGAATAAGACCTATATTTCATAGAATCTATGGAACTAGGGTTTTCATAGAGAAGTGGTGGTAATAATGAATGACATTCAAAATCAAAATTTTATCTACATCATTGTCAAATTGAGTTAAAAATCATAAAGTCACTTTCACCTATTGAACAAACAGTAATCACATTGCTTAAGCCAACTCATCATCAAACTAAAACTGCGCCACCACCCCCCTCAAAAAAAAAAAAAAAAAAAAGAATATAAAGAAAGATAAAAATTTTATGGCCCCACATGCGCCTAAATATGGTTGCCAGAACACAATGGAAAGGAAAGAGAGAACCCTCAAGTAGTCCCACCACCAAAAATTCAAAGAAACTCCCAACTCTACATAAACCCCTCTACCCTCCCTCACTTCACCCCCCTCTCCCATGCCATCATCCTCCTCCTCATTACCTCTGCAACAAAAAAACACAACATCTTTCTCTTAGAATTTCATCAAACACCACCATGGCTAGAGCACAACAGAGATATCGTGGGGTTCGACAAAGGCATTGGGGCTCTTGGGTGTCCGAAATTCGCCACCCTTTACTGTAAGCTACATTCTTCTCAACTTCCCTACTGTGGTTGTATTGTCAAATTTGTTTCTTAGTTTCTTACTAGCTTTGTGAATAACAGGAAGACTAGAATTTGGCTGGGAACCTTCGAAACAGCGGAAGACGCAGCGAGAGCTTACGACGAAGCTGCCAGACTCATGTGTGGACCTCGTGCAAGAACCAACTTTGCTTACAACCCCAATGGTTCTCAGTCATCTTCATCAAAGCTCCTCTCAGCAACACTTACAGCGAAGTTGCATCGATGTTATTTAGCTTCCCTTCAGATGACTAAACCTGTATCGAAAGAACCAGAAAGAGCTTCTCCTTCTCCTTGTTCTTCATCCTCCTCCTCCCCTGTTTCAACCAGCAATGGCAGCATTGTAGGGAATTCAGCGTCGAATTGGGTGCAAATGGAGAACACCCAACAGTTCAAACCACTTGAAGATGATCATATCGAGCAGATGATCGAAGAATTGCTGAATTCTGGACCTGTTGAGCTCTGCTATTCAGGCTATGTGATCTAATGAGTTCCTCTGCCACCCTCCCCTGTTCTTTAATTTACTCTTGCTAATTGACCCAATTTTTCTATTTTTAGATGCTAAGGCTTAATTAATCAGCTTCTCTTTTTATAAGAGAGTCCCATCTTAATGATGATGTTTAGATGTACAGTGAGGGGAATTGGAATATATTATTATTATCCGGTTTGTTATAAAGTAAGTTTATTGAATAAAAGCTCCAAGTCCATCTTTCATAATTCAGGTACTTTTAAGAATTTACAGATTGAGTACTTCACCACTCTTCCAAATGTCTGGGGTTAGTTAAATGTTTTCTGCGTGCTAATAATTCTTGGGACGACATTTTTACATTATCCATCTTGCTCACGCAAAATATACAAAAGTTGTCGCTTATCAATTGTTTATCTACACTAAATCTTGGACCCGAACACAACCTCATGTCCTGAATTTTCAATGTTGAACCAATAAACCCAAATTAAAAGTTTGCAAAAGATGAAGTAAATAGTTTTTACTAGCAAACATATTTTTACCTTAAAAGTGTAAATAGAAGGTTCAATTCCTCGGAACAAGATGAGATTTGAACGAGTAACTCTAGCTAGCCTTGTTTAATAATTTTTTATTTTTATTTTTTATTATTTTTTTAAAACAAAATCACAAACACCATCTATAAAATGCGTAAAAGTATAAAAAAAATAAATAAATCAAAAAAATACTAGCAAACAACTTGCTTCGTCAAAAAGAGTTGCTGGTTTGAAAAGATTTGGAAACTTTAGGTTCATGTTGAAGGGCTTTATGGATGTTGTGGGGGTGGGATGCAATTGATGGATGGGTGTGGTGTCTTAATGATTTTAGAGTCTAATCATGGTTTGTTGTAGGGCACACCCTCAAATTGTTTTTCTTTGTCAGATTTGTAGGGTTACCATGTGAACTCAATTTCATTTTTAGGCTTCCATGTAATCTCTCACACACACAGGGGGTTCTCTGTGTGGTCTAACATGTTCATGGCAAGTGGGGACCACTGGTTTAGTGGTGTTTTTGACCGTTTAGATGTCATCGTGATGCGCCAATTATAGCTTTTGAAGGTGATGTCAACGCGGTTTTAGCACCGTTAATTGCGGGGAAAATGTGTTTGGGGGAATGTATGTGGGTGATCAGGTACTACTGTAGTAGAATCAGGTAAGGTGTACAACACAAGTGAATAGAGACTTTGAGGATTAGCTGGCTTAAGATGAGTGTTTTGTCTCATTTTATACACAAATTAGGGTACTCTACTCCATATATATTATTTTGTTAAATATTATATACTGAACATCTCTGTCACTATCTCTATTTTTTTTTTCAAATAATTTTGAAATGGAAACATATTCTAAGGTAAAAATATATATTATAAATTTTAAAATTAAGGAAAGTCAAAATCTAAATCAGTTGAAAATAAAATAAAATTAAAACATCCAAAGTCAGTTCTCCCCAAATTTTGAATTCTCCAAAACATGAACTTCAAGGTTTTTGTTTAAATGTGTATTGTTATTTCAATCTCATTTTTTTTGTATGATTGATCAGTCTTATTTATTTGAAAAGTACTGACGATGTGAAATGCATTAAATATTTTTTTTATATTTAAATTTTTAGCATTTGTATTGATCATTATTTTCATTGAAAAAAACTTCAAAAATGTATTTCAACAATACCAAGTTTGCCAAAATTTAACAACCAAGTAAATAATTATGATAATTTTTTTTTTGAAAAGAAAAACACACAAAACTTCTCTCCCTACCACATGTACATTCCACAAATTTCTTTTAGAATTATTTTATTTTTCTTTGCCATTGGGTTATATACAAATAGAAAATGAATCTCAATCCTCAACTCTTCCAACTTTCAATCATAACCATCTTTTATATTCAATCATTATGATTTAACGTTTGTCATAGTCAACAATGAATAGTAAAATGCCAATTTAAATTGTAATATAGACTAGTGTATTTCCCGTTCCGTTGGCACTATAAAAGGTGGGTCGTGGCAATATGTCAAACTCAGTTAAAATTTTAAATAATTAGGAAAAACACATTTTTAAACAACCACAATTAATCCTCCCCAAACTTTGATTTTTCAAAATATGGAATTCATGGTTCGTGCTTGGAGCTAAGGTCCATGAAACAATATGAAAAAAAACAAGTTTTTATCTTTAGAGAAATCTTGCAGTACAATAGTTAAGTGATAGGTGGGTCTTTTTATCGGATAACTACGTCCTCTAGCTCGAGGATTTAACTTTTTCACGATAGTACCCTCGTTAACTTCGGCTTGACTAATAATTAAAGCCGTTTTGTTGAAATTCCTATTGCCCTAAACAGACTGTCGGTGATAAGCCGGAGGAAGGTGAGGATGACGTCAAGTCATCACGCCCCTTATGCCCTGGGCGACACACGTGCTACAATGGCCGAGACAAAGGGTCACGGTCCCGCAAGGGTGAGCTAACCTAAAAAACCCGTCCTCAATTCGGATTTCAGGCTGCAACTCGCCTGCATGAAGCCATAATCACTAGTAATCGCCGGTCAGCCAATACTTACGACATGAAGTGCATTAGATTACAATTTTTTTTGGGGAAAAATATATATGGCTCGAAATGCATATTTAAAATTTTAAGCGTTTGTATTAGTAATTATTTTAAAACCTTTAAGTGTTGTATTAGTGATTGGTTTCATTGGAAAGATCATCAAAAAAACATTTCTACCATACCAAGTTTACTAAAATTCGACAACTAAGTAGATAGTTATGATGATTTTATTTAAAAAAACATAAATTTTCTCTCTCCGTCACATATGCATTCCATAAACTTTTTCGCCTTTTAGTTCATTTACTTTGCCTTTCTAGTTGCAACTTATTTACAAACATGTCATTGTTGATAATCAATCTCCACCATCAACATCTTTCGCAACTTTTCATCCTAATCGTCTTTTATCTCCACCACCAAGCATCATTCTGATTGGTAAGATGGATTAGGGTATTCCCCACGCCATCAACATTCAAATTCAATCTAAGCCTTTAGATGTGTGATGGTAGCGGTGGGCACAGTCCAGATCGGTACCCAATTTTGAGGATCCTAACTCGAACTGTTAAAATTTAACGGATTCGGTCCGGTTCAGATTCCCTCATTTTGAACATTGGGACCGAACCTAACTCGAACCGTTTGGAACGGTCTGATTCCTACAGGTCCAAACGGTTCCTGCATATGAACAATTTAGCTCCAGTGTTTCATTTCAGATGAATTAGATATCAGTACCATGTAAAATATTTGAACCATTTCTTCACTAACGTTACTGGCTGAAAGGTTTGTTATGATGCCAGAGATGCAAAGATCATTGAACACAGATCTAATCCACTCAGGCACCTGGTCCAATTTTAACAACAAAATTGTTGCATGAGTTGCAGCCTTGTGTTGATTAAGAAATGAGCTGAAAGCCAAGCTTGGAACTGTAAAGGACAATGCTAACTCCTCCACAACTAGCCTGCACCATCTACCATCTTTAATGACTTGTGTTTCTAGCACTCCTTGTTTCTCCCACTCAAGGATAACTGATATACAGTGACCACAATTTATGGCCATAGCAATATCATTGTCAAATACCAGACCTTTCAATACCACCATCACAATCCTAATTAAACAATTTAGCTCTAGTATTTCATTTCTGTAATTTGTGATGAACACTCAAGAAACCTCCCAATTTCTCATACATCTCAACTCCCAAATCTCAAGAGACGAAGGAGAAAAAAAAATCCAAACAGAAACTAAGAAACCACTTTAGTCCAAAAAAGGTGGAAATCCAAACACAAACTAAGAAACATAAATTCAGGTGTTGAACCACAAAACAAGGAATTAAAAAACGAGAGACATAGACACAGAGAAAAATTCCAATAGTAATATTGTCGTTGCCCAGAATCGGAAGTGGGTTTGAAGTGTTGGTGTAGGTAGTAGTGAGTAAAAGAGAGCTGGGATCATGGAGCACTACAGCTCCTCCTCTTCCAAACCCAAACCCAACCCCAACCCCAACCCCATGGTGGCGGTGTTTGATGAAAATGATGTTGATGACCAAGAATACCACTAATATCTCCCTCTTTTTTCATTGCGACTTGGTGATGATGATTAGCAGTAGTATTTGGATTTGGGTTTAGGGGGTTTAAGAAGGTGGTGGTGACTCTTAGACTATCTCTTATACTTTGTTGTGGGACGTGAAATGCTTCAAGACTCTCTTTTTCTGCCATCACTTCACTACTAAGTTCAACTCAAAACTAGTTCCTTTCTTTCTTCTAAATTTACTGCCGCTGACAAACAATTTAGATTAGATTTGATTCTCTTAAGAAATAAAGAAGAAAACTAAGGGTGTGTTTGGTTGCATGGAATCTTATGCCCTGGGAATTCATGAGGGGACCTCCATATTTTATGCTAATTTGAGGTATCACTCCACATTCACCATTGGATTTTGTGATCAATGATGGGAATGGAAATCCCGTGAACATCGGAATCACATGCCTTGGGGGACCAAGGAGTGAGATTTCCATGTTCATGGGACTTCCATTCCCACCATTGATTACAAAATCAAATGGTGGATGTGGATTAATACATCAATTTAGCCTTTAATATAGGGGCCTCCTCATGAATTCTCATGGCATAAGATTTCATCCAACCAAACACACCCTAAGAGTAGGGACTAAGGAGAGCAGAATCAAAAAATGATGTAAAGGAGAAAAATATGGAGATTGAGATTGTGATGTGTGGGAAGTGCGCTTTTTTTAAACCACGAGGAAATGGGCGAGGGAAAGAGAACGAGTGATGGGTGTAACCACTCATTCCTCTCGAGATGCGCATTGTCGCTAATCTCGAGGGGGAGGGATACCCATCCCTCGCCCATTTCCTCGCCGTTTAGAAGGGCTCGTGGGAAGTGACAAAAAGAGAGGACGTGTCTGTGTCAGTCTGCTGCAGAAGAAAATGAAGAACAAAATAGATTAGGGCCATTAGGCATTAGGGTTAAAAAAATCTAAAATGTTAAATTAAAGTATAAAATAATAAATCTTATTTTTCAAACGGGTTCAAACCAAACCGTTTGAATACAAAATTATGAAACCGGACTCGATCCATTCTACTATAGATTTGGACCGATCCGAACCGTTTCCTAATTTACATTTAAAAAACTGGACCGTTTTGCTCCAAACGGTTCGATTCGGTTTGGATCTGCGATCTGTTTGCCCACCCCTATGTGATGGGTAGAATTGGTTGGAGCATAAAAGTTCAAAACTTCTTTCTCCGACCTCCCTCTTTGTGATCCCTTAGATCTTTATGTTAGGGTAAATCTCAACCATCTTTTATCTCCAACCTAAAGTATCATTCTGATTTATAATATAGACTAGGGTATTCCCCGTGCCATTGGCACTCCATGTACTTTTTTTTGCTAAATATCATGTACTTGACACCCTCGCCGTCATCTCCAGTTTTTCCCTCAATCGGTTTTGAAGTGCAAGTGAGAGACTTAAACTCGTAGCAGATCATGCGAGTGAGAGACTTACATTCATATGATCCTTTCCGACTTGGTTGTCTAGACAATTTTGAGTAACTATAGTAAAATGACTATAACTTGCTCATCCAAAACATTTTCAAGTGATTCAAATTGTATTCATTAGATAACTCAGTGTACTACATTTTTTTGTGCTTTTATGAGCTTGACAATCGGTCTCAATCAAGTGTCAAAGTTGGTCGAAGGTTAGGGATAATACCTTGTTTTCTGTACTGGACAGATTTGAGTGACTTTAGTAAAATGACCATAACTTGCTAATTTCAATACATTTTCAGGTGATTCAAATTGTTTTCATTAGATAACTAAGAGCACTACATTTTTCATGTTTTGATGAGCTTGAGAATCTGTCTCAATCGAGCGTCAAAGTGGGTCAAAAGTCTGGGACAATACCTTATTTTTACGTTTTGAATGAGTGATTGCTAGGCTATTTTGGGAAGAGATGAGAAGAGAAAAGACCTACAGTGCGGCCATTGTGATGGCCACCATCGCAGCCTCATCTCCTATATCTCTCACCATTGCATGCTCGATTGATAAACCCTTTTAGGTGAGTGGAATGGGAGAGATTGGGGGAGAGAATGACGAATCAGTTGGGAGGGGAGAGTTTCAGTTGGGAAGGGAGATGTAGTGGGAGCTTTCGAAGTTGGGAGGAAAGGGATGATCGAAGAAGAAAGGAATGAAGAGAACAAAAAGGATTGAAAAAAAAGAGAAAGAACGTTGGGAGGAGAAGGAGGTTTCTTTTTCAATGGTTTGAAGTTGGGAGGAAATGAAGTTTTTCTTATATGAGTGGTATGGAAGATAACATTGGTATGAGAGAGAAAGTACATGTTGTGGGAAAGTAAATATTAGATGAGTGGTGTGGGTGCGTGCAAGTTAAATATGTGTTGCCAAAGAAAATAGGTGATAAACAGTACAATTAGAAAGTGGCAATTGCTAGCTCCAAACTAAAACAAGTTAGAAAAGTACATCACGTCTGATATGACATTCATGATGTTGGCTTGAGAACTTACCATTAGAACAAGGCGGTGACTATTTGGCACATGACACCACAGATTCCTCTTACGCACACCATCTATCTAATTTTTTTCTTTTCC